>CM031236.1:604374704-604857204 GCA_018340775.1 Taxus wallichiana var. yunnanensis | reverse complement strand
TACAAGCTTAACTTTGATGGAGCCTCCAAGGGCAACCCATGAGGAAATGTAGGAGGAGGAATAATAAGAGATCACAGAGGTTGTTTAATTGTTATTTTTTCTGGCATAATGGGTCATCAAACAAATCATTATGTCAAAGTTTTATCAACACTTTGGGGTATAAGACTTGCTAAGGAATGCAACATTTTGAACATTATTATTGAAGGGGATTCAATGAATGTCATCAACCATTTAAATCAAACTCACCCCCTAGCTGGACAATACAATATTTTATTCATGAATCTATAAGTATTTGTAAATCCTTCACTAATTGCAAAAAATTTCATACCTATAGGAAGGTAATAGAGTTGCAAATACATTTATGATCATGGGGTTAGTAATAATTTAACCACTTGGTTTAATGATGTCAATATCCCTATCAAGTTACAAAATTCCATTATTAATGACAAGTATGAAAGTATACTTGTTACTCAAAATCTTAAATATACTTGAGTATCCTTTCATACCTTTTTGGGAATAATAACTCTCCCACATAGGAATATTACAAACATCTATTGTCATATGCTCTCACATGATTTACGGGTTTGTAAAGGGGTCGTTTAGGGACACAAATATCACCATTCTCAATCAGCACAAGAAACTCATCCACAATAGTGATACAATGGGTGGAGCTCCTTGCTAAATCAAACCCGCCTATGACCCTGCTTGGAAGGATAATATAGCTTTATGGAATTTTTTACAACTTAGAGGGGTTTCTAACCTCATAGAGAGGATTCAAGGACATGATCAGAATATATCCCTGTAATTTATCCATTGGATGGAAATAGAGGATGGTGAAATATGGAGGACATGACATTCAAATCATAGAGGAACTTGTTGCAGAGGTAATCGAGACTTAGCTTAGAAGGTAGTAGATTCTTCAACAAAAGAATCGACAAGAACATGAAGGCTAGAAAACTTCTTAAAGTGGGTGAAGATCTCAAGTTTTCCACAACGAGCATTAAGGTAACTCCATCCCAACACCCTTTGATGAGCTTGTCAAGATGATGGTCCGATTTATCACACTTGAAGGAAGGTATATTACGGTTCTCATTAAGCATTTGGTTTTTTTGAATCATTTCCATAGGAACCTACAAGTCTATTTTCCTCACTACATCCTCAATTCTATGGAACACTCCATTTTAGAGTTCCAAAACCATACCCAAGCCAATCCTCTCCATCAGGGAATCATTTTCCTCCTTCATCTCCATTGTCTCACCCACCACCCTGCCATCCCTTCAACCCCTGTCATCTCATCCACCCCCGACTCTCTTAATATTAACCCCGCAATTAACCCCACCACCATTCCTATTGAACATAGAAAAATCGAGTCCAAGAACCCATCGTATATTGGTAATCATCCTTTCCCCTCTAGTAGAGTGCTATGTAGCAAGAATGACATAAAGCGCTTAATCTTCTTCACATTAGCAACTAATGGCCTAGTGGTTATACTCATGAGAAGAAGGAGGACCTTTAGCAAAGAATTGATAACATGGAAAAGGAGCTGGAAATTTTAAAAAGAGACATTAAACAATTATCAAAGAAAAAGGGTAAGAGGAAATTGGATGAAGATTCTGAACTAGGTGAAGGTCAGATCAATGAAATCTACAAAAGCTTAACTCTCTTGATAATAGATTGGGGAATTCAAAGGATAGGAATGATTGCAAAAAAAAATCTCTCAAAGTTATCTATGATTTCACGGAGAAGCATGTTAAGAGTGTCTACATGCTCAAGTGATGTTCGCTACTATTTGAGAGAAGGATTCAGAGCGTGACCGTGTTTTTCTCGTTGGATAAAATTTATCCATCTCAAATCATTATCTTGGCTCTCTTCTATTCAATGTAGTCAGTGAGGGCCAAAATTGACAAAGCATCTAAGAAGTAATCTTTTGTGTGACTTCCTTGTTGATGTTTAGTTATTGTTTTCTCACTATTTTTGTAGTTACGTCCTGTTTTGTCTCCTTTTGTAGCTTCTTTTTACTACATCCTGGGATTTATTGTAATATCGGATGTTGATCAAACTTTGATGTTTTCTTTGGATTATCTGGCTTTTGAGCCTCTATGCAACAAGTTATACTCCCTTCAAAACTATTTTCCAATAATAAAAACATTTGTTCATTGCTACATAACTCTATGCAACATACATAATGCAATGCAATACGAGAAAGTAAAATGATGCTTAAATCATTGTAACATACACAATGTAATGCAATACAAGAATGTAAACCAGCTAACCTAACAAAGAAACAAGTACAATCACACATACTCAAACAAACAACGTTCAAGATAGTTACACCAATGTTTTTGTTATCAAACTTCAGTTCCCAAATGTTTGTGTTGTAACAAAAAGGGTTAAAAATGGTGCCCCAAGCAAGGATACATGTGAGGGGAATAACAGAGGACACAAGTAGTCCCATAAAAATATATTTTGTGCACTATGACATAGTCTTTGGTAACTCACTAATGCACGGAGTACTTTGACATAGTAAGTAGCCTAGATTTTGTTAATAGAGGTAGATCATGATGATCCACAAGTCGTTTGAGACTAGAACAAGCAAGAACCTTAGAAATATGCTTTTGTAGGAAATAATTTAATGTTTGAGGACAATGCACTTGATACATGCTTTAGTTGCATGCATGCCATTTACAAATTTTTAAAAAAAATTAATTTTTTTGGATTTTTGATGTATATTTGGATTTTTTTTTTTTTTCGACTAACACATTTGAATGTTTTGGGAGTTTTTGAAACATATTTGAATGTTTTTATTTTTTAGAATTTTTCTAAAACTATGTGTAGGAAATGAAGAAACTTGGATGCCCTCGGCGTTAGATGGGATGTACAGGGCGAGAACACCACGTGCATGTATAAGGAAGTGAACATGCAAAAAATTTCCCAATGTTAGCTAGGAATATTCAAAGGAAAAATCTTCACGCGCAGAAGTGGATCAAGTCCAATATGGATAGGTTCAACATGATGATGAATATAACCCAATAACGTGCTAGGAAGGAACACGGATGCCCCCAACGTAAGATGGCCAAGAAGCACATAATAGAAAGAAGTGGAAGATTGCTTTGAGAAAGGGGACAAAGCTGCCCGCAAACATGGAAAAAAGGAAATATTATACACATGGATATTATAAATGAAGTATAAGAACAACTTGAATGTTGTGAATATAAATTAGAATTCTCGTGATGAAGAAGCGATTAGCCAAAGGCAAGAATCGTGAGATAAGATACGAGACCATAGTAAGAGTCTAAACAAGGTCCAAAAAAAGATAATTGGTAACATACTAATCATGTTTTCTCATAGAGATCTAGTGTGTGCACATGGATATTTATTACCTCTTGGAGGGAATATTTGATAGACAACAAATGAAGACACCCTGGCCAATGTGTAGGAATGATTTATTTTTCAAAGTTGATTTTTTTGTGTGAATGGATTGTGGAAGGAGAGTCGTACATTGCTTTGCTGCCAGCCATGTGTCCATAGCCTCGATGGAGATGTATTTTATTCTAATCACAACATTCCTCTACTACCAGTCATGCATCCATATCCCCAATAGAGATTATTGGAAATACCCTAAGAGAGAGTTATATATCAATTTTCTTTTGCTTTTAGCGTTTACTTTCAACTTTGTGTTTTTTTATTTGTTTGATTATTTTTCTTTCTGAAAACTTATTTCAGCTCTCTTCTTTAACAGGGGGTTAAGAACCACTGATGGCTTGATGGATGGAGGAAGAAGTGATTATGATGTCGACATTGGCTAGTGTCAACAAATATGTCCAAAAGTTCTTCGCAACAATTTTATTAGATGTAAATTGTGATAGGATCTCTACCAGGTCAGTCGTTCTTTAATTTACTAAGGTGATAAAAGACCAAGGCCAAATGGATACCATAGAGATAAATGTCACAAAATGCGTGTGAATTAGCTAACCAAAATATCACCGAAGGGATGAACACAGTAGGAAGAGTTATAGAAGAAGAGAAAGAAAGGGAAGAAAGAACATCCATGTGTATTCAATACCGGATTGTAATGTTTGATCTTTACCTTTGAAATTTTTCTCTTTTTTTGTATGTTTGAAATGTTTTCACATTTTTTTGTGTATTTTGAAATTTTTATATTTTGGGAAATTGGGACCAATCAAGTATCAATATGTGTGATAAGATCCAAAGCAAAAATGTTCATGATTTCCTTAATAAGGAGATTAAGCTGTGTTTGTTTATCAAGAGTCATAATATCCCCGATCTCAATGATCCTAGTGATCTCATACTCAATAGATGATTGTGTTTTATTATGAAATGTGGATGTTGCATGTGAGAGATTGAGGTCCATATTAATAGGTTTATGCACTTTGCGCCATACTTAATGGTTACGTTGATGTGCATTTTTAAATCGCATTTTATTTTGAACTTTAAGATCATTTAAATTGTTGTGAGTTTTGGAGCTCTTGAAATTTTTAATTTGAGCCTAATGAAGAAACCGTTTGGGTTTCTTGTAAGTTATTACATGATTTTTGATCTTGAGATGTAGGAGAATAAATTGGATGAATAGAATTGATGTGAGAAATGATAGTGGGTTTGCCACAATCATTGACAGAAGAAAAATATTATGAATGTGAAGGGTATGGTCCAATAATTGAAGAGTATGGGCTACCAGGAGGTGTCCCATAGACTAAAGATAGAGGAATACAAGGATGTGGCCCTAATATTAAAGATGAAGGACTACTGGTGGAATTCCATAGATAGGAGATGATGGAATACTAAGATGTGGCCCAAGAATTGAAGATGAGGGACCTCTAGGATGTGCCCCTAGTATAGACGAAGAGGATGGGCTACTAGGAGGTGAGCCACATACAAAAGAATATGGGCTACCAAGAGGTGAGCCACACATAGATGATGAAGGGCTACCTAGAGGTGCCCCACATATAGAAGTAGATGATGGGCTACCAGGTGATGACCCAAAGTGAGATTGTGATTGAGGAATCATGATATGCAAAGAAGGATGTGAAGAAAAGATAGGATCTTCCTCAATGGTCCTAGGAAATTCTTTAATATTTTGATAAAAGGAATCAATTTATTCTTCCCAATACGCAAGCATATCAAAGTCAAGATTAAATCTTTGATTGTAATCCTCTAGGGGAATATCATCGTGTAACCCAGGAATTTTGTGATCGTCTCTTCATCTCGAGATGAATCGATCGGTAGGGGTATTTGTTCTTTGACCATAGGAGGTTGACTAGAAGAAATGGGTCCAATTGGTGTGGAAGATTGAGAAGATGATGACTCAAGAGATGAAGTATATTTGGATCTAGATGTCTTGTGAGTAGAAGAAAATGTAGATTTAGAACTGATTGGTATTAGATTTCCTAGAAGACAAAATATTGTGGGTATAGTAATAGGATCAATAATCCAAGTAGGGTATTGCGACATAGGAGTCGACTTAGATGATCGTGACATAAGTGTCGACTTAGCATAATGCGACATGGGAGTTGAATTAGATGAATGTGACGTGGGCGTCATCTTAGATGATTGTGACATGAATGTCAACTTAAGATATTGTGATGTGAATGTCGACTTAGGTGATTGTGACATAAGAGTCAACTTAAAAGGATTTGGATTCACCCAAATCTTCAATAGAGGAATAGGTTGTCGAGGGGGAAAATAAAGGAGGTCCTACAAAGAAAGGGAGGAGTGCAATTCAAGAACAAAATTAGATGTTCAATTAATAGATCTTGGAGCCACACAAATATTCAAAAGATGAAGATTATGTTTAGGTGAGTGATAAGGAGAGTCCTACGAAGAGAGGGAGGACTACGACTCAAGATTTGAATGAGGTGAATAACTTTGATGATAATTTTTTAGAAGACTAAGGTGAATCCAAGAATTAGAAGAACAGTTTGGCTTGGAATCGAAGAAGAGTGGGGAACGTGAATAATAATTTGGATTAGAAGCATCTAAACCATACCAAAAATTATGAGATGAAGATGGGGAACATGGGACTGAATGGGTTCTCTAAGCGCAAAGAATGAAACGAGGCTTAGTCATGATGGGAATCCTTTGATGGGAATATAAAAAAATTGATTCCTTATTATCGTATGTATAAGGAACCTCACAATATTTGGTCATTGTTGGCGTTTATGGGATACAAATTCCTAGACCTAGATAGTGTTATTGAAATCCTTCACTTTGTAAAGAAATTTATATGTCAATTTGGGCAACACAATGGAAACTAACTAGACACTTGGATGATGTGGACCCTAGGACAAAACAAGTTTTGTAACGACATCGAGATCATTACAAAGAATACCAAACAATAAATGGTCACGAATCTGAAGGATCAATATGAACCTAAGGACACCAAAGAATAAAGAATGATACATTAACAAGGTAATATACAACAAGATGTATCTAGGACAATACAATGACGTACAAAACTTAAATCCAATCACAAAAAAGTTTGCTCCCTATGATTTTTCGAGATAGGTTTGAAACAAAATAGTGACAACACAATATCACTAGTTAGGTCAAGTTTGAAACAAACAAGACCTAAATGCTAAGAGAGTGTTGACGTAATCCTCTAACAAGGTATACTTAAGACCAGTTTCTAAACACTAACAAATTCTAAGTCTTGTAAAATGGACGATACAAATGTGAGCAGTGTAACGACACTATTTGGACATGTGAACCAAGCTTTGTGTGAAAGCAATATTTTTAGTGTCAAAATGATGTTATCACGATGCTAAAAAAGTAACCTCAACACTTACAAAACTCAAAACAAAGCTAGGATGTAAAAAACTATGCCTAAGTATATCAAGGAATTATTATGCATGCAAGCAGCGTAACAATACAATATAGAGATTTAGGTCAAGTTTCACAATGGAAACAAGATGTAAATATCAAAATTGTATGGCTATAATGTAAAGCAATGTAACAACTCAAAATAAGAAAATGATGATATCACCTAACTAAAAATGATAATAAGTCTCAAATATGGGTTTTTGAGACAAGAGGGCCTACTAGATCATGAGTATGTACCATGCACACTTTCAACACTTGCACTCGACATTGTAACCTAGTCACACAAGTAGAATACAAAAGTGGTGGACATGTAATATGATCAAGTGGTATCTGCGTATGTTGTTTCCTTTTGTCCCAAAATGGGCAACAAGAAAACAAAGGTGTAAACCAAGTGGTGGTGAAAAATACTTGGTGTAACTTTGGCAGAGTTTCGCCTTGTCTTAGGACAAGTGAAAAACTAGGTCAAAGTAACACTAAATAGATTTCATGATGAAATATCACGCGGTTTCAAATTTAAGATATTCTTTCCCTTGTTTGAAAAACAAGAGTTTGAATCTAACAAAGTTGTCACTTTGTGAGAGCTCTATAGAATACGATGTCAAAAACAAATGGCTCTAAGCCAAAAATATTCCTAGGTGGTTCTCTCTCTATGTGTCACAAGTTTACTTTTGCGAGCTTAGTTTTCCAAGGTTTCCCAAGGAGTATCTTGAATTTACTTTACCCCCTTCTAATACAATGAGCAACTAGTGCATTTAGTTGTATTATCATTGGGGTCACAATGGAAATAACTTTGACTCTAATCTCACCAAGGTGTACTAATCAATTGGGTATTTGGAGCACTTTCTGTTTCATTCACAAGGTTCCCTCTTGCGTGAACTACTTTAGGGTTCCTAGGACCACCCCCATTATTGTAGCTTAAGGCTTATGCCAAAGGGGTTATGTCTTAGTTTAAAGCAGACAATTCATAGCTCTTAACCGAAACCTGCAATACGATGTTTTGAATTTGTGTGTTGGTGTGTTTTTTTATCTTTTGGATTAAGCAATTTGGTTTAGACTGTCGTTGGAAACCTACAACACACGTGAATGTTAGAGTTTATATTCTCCTTAATTTGACTAGTGTTTTTGTCCTACACACAAATGGTTAGTAGTTCAAAAATATTTATAATATCATGGAAGGATAGTAATGAAAAGGGTTGTAAATCAAATAACTACCATAAACATTTGAAACCAAGGTTTAATCCCAATTAATCCAAGTGCTTCTTAATGAAATACTAAAGTTGTTTTTGGTTCCCAAGATCACAATAGGTGCAAGGAAGATCATACAAAAACTTTAGCCTTAGTTATTTATCAAGTGAAAAAAATCTTAAACTAAAACATCGTGTACATGCCAAAATGAAAGTTTATTCCCTTAAGCATAACAATGAATGATGATTTTTCCTACTTACTCTAAAATTAGCAAAAAGAAGATTTAGGGGTGATTTTGATTCTCAAGATCACACAAAGTGCAAGATAAGATCATACACAACCCTATTCCAAACTCATACAAAGCATGGAAATAAAATCATTCATCAAAAAATTTAGATATGTTAGAAAATGAATAATTTTATAATAATGAATACCCTAAATTATTGGCAACTCTAAAACCTAAATTTATGTTAACGTTGTGTATTTCACTTCAATATCTTTCCAATACAAAAAAACAGAGTCATTTCAAGGCCGGGAGAAAAGTTATGGCCTCGGGAAGATAAGTTATGAACTCGGTGTAGCACGAGGCATGCCCCTATGAGCATTGGCGTATATGCACCCTTGTTTACTCAAGGATAGGCTCACCTCTCATCAAATTTTACAGTTCAATGTTCATATGCACAGCTAGAGAGGCACATGCATGGATTTTTATGTACAAGAGTGTCCAATAGTGCACATTTGCACCTATGTTAACTTTGCACATTTAGTTATACACATGCGTTGCCAAAGAGGCATGGGTGTAGTTTTGGATGCACAGACGTAATTCACACACAAAGACCAAAATTATTTTGATGCATAGTTATAGGTTTGGATGCACAACCATAGGTCTAGATGCACAACCGCAGTCTGGATGCACAGTGCAAGCCTTCCCGTAGGTGTCCAAAATATGAGTTTTGTCAAGGATTTTTTTGAAAAAGATCAAAACTTTGGTCTTTTCAAGAATTTTTGTCAAGCACTTCCTCCTTGTATCCTATAAATAATGTGAAAACGTAAGTTCTACCGCTAATCTAGTTGAAGTAACTATCTAGTTTGCAAATTGATCTACAAAACTTTGAAAATTACACTAAATTTTTTGAAAATAATCCTAAAAATATTGATAAACTAATCTAAAACGCTTGAAATTAATCTATAAATCTTGAAATTGATCTTAAAAACTTGAAACTAATATAGAAAACTTGAAATGAAAAACTTTGAAACTAAGTTTAAAAGCTTTAAAAATGAATGCAAATGGGGTATGCTCCCACCGGGCATGCCAAATGATAACACCCTAAACTCTACAAATAAAATAGTATGACTAACTAGGAAGGCTAACACCATTGCCATCTATAGCCAAGGCTTCAAGTCTAGGAATGTAACACTAAAGATAAAATCTTAATGGAATGTTAACTAACATGAATATAATTCAAAATCTAGCTAATCATGCCTACTAATATATTGAATTGCTAAACTAACAAAGACCTAAATAGATCTAAGAGGGAAATCAAATTGGTATGGTTGCTACTCCAAACAAGGTGAAATGGCCTCTCTAAATGACTACATGGTCATTTTGGATATCCATCTACTAACCCCATTGAAGGCTTTAGGCAAGGATTGAGCTTGGCTATAAATCATGTGTTATATGAGATGTAAATCAAAGCATGGTGTAAAGCATAAGTGTAGTTACTTAGTCCTTTGTATAGTTTTACCTTTGAGGAAAACTTGTATTTTGGTGCATGTGGGACAAAAGGTACAAATTAGATTAAGAATTTGAATCATGATTAAGGCTTTGTTAATCATAATTAGTGAATTAACAAGTGATTAAGATGTGAGGGGCCTTAATCAATCACTTAGGGTCAATTATGAGGCTAGGATAAGTTGGTGAAGCTTGTTGAGAGGTGTTGTATATGGAAATGGGGTGATTTTGAGTGGTTGAAGAGGGGTTTGATCCAATAATAGGGTATATTGACCAAAACAAGGGAGAAATAGTCTTAATTAGATAATAATCGTTAATTTCTATTTGGAAGAGGATTTTGACTTATAATTCATTATAAAGTGGCATCCTAAATGTGAAAGAGGTTAGACAATCAACAATGTGGTATTAATTAGCCAAAATGGCAAGAAATGTTAGTTAATTAGCAAAAATCACTAATTATAATGGAAATGGTAAGAATGAGAGTGATTCGTGCATGTTTGGCAATGAGATTACAAAAGTGGAATATAGGTGTCTACAGTTGGATATACACCATGTTCTCATCCCAAGGCTTAAGATGTTTCCTATTTTACCCTCTCAGAGCTAGACCAAGGTACGATTCATGACCTCTATTTTCCCATCTATTTGTGGATGAAAGGTGGTAGACCTCTTTAGCTTCGTATCCATATTTTCCCACAAAAGCAGACCAAAACTTCCCTACAAACTATGAGTCCATGTTTGACACAATAGAGCTAGGAAAACTGAAGTGAACCCACACGGTAGCAAACAAATAACTCAACTACATCATTAGCATTAACAATATTTTTGCAAGGAATAAGAATACACATTTTTCTAAATCAATCTACAATCACAAATATATAATCATGACCTTTTTTGGTGGTAGGAAAACCACCCACAAAATCCATGGAGATACTTTCCCATGGTCGGGAAGGAACTGGAAATGGAATATATAACCCCAACTTCCTATTATTAGGCTTGTTTGTACTGCATAAAACATAACCCCGATGAATTTAACAACTTTGGCTTGCATGTTTGGCCAATACACATACCTTTGTAAGTGCGCTATAGTCTTTGTCACACCAAAGTGATCACTACCATGGAAGTGTTTACTTCCTTCATCACTGAACTTTTCCCCCTAGGAACACAAAGATTTTCATTCTTATAGATCAAACCATCCTAGAAATTCCCCTCTAGGTGTAAATCCCTCGCTTGGAGGTTTCCATTGAACAATCTTTGAAAAATCTGGATCCTACTCGTAGCCTTCTTGATACGTTTAACACAAAAAGGCTCAAGAAGAGTTAACGTGCCCACAAACTGAAATCAAAGAAGGCCTAGATAACATGTCCATTAATTTTTTAGTCACACCTTTCTTATATTTAATAATCAAATGAAATTGTTGTAATAAACCCATCCATTTATAATGGTGGCTTGTTGAAGTTTACTTTGAGTTTGCGAGATATTGGAGAGTGAGAACACCCTAAACTCTAAAAAAATAGTATGACTAACTAAGAAAGGCTAACATCGTTACCACCTATAGTCAAGCTCTAAGTCTAGGAATGATTCACCAAAGATCAAATCTTAAAATCATGCTATGAAAGTAAACTAAATGGAATTAAACATCAATCTACAAAAGCATCCTTACTATGCATGAATTGATAAACTAACATAGACCTAAATAGATCTAAGAGGAAATCAAATTGTTATTGTTCCTACTCTAAAAAAGGTGAAATGGTCTCTCCAAATGACTATAAGGTCATATTGGATACCCATATACTAACCCCATTGAAGAATTTCGGCAAGGATTGAGCTTGGCTATAAATCATATTTCTTATATGAGATGTAAATCAAAACATGGTGTAAAGTTTAAGGGTAGATACTTAGTCCTTTTTATAGTTTTTCCTTTGAGGAAAACTAGCATCTTGGTGCATGTGGGACCAAAAGTACAAATTATATTAATAATTCTAATGATTATTTAGGCTTTGTTAATCACAATTAGTGAATTAACAAGTGATTAAGATGGGAGGATCCTTAATCAACCACTTAGGGTCAATTAGGAGGATAGGATAAGCTTTTGAAGCTTGTTGAGATGTTTTGGAAGGAAGTGGGGTGATTTTGAATGGTTGAAAGAGGGTTTTGAGCCAATAATAGGGTATATTGACCAAAATAAGGGGAAAATAGGCTTAATTAGCTAATAATTGTTAATTGTCTGTTTGGAAGAGGATTTTGACTTATGATTCGTTGTAAAGTGGCATCTTGAATGCGAAAGGGGTTAGGTAATCAAAAAAGCATTGTTAATTGACCAAAATGGTAAGAAACGTTAGTTAATTAGCAAAAATCACTAATTATAATGGAAATGGTAAGAATGAGAGTGATTTGTGTGTGTTTGGCAATAAGATTGCGAAAATAGAATTTAGGTGTCTATATTTACCCCTATTTGAGGTGAAGTAAGTTGCTTCACTTGAAATATAGTATATAAGCATAAGCAAGTAAATTTTTGAAGAAAAATTAGAAGAATTATGGATGCCCCCTCGAGTGTCGGTTGGGTGATAGAAGAAGTCAATCGATGCTCAAAAATATGATTGAAATGGATAGAAAAAATAAGGATATGGATAAACATTGTAGTTTATTGCCTTTGGTGATGGGAGAAAAATTAGTAGTGATAATAAATGATAATGGAGAAGAAATGAAAATGGAGAATATAGTATAAGCCCAATCTTTGCATCCAATCTTTCAATAAACAACTTTGTTTCATCATTTTTCTCCTATGATCTAAATCATCGGCCTTTATTGAAATAAACAAAAGTCTAAGATAACATGAAAAGTTAAATTTCTAACATTTGTTCATTGCTAAAAATGCATAACTCCATGAAACATACCTAATGTAATGTAATACGAGAAAGTAAACCAGTTAACCTAACAGAGAAACAAGTACAAGCACATATATTCAAACAAACAAAGTTCAAGACAGCAGTTTCACCAATGTTTTTGTTATCAAGCTTCAATTCCCGATTGTTCATGTCAGAACGACAAGGGTTTAAAATGGTCCTCCAAGCAAGGATAAATATGATGGGAATAATAGAGGAAACAAGTAGTCCCATGGAAATAATTCTTGTGATATGACACAATCTCTACGAAACTCACATTGCATTGCGAGAAATCTGACATATTAAGCAAGTCAACTATGTTAATGGAAGTAGATCACGATGATCCACAAGTCGTTTGAGAAAATAACAAGAAAGAAATCTAAGAAAGATGTGTTTGTAGGATAAATGTTGATGTTTGAGGACAATTCATTTGATAAAGCTTGGTGTGTGTATGCCATTTACAATTTTTCAAAAAAATTGTTTTTTTTTCAATTTTTTTGGATTTTTAATGATCTTACCAATTTTTGGGTTTTTGAAATTTTTGTAGATGTTTTTATTTTTCCAACTAACATATTTGAATGTTTTTAGATTTTTTTGAAACATATTTGAATGTTTTGATTTTTTAAAGTTTTATGAAGTTATGTACAGTAAATGAAGAAACGTGGATGCCCTCAATTGCAGATGGGATGTATAAAGATAGAATGCCACATGTATGTGCAAGAAGGTGAAGATAAAAAATGCTCCCAGTGTTAGATGGGAATGTACAAAGACAAACTCTTCATGCACAGAAGTTAGATCAAGGCCAATATGGACGGGGTTCAACTTGATGAGGAACATAAACCCATGAAGTGCTAGGAAGGAGCAAGGATGCCCCCAACACAAGTGGCCAAGAAGTACATGATCGAAAATAAGTAGACGATTTTTTTTTGAAAGGGGAAAAGGCTCCCACAAACATGGAAAAAGGAAATCTTACACACATGGATGTTCGAATGAATTATAAGAATGATGTGAATGTTATGAATATAGCGTAGAAGCCTCGTAATGAATAAGTGATTAGCCAAAGGCACAAATCGTGAGACAATATATAGACTAGAGTAAGACTCGAACAAGGTCCAAAAAAGACACTTGGTAACATACTAATCTTTTTTCTCATTGAGATCCAGTGTGTGCATGTATGAATTTATTACCTCTTGGAGGGAAGATTTTATAGACAACAAGTGAAGACACCCTAGCCAATGTGTAAGAATGATATATTTTTCAGAGTTGATTTTTTTGTGAATGGATTTATGGAAGGAGAGTCGTACATTTATCTGCTGCCAATTAGGCATCCATAGCCCCGAATAGAGATGAATTTGATTCTAATCACAACATTTCTCTATTTCCAGTCAGGCGTCCATGGAAAAAGGTTCCCATAAAGATTGTTTTTATGAAAGGGGAAAAAGGTTCCCACAAACATGGAAAAAGAAATCTTATACACATGGATGTTCGGACGAATTATAAGAATGATGTGAATGTTATGAATATAGAATAGAATCCTCACAATGAATAAGTGATTAGCCAAAGGCACGAATCGTGAGACAAGATACGGACTAGAGTAAGACTATGAACAAGGTCAAAAAAAGACACTTGGTAACATACTAATCTCATTTTCTCATCGAGATCCAATGTGTGCAAATATGAATTTATTACCTCTTTGAGGGAAGATTTGATAGACAACAAGTGAAGACACCTAGCCAATGTGTAGGAATGATTTATTTTTAGAGTTAATTTTTTTTAATGGATTTGTGGAAGGAGAGTCATATATTTCTCCGCTACCAGCCCAAGTGTCCATAGCCCTAATAGAGATGCATTTGATTCTAATCAAAACATTTATTTACTTCGATTAGGCATCCATAGCTCCATGCAGAGATTATTAGAAATACCCCAAGAGATAGTTATATATCAATTTCCTCTTGCTTTTAGCTTTGGAATTTTGATTTGATTGATTTTTTTTTGCTTTCTAAAAACTTATTTCAGCTTTATTGTTTGACAAGGGGTTAAGAACCATTGATGGCCTGATGGAAGGAGGTGGATGTGCTTGTGATGATGACATTAGCTAGTGTCAAAAAATATGTCCAAAATTTCTTCGCAACAATTTTTAGATGTTGATTGTGATAGGATCTCTATAAGATCAATCGTTCTTTAATTTACCAAGGTGATGAAAGACCAAGGCCAAACAGATACCATAGAGATAAATGTTGCAAAATCTGTGTGAATTGACTAACCAAAATATCACCAAAGGTATGAAAATAGTAGGAAGACATCTTTGAAGAACAACATGGAAGGGAATAAAGAACATCAATGTGTATGCTGATACATGATTACAATGTGTGCTTGTTTACCTTTTATTTTTTTGAATTTTTTCTCTTTTTTTTGTTATTTTGTATTTTTTGAAAGGTGGGATCGACAAGGTCACTTAACATGATAAGATATAACAACAATGTTAGTGATTTCCTTGATAAGGAACATGTTTGTTTATCAAGATCCATATTATTCCGATCTCAATGATCTCGGTGAGCTCATTCTAAATAGATGAGTGAATTTTATCATGAAATGTGGATGTTGCATGTGGGAGATTGAGGTCCTTATCAAAAGGTTTATGCACTTTGTGTCATACTTTATGGTTGTGTTGATGTGCATTTTTTAATCGTGTTTGATTATGAACTTTAAGATTGTTTAAATTGTTGGGAGATTTGGAGCTCTTGGAAGTTTTGATCTTAGCTTAACAAAGAAATTGTTTGGATTTCCTATAAGCTAATATGCGACTTATCTAATCCCGAGAAGTGGGAGAAGAAATTGGATGAATAGAATTGATGTTAGAAATGATGGTGGGCTTGCCACAATCATTAATAGAAGGATAATGTGATGGAAATGAAGGATATTGTCCAAGAATTGAAGAGGATGGGCTACCAAGAGGTGTCCCATAGACTAAAGATAAAGGATTACTTGGATGTGGCCCTAAGATAGAAGATGAAGGACTTCCTGGTAGTTTTCCATATATCAAAGATGATGGGCTACTAGGACATGGATAAAGAATTGAAGATGAGGGTCTACGGGATGTGCCCCAAGTATAGAAGAGGATGGGATACCAAGAGGGTTCCCATAGACTAAAGATGAAGGGCTACCTAGAGGTGTCCCATATATGGAAGATGATGGGCTACTAGGACGTGGCCCAAGAATCGAAGATGAGGGGTCTCTAGGACGTGCCCCCAGTATAGAAGAAAATGGGCTACCGAGAGGTGAGCCACACATAGATGATGAAGGGCTACTTGGAAGTGGCCCACATTAAGAAATAGATGATGGGCTACCATGTGGTGACCCGAGGTGAGATTTCAATGGAGGAATCTTAATAAAGAAAGAATTATTGGGCAATGAGAAGATAGGTCGTGGATCAATGTCGGACTCCAATAATTTCATTCATGTTGCCTCTTTAGTTCATCATGCAATGAAAAATGTGAAGACAAAAGTATAAGAGGGGATCAAATTTGATGATCCTAGGGTCTTCCTCTATGGTTTGACAAACATAATCAACCTCTTCCCCATAATATGTGAATGTATCGAGGTCTAAAGAGAATTCTGGTGTGTGATCCTCTAGGGGAATGTCATCGTGTGACCCCATGATTTCTATTGTCACTTCTTCATTCTAAAATTAATCGATCAACATGGGTATTTGTTCTTTGACCATGGGAGGTTGAATAGAAGAAATGGGTCCAACTAGTGTGGAAGTTTGAGAAGATGATGACTCGAGAGATGAAGTAGATTTGGATTTATATGTCTCGCGAGTAGAAGAAGATGTAGATTTGGAACTGATTGGCATATGTTTTCCTATAAGATGACATATTGTGGGTAGAGAAATAGGATCAGCCATCCAGCAAGCGGTGTATTGTGAAGTAGGAGTTGACTTAGATGATTGTGACATGGGATTTGACTTAGAAGAATGCACCATGAGCGTCATCTTAGAAGAATTTAGATTCACCTTGATCTTTAACATAGGAAGAGGTTGTTCAAGTGATGGATAAGGGAGGTCCTGCAAAGCAAGGGAGGACCGCAACTCAAGAACCAAATTGGATGTTTGATTGATGGATCTTGGAGCCACACAAATCTTCAAAGGAGGAAGATGTCATTTATGTGACTGATAAGGGGATTCCTACGACGAAAGGGAGGCTGTGACTTAAGAGTCAAATGAGGTGAATATTTATGATGAGAATTTTATAGAAAAATGAGGTAAATCCAGAGAATCAGAAGAATAGTTTGGATTGGAATCAGAAGAAGAGTGTGGGGAAACGAATATGAGATGAAGGTGGGGAATACGGTACCCGAATGGGTTCTCTAGTGAAAAGAACCAAATGAGGCTTAGCCATGATGGGCATCCTTTGATGGGAACACTGAAACTTTGATTCCTTAGTGTCATACGTATAAGGAACCTCGCAATAGTTGGTCATTGTTGGAATTTGTGGGATACAAATGTCTAGACCGAGATAGTGCAAGTAGTATGACTAACTAGGAAAGGCTAACACCATTGCCACCTATAGTCAAGCTCTAAGTCTAGGAATTATTCATCAAATATCAAAGCTTAAAAGCATGCTATGAAAGTAAAATAAATAAAATTAAACATTAATCTACAAAAGCATCATTACTATGCATGAATTGTTAAACTAACCTAGACCTAGATAGATCTAAGAGGGCAATCAAATTGGTATTTTTACTACTCTAAATAAGGTGAAATGGTCTCTTCAAATGACTACAACATCATATTGGATACCCATCTACTAACCCCATTGAATACTTTAGGCAAGTATTGAGCTTGGCTATACATCATATTTCTTATATGAGATGCAAATCAAAGCATAGTGTAAAGTTTAAGGGTAGATACTTAGTCCTTTTTATAGTTTTTTACTTTAAGGGAAAATAACATCTTGGTACTGTGGGACTAAAAGTAAAAATTAGATTAAGGATTTTCTAATCACAATTAGCAGATTAATAAGCGATTAAGATGTGAGGAGCCTTAATCAACCACTTAGGGTCAATTAGGAGGCAAGGATAAGCTTTTGAATCTTGTTGAGATGTTATGGAAGGAAGTGGGGTGATTTTGAATGGTTGGAAGAGGGGTTTGAGCCAATAATAGGGTATATTGACCAAAACAAGATCAAAATAGGCTTAATTAGCTAATAATTACTAAATTTCTATTTGGAAGAGGGTTTTGACTTACGATTCATCGTAAAGTGGCATCCTGAATGCGAAAGGGGTTAGGTAATCAAAAAAGTGATGTTAACTGACCAAAATGGTAAGAAACATTAGTTAATTGGTGGAAATCACTAATTATAATGGAAATGGTAAAAATGAGAGTGATTTGTGTGCATTTGGAAATAAGATTGTGAAAGCAGAATTTAGGTGTCTAAAGAGAGGTTGATGATCTATGTGGATGATAGTTTCCTTACCCATCAAATAATGTTTCCATTTCTTGACTGCTTGAAAAAATCTCTTGGTCTCTATCAAACTTGATGGTGTAGGCCAATTCTAAATGTCCTTTATCTTATCTCGGATCTATCCTTAACTCCCCATCTCCAATCACATGTCCCAAAAAGACAGGTGATGTTATATGAACTCACACATATTTTCATTCAACACAATCTAGTTCTCCTTAAGTACTTGTAAACTTAATGCAAATGATCAATATGCTCTTAAAAAGTTCTACTAAAAACCAAAATGTCATCCAAGTACACAATAACAAAGGAATTGATAAATGGCCGCATTACCTCATTCATCAACCTCATGAAGGTAGTTGGTGCATTACATAGCCCGAAACAATTACTACCAACCATTCATATGACCCTTACGGTATAAAACGTCATCTTCCAAATGTCCTCTTCCTTTATCCGCACTTGATGATACCCAAACTTCAAATCAATCCTAGTATAACATGTTATAGCTGATCTAATAAATCATCAATGTGAGGAAGAGGGTATTGATTCTTCAAGGCTGTTTTATTTAAATCCCTATAATCAACACACATTATCCATGAACCATTTTTCCTAGGTACTAAAACAATAGGAGAACCACATGGAGAAGTGCTAGGATGGATTATACCTTGTTCAATCAAATATTGCAATTGTTTCTTTACCTCATTGACATCTTTCAAATATTGTATGTACAATCCCAAGTTTAGAAGAATACTATTGGGTAGCAAGTGGATCTCGTGCTCAATTTTTCTTGATGGGAGTAGCCCTGTAGGTTCCTGAAAGACCTCTCTCGAACTTACGAACCAACTTTGCTATCTCTGTGTCTACTCATTATAAAACATGCTACAAGTGGTTTTAGATGTAATAACCTCATCATTTGGCATATCCCTCAACATAAGCAATGAAAATTTACCACTAGCATTAATGATCTTCCAAGCTTCATTGACACTTACCAAAGATATCTTCGAATCTCCTGAATAGGCTGAAATGATGTAGCTCTTACCATCCTTTACCAAGTGGTAGTTAGTTAGCTGTCCTTACGAAGATAACATCCCTGACATATAAATATGGGTTGTTAAAAATTACACCACACACATCAAGGTCAATAACATCCAAAATAACCTCATCAATAAACTTTTTCTCAATACCAAAAGTGATCTTACACTACTTAGTAACCTTGATTTTTACACCTTTCTTTACCCAACCCAAAGAATACAGACTTGGGCGATTAACTCTTTCCTTGTCAATCTCTAAGTAGTGCACTTATGTATAAGCTTCATCTACATCTTCTGGCTTGGCCAAGAGAATAGGCTTCCTCAAGTGGCTATGGAGTCCACCAATATACTTCATCAATAAGTCCCGGTCTGCTACATCCTTTCCCATTTGAATAGATTTCTTCTGAAACTCAATGGTATACTCTTGCACACGAGTGTCACATTGTTTTTGCCTTAGATATTTCCAATACATACACCTATCCTCCTCATAACAAATAGGATAAAATTTCTTTTTGATTAGCTTCTTAAAAACATCTCACTTAGTAATTGGAGGAAGCTTCTTAACAACCAATGTATGAACATAACTTTCAAACCAAGTTAAAGCATGTTTGGTCAATTTTAACCGAGCAAAGGAAATCATTGACTTTCATTAATTTTATGCAAATTGAAATATACCTCCAATTGAGCTAGCTAATGGTCTAGCTTCTCAACATTCACATCTCCATCATAAGGCTCAATTTCAATCTTGGCCTCTGCTTTGAATGGAGGAGGTGTGGGAATGGCATGGGATGGTTCTTCTTCACAAACCTCTTCTTCACGATCTTTTAGTGTCTCATTTGAAACACCAAGTTTCTCCATGAGTAGTCCCATGATGGACTCCAATTTCTGATGGACAAGGAGATCTTGTTATCCCAAATTCACCCCTGGAAAATTTGGTCAAATGAAACCCCACACATAAATAAAATATGAAGGGGACGATGTTACAAATATATTGTGTAACATTATTTATATATTGTAATATTATTAATAATGAGTATTTAACTCATATTAATAATATAGTTAGTCTGAGTGTGTTGTGAGAACAACTCACGTAGCTAAAGTTGTGTGAGATAATAAAGGGATGTTAGAGAGATATTAGGAGATGGGGTTGAGATTATGTAGGGATTGAAGATCATGTTTGACTCCACCATTGTAGGGGTTAATTGATCTATATACCTCTCTCTTAATGAATATTATTGTCCCGAATGAATTTTATATTCTATATTTTTATTATTGTGTTAGATTATTTCTAATAATCTAGACCAAATTTATTATTTGGTATCAGAGCACCAGGGTTCTTGTGACCAGTAATGAGAGTCAAAAATTCCATACGTATTTGTGAAGGAGTCATGCATTTCTATTCTGGATGTCACCTATTTACGCCTGAATTTTCACTTGGACGTGCCCAGATCTATTCCTGCGTGATCTGTTCCTGTGTGATCTATATAACCGTATGCGCGATTTATTCCTACGTGGTCTACCTATGTGTTTTGTCTGCGTGATCTTCCACGTGATCTACTCTTGCATCATCCATCGTGATCTTCTCTCGAAATCGTGAGTTAGAACTATTGTTTTCCATTTTTTCCATTTTTGGACATAGTGAAAAAAAAACACAAGGAGAAAGAAAAAATTTCCATTTTTGGAAAGGGGTCCGGAAAGATAGTGGATTTAAAAATTGTAGTTGCCATAACTTTTAGCTGGTAACTCAAATTGAGATGATGTTTTTCTTTTTAAATGTGTGTTTTTTTAGCTCTTTACATTGATCATATCAAAAATTGTAAACGAAAAAAAAATTGCTTTACGAGATGCATTTTTGGTGGAATCTGACATCTAATTTTTAAAATCAACATGGACAATTTGAATCGAATTGAAAAATTCGAAGGCAAATATTTCCATACATGGCAAGGTTAGAACTCAATTGTTTCTGATTAACAAAGATCTATGGGAGATTGTGGAAGGAAAATCGAGAAACCGCATGGACATATAAAATGAAGAAGAAAAAATGGGAAAACAAGGATCGAAAAGCTATAGCAATTATTGGCCTAGGATTATCTAATGCTTATTTACATCATATAGATTTATCAAAAACTTCAAATGTCATATGGACTACATTGAACAAGATTTTTGGATCTCAAACAGGAAGTGCAACAGTATCTCTCAAACAGAAATTGTTTGGACTCAAGATGGAGGAAAGTGATAACATGGTACAACACATAAGTAAGTTTCACTCCATTTTAAATCAATTAGCAGGGATAAAAGTAGATGTGTCTGATGATGATGCAAAAGTTGTATTACTAAATAACATGCCTGCCAATTATTCCAACATGGTTTTTACACTAAGCAAAATAAATCCTAGCCTAGAAGATCTAATTTCTTCATTGATAGATGAAGAAAATAAGAATATTGATCAAGAAGAAAGTGTGTTGTATGGAAAAAATAAAGAAGACAAATCATTTGTTAAAAGAAGATTTAAATATTCTTCCAAGCAAGGATCAACTTCCAAGGATTCAAAGAAGCGATTTATATGCTACTATTGTAAACAACTTGGTCATATGGTTGTAAACTGTAAACTGAGAGCTCAAGACCTACTTGATGAGAAACTACAAGAGAATGTCATGGTTGCCGATGAAGAAAAAGATTATGATAAAGAAGAACCAATGAATGATGACAACGGTTATAATTCTGAAGATTTTCTTTACTAAATAAGTATCATCTACATGGAGGAAGGAGGCAACGGAGGAAGGAGGTCAATCAACGACCTCTCGTTAGGCTGTAAGCAATGGAGCCACACAATGGTGTTGTGGCATTTTATTTCAGTTGTGTGTTTACTTTCTGAAAATAAGAACAGATGATTTATACTGTTCAACTATTGTAATAAGTGAGCTCCTGCGTGAGCAATATTTCCTATATTTTCTCTTGATGTCAGAACATTGCAGAAGATCAGAAGCACCAATGTAAGTCAGTTCATGGATCTTGAAACAGTTTGTGGAAGATCTAGAAAACCACATGAGGTGGACAAGTTGATGGTTCTGTCACATCAAGGTTTGTGGTAAACCTAGTTAAAACCATGGAAGGAGATAGCCTTTCTTTTGATCAAGGTCATGAGCCAAGTTGGGCATGCCACATGGGTGAGCATACTGCAGATAAGTGTGTGAATGTTTTTCCACCATGTCAACATTAGGGGAGTGTATATTGGGAATTAATAATGTTAACAATAGGGGAGTGAATGTTACAAATATATTGTGTAACATTATTTATATATTGTAATATTATTAATAATGAGTATTTAACTCATATTAATAATATAGTTAGTCTGAGTGTGTTGTGAGAACAACTCACGTAGCTAAAGTTGTGTGAGATAATAAAGGGATGTTAGAGAGATATTAGGAGATGGGGTTGAGATTATGTAGGGATTGAAGATCATGTTTGACTCCACCATTGTAGGGGTTAATTTATCTATATATGTAACTCTCTCTTAATGAATATTATTGTCCGGATGAATTTTATATTATGTGTTTTTATTATTGTGTTAGATTATTTCTAATAATCTAGACCAAATTTATTAGACGATTTAGACCCGTGAGCTCACATTCTAGAATGAAAAATAAAGGGACAGGCGAGCTTGACTCAAGGAGTGCAGGGTCAAAATGAGGTTGAACAACATAAAAGAAACTAGAGGCCCAAAGGAGGCAAACACGACCCTGCACAGGAAGAAATCTAAAGTCCGTTTAAGTCGAACAACCTACATTCCAAATACCGACATCAAAGTTACGGGAAGACTTAAATGGAGGAGCAGGGTCGAAAAGGAAGTAAATAGTGTTAAGGAAACTAGGGGGTCAAAAGTGAGAAACAAAGAAAGGTTCAAAGTCTTCAGGCTTTACAAATAAATCCGAGTGATCCCAAATTGGTTAAGTATGGAAGAATCAACGGAAGCTTCCACATGCCCCATCGGCGCTTATCTAAAGGTTAAGTCCAAAGAGGAGACCCCAAACAAGCGCAGAGCCTCCACGTTGTTGGGGTTAGCACACCTGTTGTACAGACAATATATCATATCTAAGAATACATACAAATAAAATTTGATATTCTACCAAAATAAATATACAAAATAAAAGACATAAATCAACACCAAATTTAACGTGGTTCACTCAGTGTGGGCTACGTCCACCAAGAAACAAGTCAATCTATTATCCAAAGCTTTGACAAGATATATAATGAAGATTTACAATCTTCCACACCTCTCAGATGTTCAGTACTTTCTTCCTTCAAGCTTTTGCTCTACCACCAAGAATTCTCTCTCACCAACCTTTTTCAAGTTCTTTCTAATTCTTGTTTATCATTATCTTCTAAACCCTAGCTTTTGTGCTTATATAGTCATTTATAGACTTAGGGCACTTAGCCATGCAATTACAATCAATAAATCTATTTTAATGCTAAAAATAGATATAATTCCCAAGAGTTAATTAAAACTTCGTCACACAGGTAACCGACATCGGTTCTACCTAACCGTCGCCGGTTCCTACTTGCCCTTGACCGATACTCAGTCTTCCCTTGACCGATGTTGGTTATTGTGTTTTCTAGCAAGTTCTAATTACATGCTAAAATGAAGTAATTGAGCTCCATAACTCAACAATCTCCCACTTGGAGTTTAATTACTACACCATACCTGTACAACATCATTCTTAGATCCTTCCTTGGCTTTGTTTCTTCCTCTTCAAGTCTCAAACTTGAAGACCAACAGAAGTGGAGTGTAGCTCCAACTTCTCCTTTGCTAATGGCGTTAGCATATCCACAGGTTATTTCTCATATGAATATTTTCCAAATTCAACTTTCCATTCTACAATTCCTTTCGTATGAAGTGATACCTCAACCGAATGTGTTTTGTTCTCAAATGAAACGATGAGTTATTTACCAAATGAATTACACTCGACAATCACTAAACAATTTACAATCACTTTTCTCCTTTCCCAACTCTTTCTATGAACCTACTCATCCATATCATCTCCTTTCTAGCCCTCGTAGTTACAACATACTCTACCTCGTAGTAGACAAAGCCCAACTGACTTTCTGCAATCTTGAAATCCAGCTAACTATCACTCCACCTACTGTGAAAATATATCCAGTAGTGCTCCTCCTACCATCCAGATCTCCAGACATATCGGAATCAACATAGCCATGTAATGAAATATTTGAACCTCCATAGCATAAATGCATTCTAGATGTCCCTTTCAGATACCCGAGTATCCATTAGACTTCTTTCCAATGCTCTTAACTGGATTAGCCATATATCTACTCACAACTCCCACTTCGCTATGTAATGTCTAGTCTGGTACAAACCATAGCGTACATGAGACTTCCAAATGCTGAAGCATATGGTACTCATGTCATGTATTTGACCTCCTCATGTGATGAAGGACACTGATCTTTACTCAATTTGAAGTGTCCAACCATAGGTGTGCTAACAGGTTTTGCATTCTACATGTTGAACCTTTCTAACACCTTGTAGATATAATCCTCCTAAGACAAATAAAATTTCTTGTTTTTCATGTCTCTATGTATTTGCATGCCAAGGATTCTTTTTGCAGCTCCTAAATCCTTCATAGAAAATGTGTGAGCTAGCTTTCCCTTAAGCTCACCAATGTCCTGCATACTAGATCTGCAATAAGCATATCATCCACATACAGTAACAAAATAACATAGTTCCCATTTTCAAGCTTCTTGAAATATACACAATGGTCAGATTCACATATCAAGTAACCATGCTCATGCATAAAAGTATCAAACCTCATATACCATTTCCTTGGAGCTTGCTTGAGCCCATATAGGCTCTTTTTCAACCTACACACTAATTTCTCCTTACCCTTGACTTCATACCCAATGGAATGCTGCATATAAATCTCTTCATCCAAATCACCATAAAGAAAAGTCGTCTTCACATCTAGTTTCTCTAAATGTAAATCCTCTACTGCAACTAAACTCAATACAATACGAATAGAAGTCATCCTGACAACAGGAGAAAATATTTCACAAAAATCAATATCGACTTTCTATGGAAATCCCTTTACTACAAGCCTTACATTGTACATTTTCTATCCACCCTCTTCTTCCTTGATCATGTAAACCCACTTGTTTTGCAATGTCCTCTTACCTGCTGACAACTTAACCAAATCCCAAGTTTGGTTATGTTCCAAGGAGTCCATCTCCTCATCCATGTCATGCTCCCACTGAACGTGAGTCTTATCCTACATTGCTTCTTCAAAGCTCTCTAGTTCACCACTATCAGTCAACAATAAATAAAATAGAGAAGGTGTAAATCTTTCTAGAAGTTTACTTACCCTTTGTGACCTTCTCACAGGAGTTTGGGGTACCAAAGGCTCAATCTGGGCCTCTTGGACATTAGTATCAACTTTTGACAATGACCAACGCCGGCCACCTCTAATCGACGTCGGTTCTACTAACCGATACCATTATGATCCTCTATAATCGACCATCGGCGGTTCATCGACCGATCTTGGTCGTGGGGACTAATTGACCATGATTCTTTGTGTATTTATGTAGGTGTTTCTTTAAAACCCGAGAGTTCATTTTCATCAATAAAATTCTCAATTTTCTCATCCTTAGGTACCAAAATTTGATCCTGTACATTCTCTTTTCATTCCATTCAACATCACGACTCCTAATAATTTTAGAATTCTCTAAATCCCAAAAATGGAAACTGAAATCACCGATTCATAACCAATGAAAGTGCACCTCTTAGATTTTACATCCAACTTTTTCTATTTTCCTTATCAACATGCACAAAAGATTCTAAACCAAAAAATTTAAGAAAAGAAAGATCGCCTCTTTTCTGGTCTAAGCTTCCTCTGGTATTCCTCCATCTAGTGAACTTGAAGGCCCACTATTAATCAAATAAACTGTTGTATCAACTGCTTCTGCCCAAAACTGCAAGGGCAATCCAAAATGTATCCTCATACTTCTAGCATGTTCTATGATTTTCCTATTCATTCTTTCTGTAACACCATTCTCTTGTGGTGTTCTTGGAACTATTCTTTCTCTACATATCCCATTCATTGAACAATAATCATTGAAATCCTTGCTACAGTATTCACCACCATTGTCAGATCTAAGGTGCTTTAACTTAGAATTTGATTCATTCTCAACAAGGGCTTTCCATATTTTAAAAGTCTCAAAAATATCATATTTACGTTTAATACAATGAACCCATACCTTTCTTGTAGCATCTTCAATGAAAGTAACATAATATTGGGATCTTCCATGAGAAGCTACATGAGCTGGTCCCCACACATCTGAGTGTACAATCTCTAATTTTTACTCCTTAGCTACCCCAAATTTAAGAAATCTCACTCTCTTTTGCTTTTACAAAGATGCAATACTCACATAAATCAAGATATCTAAATCTTTCAAATTTGATAACTTACCCTTAGCCTTTAAGATCTGCATTCTTTTTGACTCATATGACCAGTACCGATTATGCCACATGCATGCATCTGAATCTAAAGTAGATAATGCAGAAAAGGAATTAGTAATATAGGTAGATAAATATGACATTCCTACCTTCTTACCTCTTGCCAAAACAAAAGCACCCTTGGTGACTTTCCAAGAGTCTCTGTAAAAGTAACCATGCGCAAGTGATTCACCTAGTTGCCCTGCAGAAATAAGATTTCTCTTGAGGCTTGACACATGCCTCACATCTTTCAATACCCATGTATTTCCATTCTACAATTTTAGATGAACTTCCCTTTACTGATTAATCTGCAAGGTTCATCATCACCCAAATAAACATGCCCAAAATTTCCCTAGACATAATTTTTGAAATAACTCTTATTAGGGGTTACATGGAAAGAAGCTCATGAATCTAAAACCCATGATTCAATTCTACTATCCAAAGAAAGAATAAGAGCATCTTGCATTACCTTTGATGAAGCAAGATTTTCCTCTTTACCTTTGTCTGGTTGTTGATTCTCTTTATCCTTTGACCAACAATCTTTCTTTGCATGTCCTTTCTTTCCACATTTCTAACAAGTAATTCCCTTACTTCTGGATTTGGATATGCTTTCCCTTGATTTTGATTTCCCATGGCTCTTACTCTTGGATCTCTCCTTCTTCCTGCCCCTAATTTCTACATTCAAAGCATTTCCAAATAATGTTTCTTCTGTACTCTTCCTGTGAATTTCTTCATTCAAGATTATACTAACCACATAATAAAACTTCAAAATATTATTAGCAAATGTTGTATTACTAACAGCCATTACGAAGTTGTCACAACTATCAAGCAAAGAACATAAGAATAAAAGTGTTTTTACTTCATCATCAAATGGTGTAAAGCAACCGATTTTAACTAATTTACAATAGATTAGAAATCATTCAAATGACTAGAGGCAGATTCACCTTCATGCATCTTAGAACTAAATAGTTTCTTCATCAAATAAACTTTATTTGAAGCACTAGGTTTTTCATATAAATTATAAAGATATTTCATTAAGTCTACAGTAGAAGTCACTTCTATAATATTGGAAGCCACGGATGCTTCCAAGCTTAATCTTATAGATCCCAAATCCTTTCTGTCAAGAATCTTCCATTCTTCATCAGTCATCTTCGTAGGTCTAGACTTCTCATCCAACAGTAAGTATAAATCTCTTTGATACAGATAATCCTCTATTTGCATCTTCCATAATTGATAATTTCAGCCGTCAAATTTCTCTACCTTGTATTTATTATCTTCTGCCATTGTTGTAGCTCCCGCTCAATGAAAACCCTTTGTGAGTAAATCATCAACACACAAAACCCTCAAACAAAGCTCGATACCATTGTTGAGGTTTACATTGGTTTTGCTGACAATATATCGAGATCCAAGCATACATGTAAATAAAAAGCAAATTTTCTACGGAAGAAATATACAAAACAAGAGACATAAATTAACACAAGATTTAACATGGTTCACCTAGTGTGGGCTACGTCACCAAGAAACAAGTCAATCTATTATCTAAAGCTTTGATAAGATATACAATGAAGATTTACAATCTTCCACACCTCTCAGATGTTTAGTACTTTCCTCCTTCAAGCTTTTCTCTACCACCAAGAATTCTCTCTCACCAACCTTTTTCAAGTTCTTTCTAATTCTTGTTTATCATTATCTTCTAAACCCTAGCTTTTGTGCTTATATAGTCGTTTATAGACTTAGGGCACTTAGCCATGCAATTACAATCAATAAATCTATTTTAATGCTAAAAATAAATATAATTCCCAAGATTTAATTAAAACTTTGTCACACAGGTAACCGATGCCGGTTCTACCTAATCGTCATTGGTTCCTACTTGCCCTTGACCAATGTCGGTCTTCCCTGACCGATGTCGGTCTAACCTTAACCGATGTCGGTTATTGTGTTTTCTAGCAAGTTCTAATTGCATGCTAAAATGAAGTAATTGAGCTCAAAACTCAACACACGTGTGAAAGCGAAACAGAGTCAGTCGTTGAAATGTCCAAGCTTGGGACAAGCCAGCGGAAGCCTCCACGTGTCATCTCGGTGCAACACCAAAGTTAGGTCCAAAGAGTGATTGTCAAATGAGCGTCAGCTCAACACATGTCACATAGTCATAGAAAGGTCTCATTGGCCATTGAAAATTCATATACTAGCGAAGGGTGCCACATGTCAACACATGTTTCATCAAAGACAATTTCAAAGGCGTGACCCAAAATAGATATCCAAACAGCGCAGCTCAACATGCATCCTAGAGTCCAAAAGGTAAGAGCGGCCATTGAAAAATCCAAGAGCCTGTGGAAGCCTCCACGTGTCTTGACCACCCAACTTCAAAGGTAAAATCTGGGGGCATTTTTCAAACATGCGTGAAGCCACCACGTGTCTCATGTTAGGCACAGTACCTCGGGGTTGAATCCGCCAAAGAGAAAAGACTCAAGCAAATTACAAGGGAACCTGAGGAGCTTGCAGAAACCACCACGTGTTAATCTGGTGCAATTTCAAAAACATAAGGGAGGAGCCATATCTCCAAGATGCGTGAGGCTACCACGTGGACCCTGTATGGACAGACTCTTTAAATATTGCACTCTCGCGACCTGAAACTTCAAATGGCCATATCTTTTGATTGGAAACTTAGATTTGGGTGGAGAAGACTTTTTGGAAACGTCTCAACACCCTTTACGCCATGAAAGCATAAAATACTACTTTTAGCAGGGTTTGGTGGGTGAAAATTAGGAAAATGTCTCTCTGGCCATTAACACAAAATCCAATTTCTTCAACCACTATATTAGATTTGATTTTATCCGTCGTTTGTCTTCCTCAACACACCAAGTAGGCATAGGGAACCAGAATCGAAAAATTGTAGGTAGATTTAAAAGGGGCATTGATTGATGGTGATTGAGATTTCAAAGCAAGATTCAATGCATATCTCAAGGTGGTTGAAGCAAGATTCAAATTCTTCCCTCCTTCTCTCTCGTTCTTCCTATATATTGTAATGAAGGGGCATATTCAAGGGTTGGTCATTGTTTCTCCTCTGCCCCCTCTCTCTTTCTTCCTTAGGGTAGAATGTGGAGTCTAAGCCTCCTCCCATGGCTCTATAATGGTGTTTTCTTGCCTCTTGCCCATTGATGATGTACCGTGTAACATTTTGGAGCAATAAAATCTATTTTGTGATGCATCTGTCCATCCTTGGCTTATTTTTTGTCTCTTCTTACCTCTCATCATTGTAGGGTATATTATGCATACTCTGATGTTTGTTATAGGTTTTGGGAGTTGTGCTTAATGGGTTTTGAAGTGGTGTTCTATGTGAAAACTATCTCTGGTCCGTGGTGCATCTTGTCCACCCTCTCCTCTACTCACCTCTCTCCACTTCAGGCAAGTTAGATTTTTGATCAACCACTTCCTTTTTTGGTGTATCACCACTTAGTGTAGGCTCTTCACTCTCTCTCTCTCTCTATCCCCTTGGAATGGTTAGATTAGGATAGAATAGGTTCTACCTACACTGGAGTAGCTTGTGGCATGTAGATTAGGAAGCAAGAACCGAGCTTTCTCCAGAGGTCCATCTCAATTTTTACAAGTCCCAGCTTGAGAGATGGTCCCATGTTGTGCAATCACACCGAATGCCCCACTTCACACCCAGGCCATTTGGGGGTGTTGTGATTCTGCACTAACAGTTTTGGCACACCCGTGGGATAGGTTTGAAGCACCTTACCACTTCATCTTAGCAGGTTGGTGTGTTCTGTTAAGGTTCATCCTTTTGAGGCACATGCAAGCACATCTGGTGACTCCATCTGGTCAACAACCCCATCTCTAAAGTTGTAGACCTTTTCCATCCATTTCCACCCATCTTCATTCACTTTTCTTTCCATATCTCCCATTTTTCTTCCATTTCATGAAGTTTTGCAATCATGACTTCATTCCCTTCATGGAATTCACACCTACAAACAATGCAGTTCACCTCCAATGCATTTCCCAACTCCTCCAGATCAGCATTATAATCAGATCAAGACCATTATGCTTACCCATATGAGTAGGGTCAAAGTTAGTTTGGCCATGGAGCTTATCAAGAACAAGGGACACATACAATGGTGACAACTATGTGGAGAATGCTAGTTTTTTGGAGAAGATTCAAAGAATGGAGGCTAGCATGGTGCAATCCAGGGTACAACACAGATGAAGGCATTTGAGATTGGTTTTCAGGACACCTTGTCCATGGGGAGGCCCTTTTCCAAGACATTACAACCCTCAGGAGAAGATTGACTTCATGGTTGAAATGTTGCCTCAACTTACACAATGGATTGAGGATATTGAGGCTATGAGTTAGACACAAGACAACCTTGTCAATGGGTAAGTCCACCACCTCCTAGCTCTTCATTTTCTCTTTCTCAAACTTTATCATTTCAGCATGATCAAGAGTCAAGCCCCTCATCTACTGCCCCAAGTGTTAATTTATTTTCTCCATCTCCTGATCTCCCATCCCACCTTAGTTCCTCTACCCTTTTCCCTTCCAAACAGTCATCCCCTCCAAACAAACAAGAAGTTCCACCTCCCTCCCCACCAAAAAAATTACAAATTTGGTTGAACCCCAACCTACCACTCCTCTTGCCTTCCCAATTCCATATGGGGAAGAGATTCCAAAGACCAGTCAAGGAGAATAGCAAGAGGAGGAACCCAACAGAGAAGAAATGATAGAAGATCTAAAGAGTTGGGTTGCCAGATTTGGGTTTACAAATATCCCCTTGATGGTCAAGCCAATAGAGGAGGTCAAGGTTGAAGAGCCAGTGGTGGCTGAGGCTGAGTTTGCAGCAGAGAAGGAACAAAAACAACAAGAAGAAGATCAGTAGTCTATTTTCTCTGAATGTAGTGTCCCTAATGGCACTTATGTCTAAAGAGAATGCTGATCTAATCAAGCTGCACAACTAGTTAAAGAGGAGGAACAATTAGCTCCAATCCCCATTAAAGAGGAGTAGCTAGGAGAGATCAAATTAGTGTTGAAGCCACTCAATGAAGAAAGCATCATTGAATATTTTTTGCTTTCATTTCAAGGGCTTGATTTGATTGATGAACCCATGATGGAGGAGGACCATATAGTTTCAGAGGCTCCAAGTGTGGAGCAGGCTATAAAAGAACCTTCATTTCTTCCTCCCACTTCATCCCCTTTAATCTCTAATGTTGAAGAGGAGTTTGAACTTTCAAACTTCATGTTGGAGGATGAAGGGAACCATGGTGAGCAAGTTTCATAGATCAGGAGGACACCATGGAGGAGGTCGAGCACATGCAACAAGACAACAAGGAGACAGATTATCTGTCTGACTTGGAGGATTGCTTTGATAGAGAGGAGCTGAGGAAATTACATCATTTACTCCTCTATCACCCACCTTCCAAGCATATGAGCCTGCTGCCATAAAGGAGGGCATTCAAGAACAACAACCTATGTCTCACAACATCCCTCTGGAACCAAGGTTGGAAGATATGAGTCTTCCATGTTCTTCACAGAGAAGGAAGAGAAAAGGCAAGAGGATGTCATCATCCCTCTCACACCATCCATCCAAGAAGGTCCACAAAAAGACTCCATTTTTGGAGTTAAATTTCAGAGCAAAGGGCACATTCAAAGGATCAGACCATGCCCAATCAGGTACTTGGCTTCATTGGAGCCAAGAGAGAAGCAAAAATGTCATGCCCACTTCAGGGCATGAGGATGAGCTTCAAAGCACCAAGGGTCACCATCAACACCTCCAGGAGTCCAATACCAATCAACTTGAGGAGGTATTTTTGGTTGATGTAGATACCTTGATGATTTGGGTGGAGGACCAACTTATAGTCATTTTTTCACTCATACAGCAAGCAGCCATATTCAGTGTCAAATCATTTGCATGGCTGCCCCTCTTGAGGAAGGGAATCTACTTCTCCTTGCCAGTTGTAGGATTTGTTTGAGTCCCTTTTCTCTCTGGTTAGTATAGGAGTAGGAGTAGATTTTGTTTTCAGCAGAAGAAGTGCTTGTGCACACTCTGCATGTCTCATTTGAGGCATGTATGATTTGATCTTTTGTACATGGTGCGTGTTGTTGTGTTTTTTTCTCCGAGGTTGTATCACCATGCAGTGCGGTATGCTTACAGTTCATTCGGGGATAGGTGAAAGCCCCAAGTCAAACAATTTTCTACTCTTAAAAGCCTTGTTCCAAGATTTCTTATGAAAATTGAGAGTGCAGACGCGCAGGCAGGCTCAGGGTCACCAAGTGCAAATGGTTGGGCTTGCGAATCAGAGACAGGATAAATATCAAGCTATCATTCTTGACTCCATGCCCAATGGATGCTTTAAGGCTACTAGTCTCTTCATCTAGTAGGTAGATGTCCCCGTGAGTCACCAAATTGTTATCCCAAATTCACCCCGGAAAATTTGGTCAAACAAGACCCTGCACATAAAGAAAATCTGAAGGGGACTGATTCAGACCCACAAGCTTACATTCCATAATGAAAAATAAAGGGATAGGCAAGCTTGATCAAGGAGTGTAGGGTTAAAATGAGGCTAAACAACATAAAATAAAATAGAGGCCCAAAGGAGGAAAAACATGACCCTGCACAAGAAGAAATCGAAAGGTCATTTCAGTCAAACAACCTACATTCCAAATACCGATAGTCAGGTTGCAGGTGGACTCAAAAATGGAGGAGTAGGGTCGACAAGGAAGTAAATAGTGTTAAGGAAACCAGGGGCTTAGAAGTGAGAAATGGAGAAAGGTTCAAAGTCTTTGGGCTTTACAAATAAATCTAGAGCGAGCCCAAATTGGTTAAGTATGGAAGAATCAGTGGAAGCTTCCACGTGCCCCATCGACACTTATCCAAAGGTTAAGTCCAAAGAGGAGACCCCAAAAAGAGCCGGAGCCTCCACATGTCCCAGTCGAAAGGGAAACAGATCTAGTCGTTTAAAAGCCCAAGCTTGGGGAGGCCAATGGAAGCCTCCACGCGTCATCTCGATGCAACACCAAAGTTGGGTCCAAAGAGTGATCCTAAAATGAGCACCAACTCAACACATGTCCTAGAGTTAGAGAAAGGTCTCATCGGCCGTTGAAAATTCATAGACTAGCAGAGAGGGCACCACGTGTCCCATCAATCGTAATTTTAAAGTGCGACCCAAAAAGCAGATCCCAAACGTTTCAGGGTGCCGGCTCGACACGTGTCCAAAGTGTCCAAAAGGTAAGAGAGTTGTTGAAAATTCCAAGAGCTTGCAGAAGCCTCCATGTGTCTCGACCACACAACTTCAAAGGTAAAATCTTGGGGGTAGTTTTCAAACATGCGTGAAGCCACCACGTGTCTCAAGTTATGTCACTTTTACCTGCCATTAGTAGCAAAAGAAAAACTCAAGTGAATTACAAGGGAACCCGAGGAGCTCATGGAAACCGCCACATGTGTCAATCCGATGCAATTTCAAAAGCATAAGGAAGGAGCCATATCTCCAAGATGCGCGAGGCCACCACGTGGACTCTGTATGGACAGACTCTTTAAATATTGTGATCCTGTGACCTGAAACTTCAAATGGCCATATCTTTTGACTGGAAACTTAGATTTGGGTGGGAGAAGACTTTTTGGAAACGTCTCAACACCCTCTATGCCATGAAAGCATAAAATACTATTTTAGTAGGATTTGGTGGGTGAAAATTAGGAAAACATCTCTCTCGGCCATTAACACAGAATCTAATTTCTTCAACCACTATATTAGATTTGATTTTATCCGTCGTTCGTCTTCCTCAACACACCAAGTAGGCATAGGGAACCAGAATCGACAGATTGTAGGTGGATTTGAAAGGGGCATTGATTGATGGTGGTTGAGCTTTCAAAGCAAGATTCAATGCATATCTCAAGGTGGTTGAAGTAGGATTCAAATTCTTCCCTCCTCTCTCTCTCTCTTCTTCCTATATATTGTAATGAAGGGGCATATTCAAGGGTTGTCATTATTTCTCCTCTTCCCCCTCTCTCTTTCTTCCTTAGGGTAGAATGTGGAGTCTAAGCCTCCTCCCATGGCTCTGTAATGGCATTTTCTTACCTCTTTCCCACTGATGATGTACCATGTAACATTTTAGAGCAATAAAATCTATTTTGTGATGCATTTTCCATCCTTGGCTTATTTTGTTGTCTCTTCTTACCTCTCATCGTTGCAGGGTATAATGTGCATACTCTAATGTTTGTTGCAGGTTCTGGGAGTTGTGCTTAATGGATTTTGAAGTGGTGTTCTATGTGAAAACTATCTCTGGTCCGTGGTGCATCTTGTCCACCCTCTCCTCTGCTCACCTCTCTCCACTTCAGGTAGTTAGATTTTTGATCAACCACTTCCTTTTTTGGTGTATCACCACTTAGTGTACACTCTCTCTCTCTCTCTCTCTCTCTCTCTCTCTCTCTCTCTCTGTCTCCCTTGGAATGGTTAGATTAGGATAGAATAGGTTCTACCTACACTAGAGTAGCTTATGGCAGGTAGATTAGGAAGCAAGAACCGACTCTCTCAGAGGTCCATCTTAAGTTTTACAAGTCACACAACTTGAAAGATGGTCCCATGTTATGCAATCACGGTGAATGCCCCACTTCACACCCGTGCCATTCGGGGTTTTGTGATTCTCGCACTAACGGATACTACCCACATATTTGTATAGACTTACCACGTTTTCCTCCAACTTATAGACATGTTCTTCATCGATATCGTCGCATCTTCTCTTCGAGTCATCTCTTGGATTCCTTTCTTTCACTTTCTTGTAGAAATTTCTACTTTAAAAGGAATAAGGTTTCTTGTTGTCAAAATTTCCCCAAGGGTAAATTTTGATAACATGCATCAAAAGTTGCAAAAAGGCAAATAGGTCAATCCGGGAAAAATCATGAAAATCGGCTAAGTCCTAGTCTAAGGGGCAGTCGGGACATTTGGGACAAAAATGTGCGGATCGGCCGAAAAGCCTCCAGTGGCCCAAGCGCCATCTGCGGGACAAAAGCACGCGGCGGGCGCGAAAAGCCGATCTGCCAAAGAAGGAAAAAAATTGACTAGCTATTTGGGAGGGGTAGTACGGGGACGTGTGGAACAAATATACCCCAACCAGGTAGAAAAAAGGGTGAAAAAGGGCCAGGCAGTCCAAAGCATAAATGGGACAAGCGGAACAAATGGACGCGAACCGGCAGGTTCGTCCGAAATCAGCACATAAAGAGCACAAAGCAAAATAGCGCGGAGGGACGCGCGGGACGCGGATCTCGAAAAATCCGAAAGCCAATGAATTTGCGCCACGTGTCATCGGCCAAATGAGGGACAAGGAAGCCCATTTCGGGCGGATCGGAGGTTTTTGTCCTAAACGGTTTGGGACAAGCGGGTCAAATAGACCCGAACCGGCCGGTCCGGCCGAAATGAGTCCAGAGGGTCCAAAATCAAATGGGACATCTGGGACAAATGAACGCGAAATGCGCGAAGGAGCCGAAGGAGCCGAGGACCAATCAGAAACTGCCAAGTGTCCTCATAGAGTACAGGTCAGAAAAGTCAAAGGGCGAGTTTTCGAGCACCGAGCCGAATCAATAGGATCTTGCCACGTGTCTCATTTAGGGGCCCACGAGGAAATTTCAAAGGAAAGCCCGCCAAAAGGCAGAGGAGAGAGAATTATTCAACCAATCAGAGCACGCCACGTGTCATCCAGGCGGCAGAGCGCGGGAAGGAATTCAAAAGCTGTTTTCACTGTTCCGTGCCCTAAATCTTCAGATTGCCATAACTTTTGATCCAGAGCTCGGATTTGCGCGTTCTTTGTATCAATGGAAAGCTGGTAAAATTCTCTACACATTTCCAAGGTCAATCTTGTATTTTGGTTCAGTTTGGAGGATGAAAATCAAGAAACGCCTCTGGCGCGAATAACAAACAGAAGTGATGCGTCAACGAACAATTTTAATGCAGCAGACAGCTCGCCGCTTCTGCTAGGCAGCCCGCCGTTTTGCCAGGATCCGCCGCTTCTGCCATGATGAGACGAGTTAAATGCATTCTGGAGGTGGTTGGGGCAGATTTCGAATTCCTCTCCCTTTTCCCTCTCATTCTTCCTATAAATTGTAAGGAGGGGCTTCTTTCTAATGTTGGACATTTCTGTTTTGCAACCCCTCCCTTCTCTCCTGCTTGCAAGAGAATTCGTGGAGTTTTCAAGCCTCCCACATGGACTGTAATGCCATTGTGCCTCTTGGCCATTGCAATGTATTTGAATCGATCCTTTGAGCAATATATATGTCTGTGATTGAATTTAAATCCTCTCATGTATTCATTGTTGTCATTCTGATCTCCCATTGCATTTCGGTTACCTGTGTATGATGTGGTATTGCATCTATATGGTCTGTGTTTATGTTGCAAAGCTTATGTTCTTCATTCCTCGGTGCATCACCTCCATAGTTTAGGTTTTATTGTACGCATTTCTCTCTCCCTGTCTCCTTGGTAGTTAGGTTAGTTTTTGGGTGAACCTCTGCGTTTTATTGGTGCATCTGAACAGAGGAATACCAGCCTTTCTCTGGAGAATCCTTTCTCATTTTCAAGTCCCACACTTGGAGGAAGGATTCAATGTTATGCAATCACACTGGATACCTAAGTGATCAACCTAGAAACTTGATCTGTATCCAGGGGTGCTGTGATTTTGCATCAACAGTTTTGGCACGCCCGGTGGGACCTAGAGGTCTCATTTTTATTGCAGCAAGGTTGATATGCATCTGCTGCAATTTTCTTGCTTAAAAAGAGCTATTATTTGCATATCTGGCGACTCCAAAGGGAGGAATCAATAGAATTTCAGCAGTCAGGCCTAAAAGCTTATGAGAAGAATCACAAGGTCAAGAGTTGGAGAAGAAGAAGTGTTGTTTGAATACCTGCAATTATCTCCAAGAAGAAGGCAAAGAGGAAGAAGGATTCAAAGGTCTCCATCTCCACCAAACAGAACTCTCTCAACTCCTCCACCTGACAGGCCTTTCTTTCAATATACAAGGGTTTTAAGACCAATCAGAATGGCGCAACCAGTGAACCCCTATGTCAACTTCACAGGCAGCAGCCCACTTGCTCTCAATGCACAAAATCCAATCCCAGTTGCAGCATTGAAGAACATTCCATACTTTACTGGAGAAAATCAGACCACTCCTGGTGATCATGTCAAGGACATCGCTAACATTTGTGTAATCCATGAGATTGATGAGATGCAAGTAGTCACAAATTCTTTGGCATCTTCATTCAAGGAAAAGCATTGCAATGGTTTAGGAGCCTGAAGTGGCTCTATCACAAACCTGGAATCATTGTGTATTGCACTTCATGATCAATTTGGAGAGAAGGGAGACAACTTGTCTCTTTTGGAGCAGCTGACAACCATCAAGAGAGCTTCCAATGAGCAGCTAACCGACTTCAACTTCAGATTTCAAAGATCTTGGGATACAATTCCGATGCTTGATCGGGCCATGCAGCAGGAGGTGCTTTTCTATACTACCTTAAAGCTTTAAATTCTGATATTTCTATGTTGATTCAATCTATGGGAGGCACAACCATCCCTGCTGCATATAGTATTGCCATTAGAGCTGAGAATTGTCTGATTCAAGCTGGCAAGCTAGCTCCTAGGCCTCAATGCCATTATATCCAAGTATAGAGAGCCCAAGTACTAGTCAAGCACCTGTCTTAGCTCCTATTCCCACTCCTAGGAATCAGAGTTCAAATGAAGCTTCCACTTCATCTCCAAGTGCCCCAAATGAGCTGCAAGAAGTCATGAAACAACTGCAAAATTTAGGTAATGAGCTGGTCACACTCAAGAGACAGCAAGCTCAAGGTTTTAGACCTTCGTATCAGCCTCAAGCTCAACCTAATAGGCAGCCATATCAGCCTCAAAGACCACCTAATCCAGCTGCAAATATGAATCAAACAAGGCCTCCTGTCAATAGACCTTTCCAGCCCTATAATCCAAATGCCATATCTGCCTCTAAGGCATTAGTACCAGCACAAAATAATATGGCACAGGAGTACGACTGGTGTTACCCTTGCAATCTACCTCACAATCAGTCAGCATGTTTCAATGGTGCACTGAATCAGGCCTTGATGGTGCAAACCATTGGTGTTGCTCAAGATCCAAGCCAGGAGGAGAATCAACAGCAACAAACGCAACAAGAAGGACTCCCAACAGAGACCGCATTGGCCAATTGGCAGACGGAAGACTTCTGTGGAGTTAACCAACAGCCTTTTCAAGGCGTGGCTGCCAATACACGGTCAAAGAAGAGAAGCATAGAAGAGGGACAACTGTCTAATCCAGTTGTTTCTCAACCCACTCTTACACAACAAGGGGTCAGTAGACCAAACGCAGCCCCAAACCTGCAAAATCAACCCAAGGTTCCTGTGGTAGCAACACATGCACCCGTTCAAGTTCCAGAAAAGGTTGTACAAAGTAAGGGGCAGCAAAAAGACAGTGCATCCCCTTTCAACATCATCGATCAAATGAGGAAGACACATGTGAACATTTCCATGTGGGAATCACTGGCGATCCCAGGGCAACGAGATTTATTGCAAGCTGCAATGACCAATTGGTCTGCCACAAATGTATCAAACCTAGGACATGAGAAAGTTCTCACTAATGCAGTGCAACATGATGGGGGGCAGACAAGAAAAAATTTGAAGCCTCCGCCTTTCTATGTTTCATTGATTGTTGGAAATCACTTGGTGCACAACTGCATGTTGGATTCGGGGGCCAGTAGTTCGGTGATGCCGAAGCAAATAGCGGATCAGCTAGGTTTGAAATATGAGCCACTGCTGAAAGGAGTAGTTCTGACTAGATGGAGCAGCGGTGGGGGATTTGTTGGAGTCATCAAGGAGCTAAGTCTAACACTACATTCCTGTCCTAATGTTACAGTTTTGCAAGATGTGTCTGTGATTGACCTTCCGCCACTCTTTGCGTTGTGTCTTTCAAGAGACTTCACTGCGAAAATCGGTGGATATTTATCTGCAGATTGGTCGCACATGATTTTTAGGACAAGGTATGGAGCCAAAGCAACAATCAGGTCAGAACCAATTGCCAATTTCCATATTGAGCCCTATGTACCAGGTCCTATCAATGCAAATTGCTCAGCTTTTGATCAGGAGGAATGTTCAAATGATCTAGAAACAGGTACTAAGGTCGAGGGAATTCCTGATTTAACTTTAGATGAATGGGCAAACAAAAGTCATGAATTTGATCCATACAAAGAAATTGAAGAGTCTGAATTGGGCGTGTATTGTATACACGAGGAAAGTTCACCCATTCCTGACATCATTCGGCTGAACAAAAAGATGAAAACAAAATTTGGAGATTATTCTTCGATGGTTCGAGAAGCAGACAAGGTGCTGGAGGTGGTGCAATGTTAATTTCGCCACAAGACATCAAGTATTATTCAGCTTTTCGTTTCCAGTTTTCTTGTTCAAATAACACCGCCGAATACGAAGCATTGATTCATGGACTTCATTGGGCCAGGAAAAAGGGCATAAAGAACTTGCAGGTGTTTGGAGATAGCGAGCTGATCGTCAACCAAGTTAGAGGACTTCATGCTACAAAGAACGACTTGCTGAGGAGCTACAAGAATAGGGTATGGGACCTCATTGAGGATTTCGAAGCTTTCAACATTGTGTCCATACCCAGGAAGAGAAATGAAGCTGCAGATAGGCTCGCAACAGTTGGAGCAACATTTGATGTGGTTGACAACATCAGAAGAGGAAAACGCAGCCACACGTCCATGTGGTTGTAAGGCCAGCAGTTCCAGATAATAACACAAGCTGGCAGGTGTTTGAGAACGATCAACAGATCGTCAATTTCTTACAAGAAGAAGCTGAATTTTCAGCTAGAAATCAGGATAGGCTAGAGCAGCAGTATGGGGATCAAGTAGTGCAGCTGCGGACAAACAAGCTTCCTAAGGGTTTGGTAACATTGGAGTCTATCTTCAACCCTAACGACCAGTTTCGTAAGGAAAAGGCAAACATACAGGTCAAGAGAGAAGATTCAGAGCCAATTCCGGTTGGGGAAGGCAAAACACTTCAAATTGGCAAAGTGGCCACTGAACAGGAGAAATCAGATTTCATACAACTTTGCCAAGAGTTTCCAGATGTCTTCGCTTGGAGCTATGAAGACTTAAGAGGATTCGATCCAAATTTGGCACAACATACCATAGAATTGGATCCAGATGCTAAGCCCGTCAGGCAGAAGCAGAGACCAGTCAACCCTCACATTGAGCCTCTAATGAAGAAAGAGCTTAACAAGCTAATCGAGGCAAGCATTATATTCCCTATCAAGCACTCAAGCTGGGTCGCGAACTTGGTTCCGGTCAGGAAGAAGAGCGGAGAAATCAGGTTGTGTGTGGACTTCCGAGACCTCAATAGAGCATCTCTCAAAGACCATTACCCGCTTCCTTCAATGGAACAAATATTGCAAGTAGTATCCGGTTCAGAGAGATTCTCTCTCCTAGATGGCTACTCAGGGTACAATCAGGTGATGGTGAAAGAAGATGACCAATTCAAGACGGCTTTCACCACCAAATGGGGAACCTATGCCTACAAGAAAATGCCATTTGGGCTATCAAATGCTGGAGCCACCTTCCAAAGGGCAATGGATATGGCATTCAAGGGGTTGATCAATAAAATAGTTTTGATATATCTTGATGACATCACTGTATTCTCAAAAAATGCAGCGGATCACCTCTGTCATTTGAGGCAGGTATTTCAGAGGTGTAGAAGATTTGGGGTATCATTGAATCCCAAAAAATGCATATTCTTGGCTCACGAGGGAAAACTCCTTGGCCATATTGTCTCCAAGGAAGGATTAGCAATTGATCCAGAGAGGGTTGAAGCCATAAGAGCTTTGCCATTGCCAAGTCACAAGAAGGCTCTTCAAAGCTTCTTGGGAAGGATCAATTTTGTCCGTAGATTTGTTCCAAATTTTGCTGCTCTTGTGAAGCCAATAACGCTGATGTTAAAGAAGAGCATGGCATTTAGGTGGACATCAGAAGGCAAGGCAAGTTTTGAGGCAATAAAAGAGGCTATATCTCAAGCTCCGACTCTCGTCAATCCAGACTTCTCCAAGGACTTCGTGCTATACGCCTTTGGTGGTGGGGAAACGATTTCTGCAATCCTGGCACAACAAAACAAAGAAGGGTTAGAGCAACCAGTTGCTTTCTTCAGTCAAGGCTTGGAGGAATACGAAACTAGGTACTCTTTCATTGAAAAGCATGTCCTTGCGGTAATCAGAAGTTTAAAGAAATTCAAGCACCTAGTCTCAAACAACAAGATCCAATTGTTAGTCTCTCATGCGGGAGTTAAGGACTTCCTTCTAAACAAGGATCTGAAGCGAGAAGCGTGCAGGATGGATAACTCGTGTCATGGAATATGACATCGAGATCAAGGTTACCAAACTAGTACGTGGGAAGGGACTATGCGAGCAGCTAGCCTTGAGTCAACAAGTTGAAACAGGTAATGAAAAAGACGTTGTCCTGCTGTTACAAGATGATCAAAAACAGGAAAATGATGATGTGTCCACTCCCTGTTGGACTCAGAATATGATACATTTCCTACAGACGGGCATGTGCCCTCCAGAGATGAGCAAAGCAAAAAGAAGGTACTTCAGATTACAAGCAGTTCCTTATGTGCTTGTTGATGGTATTTTGTTTAAAAGGACATCAACGGTGTTCTATTGAGATGCATCGGGACAGGTCAGATTGAGAGGATCTTACAAGAGTTCCATGACGGAGAGGCAGGAGGCCATTTCACCCCAGTAATAGCTCTCAAAATCATGAAAGCTGGTTACTATTGGCCTGCTGTATTCAATGATTGCTACTCATGGGTTAAGAAATGCAAGAAATGTGCATTCTTCACAGGGAAAGGAAGGTTAGCAGCACTGCCCCTTCGTCCAATTTCAGTAGATCATCCATTCATGCAATGGGGATTGGACTTCATTGGAGTCATCAATCCCAATTCGAATCAAGGCCACAAGTGGATTCTTACAGCGACAGATTATTTCACCAAGTGGACCGAGGCAGTAGCGCTCAAAGAAGCAAGTGAGTCTAGCATACTAGACTTTTATGAAGGAATAGTAACCAGGTTCGGTGTGCCGGCCACCATCATATCAGATAATGCATTAGCATTCATAGGTTCAAAAATTACAGAATGGGCTGTCAAGAATGGAATCTATTTGAGCACCTCTTCAAATTATTACCCGCAGGGTAATGGACAGGCAGAGTCTACAAACAAGAATTTGCTAAAAATCATCAGAAGGACTCTGGATGAAAATCAAAGAACATGGCATACAAGGCTAAAATCAGCGTTATGGGCTGACAGAATAACACCAAAGAGGTCTACAGGTAATTCTCCCTACAAGTTGGTCTATGGGAAGGAGGCAGTATTGCCTATATCATTAGAATTGCCAGCCTTGGAGCTCATGAAACAGCTTGAGTTATCTGAATTCGAACCAATGGAGGCCAGGTATGCAGAATTGATGGAATTAGAGGAAATCAGAGAACATGCGATTCAGACGATTGAAAAGGATCAGGCCGTAGTAAAAAGATGGTTTGATAAGAGAGCTGGAGCAAAGACTTTCCAGGAAGGGGACCTAGTTCTGAAATGGGATGCAGATCGGGCAAAACCAGGAAGGCATTCCAAGTTTGATGCCATCTGGAGTGGTCCCTATATGGTCACGGGATGCAAAAATAGTAATGCCTTCCAATTGTCTGCATTGGATGGAGAGGAACTTCAGATTCCGGTTAACGGAATCTATCTTAAACATTGCTACTAGGAGAAAGGTTTTTCCTTGTAAATATTAGTTTAGGTTTTTCTTAATTCCTCTAAGTGCGTATGCACATTGTCCTGTTGTAGTTAGGTTTCTATTTCCCTAAGTGCTTTGGCACAGTTCCATTGCTCTCGGGTTGTTTTTCTGATTCGGAGTGTTCTTTGGAGAAGAAGTTGCGATATCGAGGCTTGTTTGAGTTATGCTTAACTCCATGCCCAATGCATCGTTGAAAGGCCACTGATCATTCACCTAGCAGGCAGGTGACCCCGCTGAGTCGTCAAAACTGTTGTCAAAATTTCCCCCAAGGGTAAATTTCGATAACATGCATCAAAAGTTGCAGAAAGGCAAATAGGTCAATCCAGGAAAAATCATGAAAATCGGCTAAGTCCTAGTCCTAAGGGGCAATCGGGACATTTGGGACAAAAATGCGCGGATCGGCCGAAAAGCCTCCAGGCGGCCCAAGTGCCATCTGGGACAAAAGTACGCGGCGGGCGCGAAAAGCCGATCCTGCCGAAAGAAGGAAAAAATTGACTAACTGCTGGGAGGGGTAGTCTGGGACGTGTGGAACAAATATACCCGAACCGGCCGAACCGGGTGAAAAAGGGCCAGGCAGTCCAAAGCATAAATGGGACAAGTGGAACAAATGGGCCTTGAACCAGCGCGAGTTCGTCGAAATCGCATAAAGAGCACAAAGCAAAATAGCGCGGAGGGACGCGCGCGGGGACGCTGATCTCGAAAAATCAAAGCCAATGAATTTGCGCCACGTCATCGGCCAAATGAGGGACAAGGAATCCCATTTCGGGCGGATCGGAGGTTTTTGTCCCAAACGGTTTGGGACATGTGGGTCAAATAGACCCGAACCGGCCGGTCCGGCCGAAATGAGTCCAGAGGGTCCAAAATCAAATGGGACATCTGGGACAAATGAACGCGAAATGCGCGAAGGAGCCGAAGGAGCGAGGACTAATCGGAAACTGCCAAGTGTTCTCATAGAGTAAAGGTCAGAAAAGTCAAAGGGCGAGTTTTCGAGCACCGAGCCGAACCAATAGGATCTTCCCATGTGTCCCATTTAAGGGTCCACGAGGAAATTTCAAAGGAAGGCCCGCCAAAAGGCAGAGGAGAGAGAATTATTCAACCAATCAGAGCTCGCCACGTTTCATCCAGCGGCGAGAGCGGGAAGGAATTCAAAAGCTGTTTTACTGTTAGTGCCTAAATCTTCAGATTGCCATAACTTTTGATCCAGAGCTCGGATTTGCGCGTTCTTTGTATCAATGGAAAGCTGGTAAAATTCTCTACACATTTCCAAGGTCAATCTTGTATTTTGGTTCAGTTTGGAGGATGAAAATCAAGAAACGCCTCTGGCGCGAATAACAAACAGAAGTGATGCGTCAACGAACAATTTTAATACGTGAGCGACTCGCAACCTGTGCTGCTGGCAGCCGCGTTTTGCGAGGATCCGCCGCTTTTGCCATGATGAGACGAGTTAAATGCATTACGGAGGTGGTTGGGGAAGATTTGAATTCCTCTCCCTTTTCCCTCTCATTCTTCCTATAAATTGTAAGGAGGGGGCTTCTTTCTAATGTTGGACATTTCTGTTTCTGACCCCTTCCTCTCTCCCGCTTGCAAGAGAATTCGTGGAGTTTTCAAGCCTCCCACATGGACTGTAATGCCATTGTGCCTCTTGGCCATTGCAATGTATTTGAATCGATCCTTTGAGCAATATATATGTCTGTGATTGAATTTAAATCCTCTCATGTATTCATTGTTGTCATTCTGATCTCCCATTGCATTTCGGTTACCTGTGTATGATGTGGTATTGCATCTATATGGTCTGTGTTTATGTTGCAAAGCTTATGTTCTTCATTCCTCGGTGCATCACCTCCATAGTTTAGGTTTTATTGTACGCATTTCTCTCTCCCTGTCTCCTTGGTAGTTAGGTTAGTTTTTGGGTGAACCTCTGCGTTTTATTGGTGCATCTGAACAGAGGAATAGGAACCAGCCTTTCTCTGGAGAATCCTTTCTCATTTTCAAGTCCCACACTTGGAGGAAGGATTCAATGTTATGCAATCACACTGGATACCTAAGTGATCAACCTAGAAACTTGATCGTATCCGGGAGTCTTTGTGATTTTGCATCATCAGATTACTTCTTCGCTTTCTTTTCCCTTTCGGGTAAGGGGCATCTAACTATAATCTCAACACAAGTTAGCCACACAAAAAATGAAATCTTAATTGCTCGATACCAATCTAATCCATAAAGCTGCTAAATTCTAACAATAAACAGATCACTATGCTCGTGAAAAATTAATGAAATACGGGAGTTCTTTGTTAACCAAGTTAAAGTGTAATAATTCACACACAATTGTCTTGGAAATTGAGAAAAGAGATACAAAAGGAGATAATATTTATCCTAGAGAAGCCCAATGTGGGAAAAACTCTAAGTGATTTTTCTCCCCTTCACTATGTAATTCTCCAATAATACAATTTTCTACCAATAACTAGCCTTTAAGAAGGATGAAAACTCCTTCTATTTGTATCTACTTGCTCACAATCTGTCAACAAATGAAGAACTCTTCTCAAATGAAAAAACAAGAAAGAATTCCATCTTCTCCAACTTTCTTTGACAATTGAATTCACCTAAAATCACTTGTTGGAATCCTTCTACAATTTTGTATTTATAGTTGCTCGGCTTAGGGACGTGGGAAAGGCAAAACCAATCGATTAAGAAGGTCAAATATTTACAATTGTTAAGATCTCAAGTTTTGGAACCGTCTCGCATAGGACCGTGCGTTTAACACAGACTTATGGTTACACAACTTCCGCTCTGCAAAGAGTGACGATTATGTAACGTTCGAGGTGGTTGCATAATTGTTAGTGAGAAAACTCTGGCCCGAACAAACATGGCCCAAAATGGCATTCGAAGGTTTCCAAATCACTCCCATCCCGACTAGACCATCTTAGGAAGATAAAATAAGCTAAGAACTTGTAGAGAAAGTATAAAATATAGATAATACATAGAATTGGGATTTTCTTGATCCATTTTTTAGATTAAAAATCCCCATTCATGATAGGAAGCATAAAACAATTGGAGTAAAAAAATTGGTAAAGCCATACTAGAAATGGACAACTTAAGGGATAAAATAATTGGTGAATAATGGTCGTGTTCTGTGGTGGATCTGATTTCAAAAATGAGTATGAACCTAATAAAGAGGGTGTGCAACACGTAGATGAAAGTTCAAAAGACATAAGGCATACCGATAGAGGCATATTACACAAGAAAATGGATGAATATGAGATGGATTTTTTATTGTTGAAGAAGACTCGCGAAAAAGGAAGAACTTGCACTTAGAACTCGATTATTATAGAGACGTCTGGTGGATTTCTCACCTGTCTACCTAATAGAGATTTGAAGACACGGCATTTTGAGAAAATTTCGAGGGGAACGAGTGCACAGACTATTTATAAGACTGTTTTGAATGTCACAAACAGATCATAAGGAAAAATACACGTGAATAATAGTCATGTTTTTCAATGGAAAGAGTCGTAAGTACCGAGAGAATCCAGTCGCGATGGTTTTTTGTTTAAAGTTTTCAAAGCAATCTTGAGGGAAGTAGTAAGTCCAGAATAATGTACAGTCACGAGGGAAAATACGTGGGTTCCTATTCACGAGGGGAAAATGCGTAGGATAGAGTTGTGAGGGCATCCTCTTTCATTCCTGATATTAAGGCAAACACGTTGTGGATCATTCTGAGGATAAATATCATACATCAGAAAAGATTCAGGTTTTATATCTGAAGAATATGTTATTTTCTATGAAATTACAAAAAGGTGGATCATTGTCTGAGCACCTGCTTCAGATGAAAGACCTCTAGATCAATTATCTTCCATTAACAAGTGGATTTATAGTGTAAAATTTGGTATATGGCTCATAAAATAGATAGAAGTACTTCACAAGACTTCTAGAAGGTGTTCATAATATTATTATTCTAACTCCATATCCTAATAGCCAACTCGATGGATCTCCCTCACTGATTCTCAATTTTAATATAATCATCAATAGATGTATCATGTACTTATAGGTACTAAGGGATATAATGTTGGAAAAGGTATACATTCATATCTAATATAGTTTAGAAGTGCAATGTTCAAAAATACAAAACATATTTCAAAATGAACTATTCACTTTTGAAATACCATTATGTAGTATGACAACCCCAAATCAAATTCTACGATGACTTTGTAAAGTACATTTAACTAGTTCCTTGTGAATTAAGTGTTATTTTTCAAATAATGTCGTAAATATGTTGTACATTTTCCATGAGTTACACTTTTATAAACTATACAACTTTGAAATGAATCGGGAGGTGCCCTTCATAGGATTTTGAGCCCTTTATAAGTAATTTTAACCTATGCTATTATGGGTGGTTAGATCACTCATGTTTATGGAGAGCTATTATGGGTTGTATTCTTGGCCCGTGGTTTTGGTACCATTGTATTATACTAGTGTTGTGGTGGTTACCCATTGATGTGCTTACATATAGATGGACATGCGGTGGGATAGTGAAGAGTGAGAAGTATGTTATTGTATGGTAAAATAATTGAGTTAATATAATAAGGAGCTAAGTTATTGTGTAGGGTTTTTTCCCAAAAGGGTTTCCCATGCTATATATTGTGTACTATGTTATTTTGTGTGTGTCATTTCTCTATTTTGTTTATCTTAAAGATTCTATGAAGTATTTATTCTCTTGTATTTTTTATCAAATCAATTCTTTTCAAATACGACACCATAATTCATAAATATTCATAAAGGTAATTTAATATTACATATTTTGTAATAGAGTGCCTATAATAATAAAAGTAAAGTGAGCTAACTTAACTTGAGTCAAAAAGAGCCTTGGTTCAAGATGAGTTAAAAGTAGTTATGTAACCACTCGGGGTGTAAATTCTATAAAATACAAGAATATAATGTAAGTAGGGTTCAAATTCTTTTTTCTCTAGGCACACATAAAAGGTTGTTGCATAACTTAGTGTACAACTATTCATCTTCTATGATTTTGGTGAATATAAATGCGATTGATTTTGTGAGATTTCCATGTTAGTAGAAGTATAACATTCTTCGTTTATGAAAATGTGTTTTATTGTTCATCTACATAGATTTTGCTTAGAATTTCGTGTTTTTATTATTGCATGAGATAATTTTTGGACTCATAAACTTTATGTTGTGAACCTAGATTAATGGATTTTTAGCCAATTATCTGCAATGAGATCAAAATTTTACTTTTGCTTTAGGAATTCATGATCATCCTCATTTTACTTGATATTCTCATGTTTACATTTATATGTTAGAGATAAGGATTTAAACTCATTCCTTTTAATCTAGGTCATCCAAATGGTTTTTTGTATTTTTCTATATTCTTGGTTTCCCATTTCCCCTTCTTTATATTTTATTTATCTCACCATTTATAGATTTCACCTTTTCTCACATTTGCTACTTTTGCGTAGATTCTAGTGAAAAGTACCAAAAACCACAAAACCCCATCATATAAGGGAACTACACATCTCAAATGCAAAGGAAGATCACCATGTCAATAAGTAATCTCTACAATGTTTCAAGTTTTATGCCATTTCTTTTGGGCCAATCGGTGAAATTACCAAAGCAAGTAACATGACATACAATCTTACTAACACATTTTCATTTTCAACGTAGAACAATTTATTTTTACACACATATGTCCTTGATTGTATTTGTTGTCACAGTTAAAGCATAATCCTTTAACATGTTTCTCTATAATGTTTTAGGTGTCAATTTGGTAGGATGAGGGAATCCGTTTAGTCTAAATGATTTTTCTATATCCAAAGTTTTAGTTTTTATCCTTCAATAAGACAAAACAAACACAAGGCTAGACCAAAAATAAGCGTAGCCAAAATCTTGCCTAATTAAAGCTCTAATACCACTTGTAATGAAATTAATTAGATAAAAAGATGAATAAAAAAATGAAAAACAATATGAAGTAATATCAATAACATAAAAATAGTATCAACTAGAAATAATAAGAGCATTATAAAGAAAATCCACACTATATGATTGAGAGCATACCATAATACTAGAAATATATGATTGATCCACTTTAAGGGGAAACCTCCACAAGCTTTACAATGAGAATAAAATATATAATATGATGATTAAATACCAATCACTACCTATATATATATATATATATATTATGTATGTTATAGTTACTCTATAGTTGACCTTCTTGCTACTAATATGAAGATTTAAAGAATTTTTACATAACTAAGTAAAATGTTATGCTAATAATAATTTGATCACACATATCCCAATACACACTACAAGTTAAGGTTGTAACAATAACACCTAAGCTAAGGAAACCAAATGGACTCTTTTCTTTCAAATTAGCCTTACTCGAACATGGATTTTAAATGACATCTTTTAATACTAAAAATCCACCCCCACTTCTTCTAAGGTTGCCACTAGATTTGAATCTATTTAAAAAGTTGTTCTACTTATTGAGGAGTTCAATCATGAAGATTGTGTATATTTCACACACAAATGTAAGAATCCTATAAGGCCACCCTCACTATCAAGGAGAAAGTTTAGAATTCAATCAATCTTGCATGACTTCTCTCTACATTATCTATCATACTCCCTCTAGAGTAAATAAATCTACATCCCTTAGGAAAACTTAAAATAATAAATGCCTTGTTTCTTCTTCATATACTATTCCATATACAATTAAAACCATAGTGGATTTTACCCTTAGTAGTACACCTCCCTAAAAACATTTTGAAACTAATCAATGTAAAAAAAAACATAGTGGATTCAACATAAATGATTATGCCATTTTTGTATCTAATCGAAAACATCTCATCCTAAGCAATTTATGTAAATTTAAGCTCTATTTGTAAAAAAATAAAAATAAGCCATAAAAATCTAGTGGGGAGCACCAAATCAATGACTTCCTTTCCCCCTTATGGATAATTGTTGGAACCCAATCCCGTAACCTCCTATTCATAACAAATTTCTCCATAATATTCAAAATGATTTATTGTCACCTTATATGGACATTAGGGAATAAACCCAACCACCACTTATAATGGGTCAAAAACCCAAGCCATTCATCTTAAAGCTTTTAGTAATCTCTATAAATATTATATCAAAGTTAATTATTATGTTGAGAATTTTTTTAAAAAAAACCATTACACATGATGCTTAGAGTGGTATAATTTTTTTATCCTAAATCAATCACAAAACTAAAAGGTTTAATCGATTCCCTAGTTAAGAGTTCTAATACCATGATTTTTCATGTAATATAACTTGAGTTTTTTTATCAATTGTAATAAATATGAGCATTAGATGGCCCATAATTTCATCAAATGATGGAAATAATTAGCCCAAAAAATTATAACATACTATGACTAAAGAAAGCATCTTCAAAATTTACACATATGTGTTAGAACCTTATCTCTAATGAAAATTTAGGTCCTTCACTCCAAAATCTTATAAGAATATTTTGACTAAGAAAAAAATCAAGCCCATATCATGAGATAACTTGAGATCTCTTAAACTAAGTAACTAATTACTTAGATGTTTATTTGACCTAAGAACCAAAATTCTACTAACGATGGTGTCTTTGATACCCATAATCTTGGTTTTATGTCTAAGTAAATCATTCACGTTCTAATTTATGACCCTTCTTGAAAATTGGCCCCTTCCCATTTCATTGAAAGTATATAAAAGTGTAAATATTCAATAAATTTTGGGGTACTTTAGAATATTATATAAACACAATAAATCCACAATATTATGGTTTGAAATATACTTTAAAATATAAAATATCAAGAGTTTTGATATATTTTTGAATTGAAAAGATCAAGAAGAATCCCTACATGATTATGACATGTATATGAATTCACATGGAGGCTTAAAGTGCTTTTAAAAGGATGGGAATATTTTAGAAAAAGAACTTTGGAATAATGATCATGTTCAACTAAAGAAGATCATAGTCAAATATTTTTGACCATAATGATAGGCGTTGATAGTGTTCAAACTAAAATTAGATGTCAACGATTGTTGATTTGGTTCAATGATGGATTTATATGCATGTCAATTATTTAAATTTGTGAATTCATTTTTCTATATTTTCTTATCAAAAATATTCTTTGGATTAGTAAATTGATATGCAAAACTACGAATCCCCTCTCCTTTGATCTAACCCTAACCCGGTCCCAACACCTAACACTATATCCATAAAAATGAAAAATGAAAAGTTATTAATCATTCCCAACATTTAATGGGGGTTTATCTACATATCAAGCTTGGAATTTGGGAACATGTAGTTCGGTGAATGTGTTTGGCCTATCCCAATGTGTTAAAAAGGCCTCAAACCTTTCTCTATATGCTCTTTCAATAATGCAATTCCCTTGTGGTAGAATAATTCAACAACAAGCCTTAAATTGAATAAGAATAGACTACATGAAGATCGATTTAATAATGTTTGATCATCTTGATTTCTTTCTATGTGATGGATGGTTGATTGGAATTAAATGTATGATATTCGTTGTTAAATGTGTTTGGGTACATGTGTATATATAGGTTCGTTAGGAAATTTCATATACATGTTAGCCATGAAAAATAATGAAGGTTGCCCCAAGACAAGAGAAATCAATAACCAAATGAAAAAGAAAATTTAAAATACATGACTAGAATTGGAGGCCATGATATTCGTTAGACCATTATAAAACTATTTGATTATAGTCAAGTTATTTCTATTTTGGTCACGAGGCTCTAATATAGCTGAAAGTTTATTATAATCTCAAGAAACAACGGTAGATGAGTCTCAGTAAATGTGTAATAATTTTCCTAATGAAAAATTATGATAAATATGAGGGTGTTTATGAGTAATTAGTGTTAGTGGAAGATATGTGGGGTCTAACCAAGGGTAGGATGTGTTGATGGGAGTTTAACGTGCACTTTGGTGGTACATGTGTGTTATTTAAGATGATCAATATAATTATCCTCTTTCTTCTCAATAATATAGATTAGGATATAAGTAGAAGACCATTCGAAGGTCAACATATAAGCCAAGGATAACACCAAGGTATATAATATACATGGATGTAGAAGGAAATAATTCATACCCATATCAAAAGCGTAGGATTCCAAACATTATTTGTAAGATGAGGTTAGGGTTTTACTAGAATCATAAGATTGGAAGAGTAATAATAATAAACAAGTGCTATAATATATCTAAGCTAAGGGTCGTCATGTCATGTGATGGATGATAAATAATGGTTGTAAAAATTAATATAATAAACATAGATATCATAATCCATCCTTCTCTAATACATGATACCTCAACACATGATCAATCATAACAACATACATGAAAGATAAGGGTGAGGTATAATTACCTTTGTGAAAACATTATTGGTGCATTAACCCCTACTAGGATTAGTAACATCTCATGAGATATTTTTATGGGTAGATCACAAGAGGGATAGGTATAAGAGCTAATTAGATGAAATTTGGGTGCTCTAAATACTTGGTAGACCTCACTAGTGTAGTACTTATTCTTGTTTCTCCTCACACACAATGCTCTAAATTAGACCTCTAAGAATAACAAATGATTATAATGATTCTTCCCTCATTCATGCATCCTGTAACCCCCACAATAGCATCATGTTTATCTTGGAAAATTTTCGTAGGTCGGCCTTTTAAATTTGGGTTTACATATGTTTAAACCTTGTGTATATTTAGTTCCCATGAACTAGATGTCATCATTCATGCCATTTTTTCAAAATTTTGAACTCGGGTTAGCTACAAATATATAAGGGATTATTTTCATTTGATCATCAAACATACTTTGTTATAAATAGTTTGATGTTGTTCTTATGTTTTGTATTAGTGTGATGAGTTATAATAACAACTCATATTGTTGTTACGTGTTGTTATAGCTAGTTGGTTCAAATAATGAGGTGTGAGAGATATTATTAGGAAAGTTACATTCTATATAATTATAATGTAACTACTCATTATATTATTATGAGTAGTTGAGTTGGTAAGTGTTGAATTCTACTTTGTAGGAGATCATTACACTCTATATGTACCTTCTCTCTTTGTGTATAATAAATCAACATCTTGAGTTTATTGTAGGAAATGAAAATCATTTTTTTAGTTATTACACTTATAATCAAAACCAACATTTTATACTCAAGCACTTATCATTTCTTAGATAACATTTATTATATCACTTTGATGTAGTTCTTTCTATTTATTAGCTATCTATTTCTCTTTAAGGGGTTTGAAAAATCAATGGATTTCCGTAACACAAACCCCTAAAGATAATCATTTACATTTTAAATTTTCAAATTCAACTCATTGAACGAAGACATGAGTTGAGGAATGACTAAAAAATCTCACAACATCACCTAAAATAGGTAGGATCTTTTTATCTCCTATATCTAATGGTGTATTTTTTAAAAAATTGTTTATTATATTCTACAAGCACTTTATAAAGTTTATTTTGAGATAGTTTTATTTTATGTGTACACATAGTCACATATGTGGTTCTCAAGGAACACACTTCTACATGATCCTTCAAATGAATATACTTATAATTATCTCCATTTTATTTGATTTTTTCCTCTCTTACATTAGAGGAATATGTAGAAGAACTAAGAAATTTTACAAAGTTTATTAATGTTTCCCTTAATGATAAAACAACATTCCATGACGAATCTTGCTAAAATTTGAACATAAAAGAACTCAATGAATGTAGAGATTACTAATAAACAGAGAAATAATTTAGGCCAATTTTCCCCAAGCAATATAAAAGATAAAGGAGTCAATACACACTTGAAATTTTTAAGAACCATACAAAATAAAATAACATGAGTGCATTATTAATTCTTGTTATTGATTTATGGAAAGACAAAAGATCAAAATTGAGCATGTATAATAGAATGAAAGTAGGGTAGTCCATTGATAATGTCAATAATAAAAGGAAATGATCATTATAATAATAATTTGAATAATATTAGTAAAATATGCATGGAAATAATTACACATGTTATGAGATAACATTTTCATATTGGTAAAGATTGGGTTTTTGGCAAGGGACCTACTATATTACAAAAGAAGTGGGTCTAAGATATAGAATAAAACATTATAGAACAAGATGAAGTGACAAAAATAGGGAAACAGATAAAAGCAACCTAAGAGAATCCCTAATGCAACGCAAAGACAACAAGAAAATAACAAAAGACCATAACAACTGTTGATTTCACAAAAACATAATTTTAATGATAACCCTAATTGTAGAGTAATTGAATAGAAACAATGAAGTAAAAATTCTATGATGCAATATGACGTAAGAAATAAGCAAGTAAAATACAAAAACCAAAGTGCGAGAGAGAGGGAGAGGAATGAACTTAGTTGATTTTCACTTGACCCAAGACCGATGCAAACTAGGAAAATTGTTGAACATGAAGTGAAACGTGTTGTCAATGCTCATAATAAATTATATTGGTCATAGAACGGGATAGCCATGTAGGCACTGGATTGGTTCAGGGGCATTTAGTTGCTAGAGTCTGCTACTAGGCGCCGTGATTGTGAAAATGGTCAAACCTAGTTTTTACTATGTCTCATAAGTATCATTGGTATTTGTTGTTTCCTCTTGTATGTGATTAAGAAAATATTGGAAATAAATGCCTAATTCTAATTGTAATGTAGCAAGTAAATGATTATGTAATTAAGTACATAAATGACCCAAGAAAAATAAGCAATTAAGTATTGAAACCCTAGTTGCAAAGGAGAGATAGAAAGACTTAGTTGATTCGCAAATAATCTTGGACTATGCCGAAGTGACGACCTGATGAACAAGAGAGGGAAAACTATCACACAAAGCCTCAAAAATTGAAGGAGTTTTAGGGAATGTTAGAACTAGGCGCGCCGTGTAGGGGCAGGGTGCCGGGTGCTAGAGACCTTCATGGCGCAGGATCGCTCAAAAGCTCAAAAAACCAACTTCACAAGGTCGTAAGATATTTTTGTCCTTCATCTTTAATCACATGTATGTCACACTAAGATTACATGTGTTTTGCATGTAACTGTAATGAAGATATGACCTCGCAAAACCCTAAAAATGCATCAAATCCTAAAAAGAAAAAAATTCAAATGAGGGGTCCGATTGTCCTCGGATGTCAAACAAGTGATCTTACAATTGAGTGTTGCACTAAATTTCAGACCCAATGTAGTTTTGTGAGTGTGTGTGTGTCAAATTGTGCCCTAGGTGGCTTGTGTGTGTCACATTTGATAGTGGGAAAATAGCTAGATGTAAGAAATTCAAATAGACATGGGCATGAAAGAATGAACTTCCCCTCCTATGCATTTATACGAAGTATTAGTCCTTAGCCTTGTGTATGGATCCTAGATGGATATTTGAGTGCTCTTGTAATGGCCTTTGAATACAACCTTAGGTGGTGGTAGTTAATGATTAGTGATTGGTCCTTTATTATGATCACATAACTTTATATTTATATGATTCCCTTGCTTGAATTTCGTAATTAACCCCAAAAAGGCCAACCACCAAGAAAATAAGATGCTCAAATAACTAAAAAGGACCCAAAAGATGTGAGTAAAGTACAAAGAGGTTGGGGGCACCCAAAAAGGACAAGGGCACCTAGTGTTGGCATCTTAGTTGGGCGCTAGTATTCGAATGAGAAATACCGAAGTATGAAATGAATCGGGCTGGAAGGAGTATAAGATCAAAAGAGATGGTAGAAAACAAAAAATATGGCCAAATGCATGGGTTAATTAATACTTTTCTTTCTTATAATCATATGTATAGTATGTGATCAAGACTAGATAGATACCCAAAGTGCGTAATTTTGTGTTTGTGTTTCCCCCACTTTATGTTGTTGAGTAGATGATCGATAACATAAAGTAGATAAGAGATGCATACCTGATAACCATGTAGATCGATGACGAAAATTGTGCCGAGAGACAAGGAAAAGTGTGGAGTAATAAAAATGTGAAGTATGGAAAGAAGAGAAAGTGTAAAAGTGATGATGATGACCCTAGGGTGAGAGTGTATGTGTAGATGTTTCATTGTACCTATTATTAGTGTTGATTATTGTGTGATGATTGTTGATGATGCATGATTAATGTGACTACCTGCTTCCTATAAGGATGGACCTACAAAAAGAGAAGAACAAATAAGTAGTCAAATACACGTGTATATGAGAAATATGAGAAAAATGGGTTAAAAGTATGTAGAAATGTGAAAAAGGAAAATGTGCACCTAACATGTGATGAGTAAAAAATATAGAAAGGATCTTGAATGATGTTGTAGAAGACCAATTTTTTCAATAAATCTCACACCAATTACATTGTATGAAAGTTTTTGGGAGATCTCACACCAAGAATGGAAGAAGTGTAGGGAGAATACTCTTGGTGTCATACTCCAACATTTAATTACTTCCTTATATATGAACACCGCTACGTGAGATGGTGTGTAAAAATATGATTCAGTTCAAATAGTTTTGATCCAATGTAAAAGTAGAAAAGAAGATGTAATGCATGCATGCCGAGTGCTAAAGGACTATTTGTCTTAACAAAAGTTATTATGTGAAGTGATGAAAACTATGTTGGCGACAAATGTTGTGTAACCGCCCATATTCATAGGCATCCTAGAAAGGGTTAGGGGCACCCAGGCGCTACTTTTTGGGTCTAGGCGGCGGTGCATGAGCTATGTTGAGGACCCAAGTAAGGATTTGGGTCACACGAACCGATGACTATGTTGTAACGATACTAAACTGTGTTGTATGGTATTTGTGAACGATGCATGGGGTGGTGATTCACTCGAAGATGCCCCATCGTTTGGGTGCATGTGAATTTGTTGAGGAGTATGCGACCCAAAGAAGGACCGACCATTGAGGTGAACCGATGCCTCGTAGGGGGTAGTGTGCTTGGTAAAAACCAAGGCACACACAAGCAAACTAACTAGGAAAACAAGTGTTAGTGTGTAATGATAAATACACATGTAAAATATGATGTGTAAGTTAAGCATACAATAAGATAGTGTAAAACACAAGAATACAAAGTAGACCACGAAAAGTGGGATTAAAACATGGGACATCAATCACGATGTAGCAATATAAGCAAGGTTGAGATGGCCGCAAACCTTACAAGCAATCAAAGAACAAGAAAGACATATGGAAAAGCCCACATACAACGATAAGCAATGACAGACAATAGAAAGTAATCATCATCGAAAACTAGGGAAGAAACTAGACCTACAAGAAAAATGTTGAACGTGAAGCGCCCTTTAGCATGTTAAAAAGATAAAAAGTATTTCAAGACATATATAATCCAATAAAGTAGTGTGTTATGAAAAATGAAACAATAGAACTTGTAGTGTACAAAAGTGGATGCCCCAAAAGCCATTGTGAGATTGGTAATAAGTACTATGTCAAGCATCCATGTTATGTGTATCAATCTATGTAGAGTTTGTGATCATAACTATAAGGAAAGTGAATGCACATGTTTATATGGAAAGATAATGACATACAAGATATCTACCTAGCATGTGTAATAAAGTGTACATGTAACAAGTAAATGTAACCAAGATATGTAGTATGTAGTGAATGAGATGGAATGAAATGCAGTGAGTGTGATAGGAACAATGTCCCCCTAAGTGAATGTGAATACATGAAATTAAGTTCATTTATAAATTCCCCCTCAATAGTTGAGAATGAACCGTAGAACAAGAGTGTGTCACCGGAAATAGTTTGAGTTGTGCACTAGTGTTAGGAATATTAATTAACACTTCATGAATTATTTACATTAGTTATTAATATAGAGTTGTTATTACGAATGAAAGTGGTGGTTAAAACCACTCACAAATATAGGGGTGAGTTGTTATGGGAGGTTTCCTATTTTATAGGAAACACTCCTCTATTTATTTGTATGTTTCATATTGAATAATTGATCAAAACATTAATCTGATATATTTGTTTCATTTGGTACTAGAGTAAAATGAGATCTTAAGCGGTATACAGGATGTAACCATTTTTTTCATGGTTCCCCTCCATACGAAGTTTAATTGTGAATTCTATTAAATTTTCTATTGGATCGAATTATGCTATTGAGCTTGCTGTTGAAAAGGAGTATGTCTATGTTCTTGGCATGTTCATTGGTGCAGTCAACGTATTTTCCTTTGAGTGTGGTCTGACGAGTATATACCATTTGATGCCACTAGAATTTCTATTCTGATTCTTATCTGGATCTACAAACGTCTAGACAGAGCTCCAAACCATTTTGATACAACGCCATTCCAATCAGTTTGATCTACGCATTGTCATTATAAATTGTGTTGACTCCAAGGGAAGAAAGGTGACCCACAGTTTTACACATACTGCCACACTATTATTTTTAGCTTCTCTATGTGAAGCTTGGTAAACATTGCGTTCAAATCTCCTGACATGTGTTGTCATCATCCACGTCTTGGTCTCAGTTCATTGATCCTCGTTGTTCGCTGTCAGTTGTCAAAACAATCAGGGAAGTCACATTGAAACTGCATTCTAAAAGTTTTCTTTGTTGGGAGTTAAAATCTAAAGCATGGTTTTCACAAATTCATGCTAAAGTGGTATTTATTTGCATTCATTTAGTTGTGTTATAGTTTTACATTTATTTTTTAGTCATATTCTAATTCGGTACATGTAAAGAAGAGTTAAAAGTTTAAATTGTTCACAAAGTTAATATTGATTAATTAGTGTTTTTATGTCAATATAATATGGGTCTTATGTTTTAAAGAGTTTACAAGAGTATTAATTGTCATTAGATTTAAATCTAAACAAATCATTACATATTGTTATTGTCAAATTCATAGGATTTTGTATGTCTCTCAAAAGTCAAAAAATTATTATCTTGTAAGTGTTAAAGTTGTCATTTGTGTTGTTGATAGAGTCATGTCAATGTAAAAAGTGTCATAAAATTATGTCTACAACCACAATGTTATATGTTGAGTCGGCTCTAATATATATATGTGGCGTATCTATTTTATAAAGAGTCATAATAAAAATTGAGTTTTGAAGTATCCGTGTTAATATACTCTAGTTGTCAAAATTGTAAAAATAAATAAATTTGCATGCATTTCAACTAGACAAACTATCGATTGAATCCAACATCCTTTGATATGCACTTGAGCTCCATGATCAAATCCAGATGAACAGGAGCATGAAATTGGAGGTCGAGGCAACGAAGGATGGAAGGAAATCAACGCCTCTCGTCGAGTCACCGACGACTAGGTCACTTATAGCTTTGGGTTTTATACTATTTGATTATTTTCTTTGAGTGATGTGTAAAGAAATAAAATTAGTTTTTCATTCCATGCTCTGATTGAAACACAAGGATGTGCATTTTGGATGCTAAGAACAATTGTATAGGAGGAGGGGTGATCCGGAGTGATCCTCTGACTGCAAAGATTCTTCGACTATCGTACTTCTAAAATCGACCAGTTGGTGAAATCTAGCGTTCACTAGAAGTGAAAGCGGGAACTATTGAGTTCACGTATGTAGGTGAATCGGTGGAAGTGTGATCATCCGGTATGGGATTCACTATGGTGAAGCGGATTGGTCATGTGCAATAAGATCAAGCCAACAAGTATGCAGACCTAAAAGTATGCGGAGGCATACGATTATATTTCCATTTTTTCAGATGTGTTTTCTTCCCATGTTCGCACTAATGGGAGGAATGTTATGAATATTAATTAGTGATTCATGAATTATTTACATTATTTATTAATATAGAGTTGTTATTACGTATGAAAGTGGTGGTTAAAACCACTCACAAATATAGGGTGAGTTTGTTATGGCGGGTTTCCTATTTTATAGGAAACACCTCTCTATTTATTTGTATGTTTCATATTGAATAATTATCAAATCATTAATCTATTATATTTGTTTCAGCTAGAAGGATGTAATTGATAAATCTTAGAGTGTAAAAAGTGTGTGAGTAAGTGAGTGTATGAGTGTGGTGAGGTCCATTTGAGATGTATACCCTCTCAAGAATTGAGTATGGACCATGAAACTAGAGTATGTCATAGGGTAATGAGCGTAGCGCATAGAAGTAGATGTAATAAATATATGTCATGAATATGCCAAGTGTGTATGATGTTGAGAAAGAGATGTGTAAAGTGTGTAGTGTGAAATATGTAGTGTGTAATGTTTAGTGTGTGAGGTTCCCTGTGTATAGTATTCCCTCAATAGTCAAGTGTGATCGAAGCACCAGAGTGTGTCATCGGGAAATGACGATACAAATGTATCAAGATGTTTAATATGCACATAAGAAACCAGTTGTGTAGTGTAAAGTAAGCAAGATACGTAAGAATTCTAATAGGGGAAGAATAAGCATGTTGCCCCTAAGTGCGTGATGAAAGATAAGATCACGTGACGTAATCTAGGAGATCATCCTTTTCATGGTCAAATTCAAATGGAGAAGCATCGGAGACTTGATAAGAAATAGTATCGGGTTAATCAAGAAAAGATCCATTGAGGCTTAAATTATACATGTCCATAACATATTCCTCATTAGTGAATGGTGGTAATGGAAATCCATGTGCATACCAATGAGTAAGATTCTATGAATAACCAAGAAATGATTCATTGTAAATGAAAATATGTTCATAAGGAATAGGGAATGATATATCAATATGATCATGCTCTAATGTTCCCCCAATGTAGTCAAACCAAGATTACCCAAGTGTAAGTGGAGCAATACAAGGAGTGCGGGCAAGAAATATAGTGAGATAAAAGATGTGAAGACCATAAGCAACAGTAATGGGGATAAATCCATGATAGATATGAGGATCATGAGGCGGAGGGAAGATATCATCCACTATAAATCCTATTTGAGTCAAGACATCACGTGTACATATAATATCGGGGAAAGTAGGATCAAATGAAATGTGTTCCCAATAAGAGTCATTCATGAAAAGCGTGCATGTAAATGAAGGTTGTTCATGAGACAAGAAAGGAGGTATAACGACATCTAATGTTTGGGACAGTCCCTGTGATGAAGAATCATAGCACTAGTAGAAGAAAAAGGAGGTGATGATGTCGGTGGGGTTGTATTTAACAAGAAAGTATCACTTTCAAGTGGTGGTAGATGAGCCGTAGACTCCATGGTTTGTGGTTCAATAGTTATATCAAATGTTGGAGATGGAAGTATAGTAGTTGGGTCACAACTATAATATTTAAATAGGTGACGATCATTAAGGATTGTATATTCTACTCCTCATGTAAAAAATTAATGCATTGATGTACTTGTAGAAGTTATGGTTGCATGGCATGAAGTCATGGTCTACCAAGTAAGAAATTATACTAAACTAGGAAGTACATAATGAGGAAGATCGTACGCAAATTTCTTGGCCTAATAGTGATAGGAAAATTGATATGGCCTATGCATGGTCAAATAAAAGTATCATATCCATGAAGAGAAATGGATGAGGGATTATGTTAGTAGTAGAAAGGACAAGGTTTTTAATGGATGATATTTTGTAAAGATTGAGCTCAGATCCATTATTGATTATGGTTCATTTAACACCTATAGTATTAATTTGGAACATGATGTATAAAGGTGGATCATTATCAAAAACAACAAGATCTATGGAAATATTAGATGGAAAAGCAATATGCAGCAAAAATGCATCTACGAATGTGTTGTAAACTATATCCAGATGAAGATCAGAAGGAATGTGAGTGGTAGCTAAGAGAGTAATGATTTTAGCTTTTAATTCAAGGTTGATGAGCAGGAATTCATGAATAAAAATATCCATGATGACAAGATCCTAAGAAGATAAAAGCAATAAACGTAGGAGGATCCTAAGAGTGTTTGAAACAAGTCGAGAGTTCACCAAATTATTAAGAAAATATTAGAAATAAATGTGTAATTATAATTGCAATGTAGTAGTAAATGATTAAGCAATTAAGTTCATAGATGACCCAAGTAAAATAAGCAATTAATCATTAAAACCCTAGTTTAAAAGGAGAGAAAGAAAGACTTATCTTATTCACAAATAATCCTAGCGTGTCGAAGTGATGACCTAATGAAAAAGAGGGAAAATTGTCACACCAAGCCTCGAAAATTGTAGGAGTGTTGGGAATGTCGTGACTAGGGTGTTCGTGTAGGGACTAGGGTTATTGGGGCACCAAAGACCTTCTGGATGCCCATGATTGCTCAAAATATGGGAAACCCTTCTTCACATGGTTGCGAGATGTCCGTTGTCCTTTGTTTTTAATCACATGTATGTCGTCGCACTAAGATCACATGTGTCTTCTCTAACCTGCAATGAAGATATGATCTGTAAAACCCTCAAAAGTGCATCAAATCCTAAAAAGAAAATAATGAAAATGAGGGGTTACACTATCCTTAGTTTTCAAACAAGTGATCTTACGACTAAGTGCTACACTACATTTAAGACCCAATGTAGTTTTATGTGGGTGTGTTCTTAATCATGTGCCTAAGTGGCTCTTGTGCATGTCGCACTTATAGTAAGAAAATAGCTAGAAGGAAGAAATATAAATAGATGTGTGCATGAAAGAATGAACTTCCCCTCCTATGCGTGTATGAAGAAGTATCGGTCCCTTTCCCTTCGTATGGATACTAGATGAATGATTTAGTGCTCTCATAGTGGCATTTGAATGCAACCTTAGGTGGTGATAGCTAATGATTAGTGTTTGGTCCTTTATTATGATCACATAACTTTATATTTATATGATTCCCTTACTTGAATTTCATAATTAACCCCAAAAATTAAGATCACCAAGAAAATAAGATGCCTAAACAGCTAGAAAGGTCTCAAAAGATGTGAGTAAAGTATAAAGAGGTTGGGGGTGCCCATTGGGAATGGGGGTGCTTGACACTCGATGTCATAGTTGGGCATTGGTCTCTAGAATGAGAAATATAAAAGTATGAAAAGAAAAGCTGAATTTGGAAGGATTATAAGATCAAAATAGATAGTAGAAAGAAAGCATAGATGGCCAAAGACATGGGTTAATTTTTACTTTTCTTACTTAGGAATCATATAAATAGTAGTATGTGATCAAGACTAGATTGATACCCAAAGTGTGTTAATTTGTGTCTACAAAGATGACCTTTGTGATCGTCAAGTGGACCTATAACATGCAAAAATAGATGTTCACATGCAAAACCCACAAAACCACATCAAATCCAAAAAAGAAAGATGCAATATGGGAATTTGGGTGATCCCCATGATTACTCCGACTAAGTGAACTTATGATCGAGTGTTGCACTACATCTTAGACTCCATGTAGTTCTTATGAGTGTGTGTAGAAATTGTGCACTAGGATGCCCTTGTGCAATATGCATTAGATAGTGGTTAGAGTTTCAAAAAGATGCAAATGTGTGTATGAAATAGAATAAACTTCCCCTTCCTATGTAGTGTATGTAGAAAATGCAATCCTTTGTCCCTTTAATAGATGTTAGATGGATGTGTTTGAGTGTTTTTAGATGCCTTTGGATGCAAGCTTAGGTGATAGTAATTATTCTTATAGTTTGGTCCTTTATTTTGAACATATAGATATGTATTTATATGTTTCCTTTCTTTGAATTTCATAATTGACGCTAAAAGGTGACACATAAGAAAATAAGATGCCCAAAAGATAAAAGAGGCCCAAAAAGAGTGAGTAAGGTGGAAAGAGGTCAAGGGCATCTAGAGGGGACGAGGGCGCTTAGGCATTAGCATCCTTACTATGTACTAGTGTCTAAAGTCATAAAATATAAACAACTAAAGTTATTCAACTAGGTGTAAGGTGTGTATCTTGAAGAGAACATAAAATACACATAAAAGAGGTCAAAGATAGGTTATCAACTACTAGTTTTCTTGCTTAGGAATCATATGAATCCCAAAGTATATGTGTTTAGGAACTATAAATGTACCCAAGTACGTGATTTTATGTCTAGATTTACCCCCACTTTATGTTTGTAAGTAAATAGTCTATAACATAAAGTAGATAAGAGATACGTGCTTGATAACCATGTAGATATTGTGGTGAAGAACATGTCGAGTGGACAAATGATGTGTGAAATGATGTAAAAATGAAGCGTGGAAACTACGAAGATAAATTGACGCTAGGGTGAAGTAAATGTGTTGTACTTACTTTTTGTGCTTGTTTTCAAGCCTGTGATTGTTGTTTCTTGTAAGGAAGGGCCTACAAAAATAAGAGAAAGAACGTTGTCAAATTCATGTATACGACAAATTAGATAAAAATGTGCTTAAGTATATAAAAGTGTGAAAGTATGTAAAAAGGAAAGTGTGCACCTGATGTATAAGAGTGTGAATGGATAGAAAATTGTCCTAAAATGTTGTGTAGAGCAATTTTTTTGGTCCATCTCACACAAAGAGCAAATTTTTGGACGATCTAACACCAAATGTGAGTTTTTTGGGCAATCTCAAGCCAATTGCGAGTTTTTGGGCAATCTCACACCATGGGAGAAGAGTGTTGGAGATAGAGGTCTAGTTTTACTATCCATGCATGACTACTTCCCAAATAAACGGTGCCATTGTAGATGGCATGTTCCTTCTTTATTCCTATTGTCCCCGATTTGTTTCAAATGTCTTGATTGAACTAAATGTAGAAGATATATTGTATTCTCTTACTTGAGGACTATCCCGATATTGTCAAACTACTTTATAAACTATTGTGAACTATGTTGATATGAGAAAATTGTATCTCGCCTAAAAGGAAATAGGTTCCTAGGGGAGGTCAGGAGCACCGAGGCACTAGTGTATGGATATGGGCTCTGGTGTTTATGCTTGAAATGAGGACATAAGTCAAATTTGGGTAATTTTTCAGAATTGTACCTTATGTTTATTCTATACTTTGAATATCCGAATTATAGCTCTCAGTTGTTGTAGGGGTGATTTATTCACCCAATGTATTCCCCTCGTTTGGGGTGCATGTCACATCGATAGGAGTGTGAATCCCAAAGAGAGAACCTAATTTTGAACTAAATTGTATCCCCTGTAGGGGATGTGCATGGTAGAAAAAAGGGCACATGCAAACAAAGTGGTTAGATACATGTGTTAGTAGCAAAGGAAGCAAGCATGTCATATAAAACAATGTAACAATTAAATGTGCATACAAGGTAGACCATGAAAAACTAGTTTCAAACACTAGACATCGCTTACAATGTCACAACACAAGTAGGGCCAAAGTGGCCAAAAGCATACAAGAAATAGTCAATTAAGACATAGTGTATAGCCCTCAAACAATGACATACAAGTAGAAAGCAATTTCAAACAAAGTGTAACACACAACCATGGTGGCATATAATCTTACAAGGAAAATGTTGCACATGAAGCACCTGTTAGCATGTTAAAAAGATAAAAATATGTCAAAGCATGTATGTACCAATAGGAAGTAGTGTGCTAGGAATTAGTAAATAATGAAACAATAACACTTGTAATGTGTGAGAAAGTAGATGCCCCAAGAGCCTCGGTGGGAATGGTAAGAGTTAAAGTGTCAAACATCATTACATTGTGTAAGGACCTATAAGAAGTCTGCATTCACAACTAGAGAACAAGTGAACGTGCATGTGTATATAAAAATATTGACATATGAAGTATCCATATAACATTGGTAAAAAGTATACATGTAATTATGAGCAAACAAGAGTAAATGCAACCAAGATATGGAATATGCAATGTATGAGTTTGATAGAATGGTATGCAATGTGAATGTGATAGGAGTAGCATGCCCACTAGTGGATGCGTATGAGTATGAGATGAGGTTCATTTATAAAAGACCCCTTGAAAGTAAATAATGAACCATAGAACAAGAGTGTGTCATCGGGAAATGGTTTGATAATGTGCGCTATAAAGATAGATCAATGAAGTATAAAGCATAAAGAGTGAATGATGTGAGCTTCATTTCATATTTAGACCCTCAGTAGTCAAGTATGAACCATGGAACTAGAGTGCGTCATAGGGTAATGATGATAAAATATGTGTATCAAATTGTGTAAGATTGCATTGAAATGGGAAGATTGAATCACAAAGTGTAATAGTAGCAATGATAGACATCTAATGATGTTAAGAGGGGGGAGTAAGCTTTATGCCCCCAATTTTATGATGAAGAGTAATCTATCCGATGAAAGTGAAGGGAAAGGGTCCTCCACCCGATGTTTGGGGTGATAAAGACATGTGACAATTCTCTAAGACCAGTGTGGTGTACTAGAGTGATGATGAATCGGTGAATGAAACCTATGTGATGAAGGAGGTAACTGAACACCTATGTGAAGGGGATTCCTAAGTGGGGGACTTATGCCGATGAGATGGACTAGTGGATTGATGAGGACGAAAAGGTCGAGAAGTAGGGCATGTGCGAATAGAAGAGCCGAGTGTAGAATGTGCCTTATGTTTGAGAGGCCCAGTGGGGTCTAGATGCTACAACTAGTCGAAGAGCATCCTCAAGAGGAGGTTGAGGCAATGGTGTGCATGGTGGAACTCCTTTGAGAGTGGAAAATGTCTTATTATGAATGAATTCAAGACATAAGTGATGTATATATGGAATCGCTTGAGCAATGCGGTGCAAGAAAAACCTAAGAGTGTGTCATAACCTTCAATCAAAGGTGTCACAACGAATGACATAAGCATGGTGAGAGGCCCAACTGTAACTAGAAGCTTGAAGTAGCCATAAAAGTTGGGAATATGATATGAAATATTAGAAAGTGGATAGTTAATAGCAACAAAGAGTGCGATTGATCACACACTGATAGGAGCCAATGGAATAATCATTGTGTTATTGATAACATGAGATCCAATGGAAGCATTAATGTATAATGAATCAAAAGAAAATGTAGCATGATAATCGTGATCAGAAAATGTAATGAGTGGTAGAGATGCATCAACATAGTAGCAACTAGAAAATTAAGAGGCCTTGATGAAGGAGGAGGCACAACACAATATGTATGATTAGCAGAAGAATTAGTAGCTTGCTTGTCATGTTTAGGAAACGGGTCTTTAGTTTTTTTTTAATTTTGATTTTCATTGACTAAATTAGATATTTATATCTAAGGGAGATCGATTGCATTATTATCAATAAGATTCTGAATGAGGTGCTTAAGTTTGAAACATCAATTAGATGAATGCCCAACACATTGATGATAGTCACATTTAGCATTTTCGACATAATTCGGCCATGAGAGAGAGATAGATCAAGATTGAGCTTAGGTGGAAGCGTAATAAGATTGCTATCAATAAGTTGTGTCAACAATAAATGAGGAGCATAAGGCAACTTTATAAATGTATGCTTTGGAGGTTGCCATTGAAGCTTTTCAAGAGTAGAAACAACATTAACAATAGCTTTTACTTCAGCAAGATTAGGAGAAGGATTGAAAGTGAATTATATTTGAAACCAATTACAAGATAAAGATGAAGTATGATCACGATATTTGATATTTCCCATAGATAAGAGTTTGCTTTCGCATAACTTAAGTGTATGACATAGTTGATCAAATGGGATGAGAGGTTTCAAATATAACACTCTCTTGCAATGGAGATAAAATACTTTGAAAAAAATATCTTGCAATTTAAAATCAGTGAGAACATTGGTCATCTTAGCTAAATTGTTCTTATAACGTAATACATAATCAACTAGATGCTCATTAGATCCTTGTTTGATTTGTGCAAGTTGAGCATATGATATTTTAGAACTAATATTGATTGAAAAATGTGCAAGAAAAGCATCGGCTAAATGTGTAAATGATGTTACCAAATGAATAGGTAGATTGTAAAACCAACACATGACGTAATCTTGTAAAATCCTAGGAAATAGCTTTACGAGAAAAGTATGATCATTTACATAATCAAGACATGCCACATCAAAATATATAAGAAGCACTTGAGGGTCACCATAGCCATTGAAGGTGGGCAACTTAGGAGTGACGAAGTTTGGAGGAAGTGCATAAGAAGAAATGGCATGTGTGAAATGAGTGTGAATGAGTAAGGTGGAATCAAGAGATGCATATGCGAGAAGTAGCCTACCGAAGTTAATGGACTTAAACTTGTATATATTGATAGAGAGAGGCTAGGTCTTGAGTGCTTTAGAAGAAGAATTTGGTCGTGTGGAAGAAATAAGAGGTGGAGTGAAATGGTTTGTAGGAGTAGGAATAAAAATGGGAACAATAGAAGTAGGTGGAGTGATAGAGTTAGGAGGTTGAGTAGCAATAAGAATAGACATGATAATGGAAGTAAGAACATTAAGCTCAACTAGATTGGTGGCATCCTCATGAGAAGGGAATGAGATTAGATCTAGATCTTGTAGATGTTAAAAAATATGAGCATTGAGCTCATGAAGGTGTTTGTCGGTTAAGGTTTTATAAGATTGAGCCATGATAAAAATATTGCAAAAAAATCTTGAAATCAAGGTTGAGTGTGAATAGATGGGTTCACCAAATGATTTAACAAAAATTTAATTTTAATGCTAAAGCCAAATTACAGAGTAAATGAATGCAAAAATGAAATATAGATGTTATGATGCAATATGACTCATGCAATAACTAAGTAAAATACAAAACCCTAAGTGTAGAGAGAGAGGAATGAATTTAGCTGATTTGCACTTGACACTGGGACTGATGCGGACTAGAAAACTGCTAAATAGAAAGTTAAATGTGTCATCAATGCTCAAAATAAATTCTATTGGTCTGAAATAGGCTAGACATAGGCGCTTGGACTAAGTTAGGGGCACTTGGTTATTAAAGTCTCTGCTACTGGGAACCCGTGATCACGCAAATGGTCAAAACTTAGTTTTTACTATGTCACACAAGTATAACTGGTATTCTTTTTGGTCGCCTGTATGTCGCACCTTGATCGCCAAGTGTACCTGTAACCTACAAAAATAGGTGTTCACCTAAAAACTCACAAAACTACATCAAATCCAAAAAAAAAAAGATGCAATATGGGGAGTCGGACTGACCCCGATGGTCACCTAATTGAGTGAACTTACGACCGAGCATTGGACTATATCTTATACTCCATGTAGTTCTTGTGAGTGTGTGTAGAAATTGTGCCCTAGGATTCCCTTGTGCAAGATGCACTAGATAACGGGCTAGATTTGGTAAAAGATGCAAATGTCTATATGAAATAGAATAGACTTCCCCTTCCTATGCAGTGTATGCAAAAAGTGCAGTCCTTTATCCCTTGAATGGATACTAGATGGATTTCTTTGAGTGTTTTTGATGCCTTTGGACACAAGCTTAGGTGATAGTAAGTATGATTAGAGCTCGGTCCTTTATTTTGAACACATAACTATGTATTTATATGATTCCTTTGGTTAAATTTTGTAATTGACAATGAAAGGTTGACCCATAAGAAAATAAGATGCCCAAAAGATAAAAGAGGCCCAAAAATAGTGAGTAAGGTTGAAAGAGGTCAGGGGTGCCCAGAGGGGATGAGGGCACCTAGGAGGTGGTGTCCGAAGTCATAAAAGATAAGCAAGTAAAGTTTTGACTGTGTTGTAGCATGTGTAAGACCAAAGGGAACATAAAAGACGTAGAAAAGAAACCAAATATAGTTGTAAACTACTATTTTTCTTGTTTAGGAATCATATGAATGCTAGTATGTGTTTATGACCTAGAAATGTACCCAAGTGTGTGATTTTGTGTCTACACCCATAGCCTAGGCCAAAAGGTTTTGGAGGCATCATTGACTTTGTCCATCATTTTGACCATCTCAAACATCATTTTATCATATTCATCCCCCTTTTTCCAATGTAAAAATATTTTTTTATCATATTTCCTTGAATGGATTTTTTTTCCATGAGAAGCATACACAAGGAGATAAGGGAAGAAACCTTTTGACAAATACCATTATGTTCTTCTACTATTTTTATAATTTTCATCTATAGCTCTTACCCCTATCGGTTCATAGATTTGCCATGTTTTTAGGCCCTTAAGACATTTAATGTTCTCTTTCACCACTTTGAGGTATTTTCTCATCCACTTAATCACATTTTTATGGAGTTCTCTCTCATTGTGAAAATAGTTATCCTTGTTTCCATGTGCGATTTTTTCCATCTCTTTCCTCGTAGAGAGATAAATTTGGGTTGTTATAGCTCTATTGTTATTATTTTGATGATCAAGCTCAATGGGGACAACCATTTTATCTTTGCCTTTGTCAAGTATGGATTCTCATAACACATTGAGGAATGGGTTCCTCCATGGTCTTTTTTACTAATATTTAAAGACATGAGGGGGAAAGGAAATGATGGGTGTATTCCCATTCAAGACATAATTATAAATTAACATGATAACAAACTTGATGAAGGGGATACACTTTTTTGCCCCATTGAACTTATTTAATGGATTTTTCAAGAGACTTGAGAATGAAAAAGGAAAATTCATCAGGGCCTTATGTCTCAAGTGGTTTAAAAACTTAGATGATATTTGTGCACCAAATGGAATCTCCCTCAAGATTGATGAAGTTAATGATACTCCTACAAACATATTTGTATGGCTTACAAAAGGAGTCACACATATAACCACCATGGAGAGGGATAAGGTGTTGAGTTGTGGAGCTAAATGGCTTCCCAAATAGTATGCTTTACAAACTTGCAGGTTTACACATTAACCGACGTCGGTGACGTGGGAGAAACCGACATCAGTTACCTGTGCTTGAATGTTTTTATTTTAGATGCAGGCTTTAATCTGACCCTTGATTATAAAGGTGATCGGATGGTTGTAAATGCATAGCTAAGTTTCCCTAATGTTTGTATATGCTTATAAGCTAGAAAGATAGGGTTAGAAGGTAAGAATTGTGATTATTGTAAGAAGGAATTCTTGGAGAGAGAAAAGAGAAGCTTGTGAAGGAAAATTATTGTACATCCATGAGAGGTGTGGAAGATTGTAGATCTTCATTGTATTTCCTTTGTAAAGCAAAGAATAATAGATTGGTTATTTCTTGGTGGACGTAGCCCACATTGGGTGAACCGTGTTATATCTTGTGTATTTTTCTTCGGTTAATTTCCATATTTATTGCTTGCATGCTTAAATATGATATATATATATATATATATATATATATATATATATATATATATATATATGTATGTATGTATGAATTGGTGTGATATAACCCTAAAGACCTGGTATCAAAGATTTATTTGAAGGTTTTGTGTGTTGACTGATTTACTCACAGAGGGATTTTTGATTGAGTGGGAGCACAACAATGGAAGAAAATAGCAAATACAAAGTGGAGAAATTTGATGGCCGTAATTATCAATTATGGAATATGCAGGTGGAATATTATTTGTATTAAAAGATTTATATTTACCATTGGATGTGAATGTGAAGCCTACAAAGATGACTGATGAAGAATGGAAGATTCTTGACATAAAGGCTCTGGGATCTATAAGATTGATCTTGACAAGCATCTGTAGCTTCTAATATTACTGAAGCAAAAGCAACCATGGTAGAGTTGATGAAATCTTTAGCTAATTTATATGAAAAACCAAGTGCTTCAAATAAAGTTTATTTGATGAAGAAATTATTTAATTCTAAAATGCAAGAAGGTGGATCTGTATCAAGCCATTTGAATGATTTTCGTTCCATTGTAAATCAATTAAAATCGGTTAATATTTTGTTTGATGATGAAGTGAAAGCACTTTTATTCTTATGTTCTTTTCTAGATAGTTGGGATAACTTAGTGATGGATATTAGTAATACAACATCTGCTACTAATATTTTGAAGTTTGATGATGTGGTTAGTATAATCTTGAATGAAGAAATATGCAGGAAAATTATAAGAGAGTCATCATCTGGAAATTCTTTGAATGTAGAAAGCAGGGGAAGGAAAAGGAGAGATCTAAGAGAAAGAATAATGGGAGATCAAAGTCAAAGATGGGCAGATCCAAATCCAAAGGTAGAGGAATAACTTTGTTGGAATTGTGGAAAGAAAGGACATGCAAAGAAGGATTGTTGGTTCAAGGAAAACAAAAGAATCTACTAGAAAAAGGTAAAGAGGAAAATGTTGCAATTGAGGTAATGCAAGATTCCATTATTCTCTCATTGGATAGTAAAATAGAATCATGGGTTTTAGATTCAGGAGCTTCTTTCCATGCTACCCCTAATAAGGGTTATTTCAAAAATTATGTCTAGGGTAATTTTGGGCATGTTTATTTAGGAGATGATGAACCATGCAATATTACTAGTAAAGGGGAAGTTCATCTAAAATTATAGAATAGAAATACATGGGTATTAAAAGATGTGAGGCATGTGCCAAGCCTTAGAAGAAATCTAATTTCTGCAGGACAAATAGTGAAGTTGGTTGCATGGTTACATTCATAACCGAATCTTAAAAAGTTACCAAGGGATCTCTTGTTGTGGCAAGAGGCAAGAAGGTATGAACATTGTATTTGTCTACATGTATTATTGATTCCTTTTCTATTTTATCTACTTCAAATTCAAATGAAATCATGTGGCATAATCGGCTAGGCCATATGAGTAAAAAAGGAATGCAAATATTACAGACAAAAGGTAAGTTATAGTATTTAAAACATTTAGATCTTGATTTTGTGAGCATTGCATATTTGGAAAGCAAAAGAGAGTGAGATTTCTCAAAGTTGGGGCAACAAAGAAGGAGAAAAAATTGGATCTTGTGCACTCAGATGTGTGGGGACTAGCCCAAGTAGCTTCTCATGGAGGATCCCAATATTATGTGACTTTCATTGATGATGCCACAAGAAAGGTATGGGTTTATTGTATAAAGCGTAAATTTGATGTTTTTGAGACTTTTAAAAGATGGAAAGCCCTTGTAGAAAATGAAACTTTTTAAAGTTAAAATGCCTTAGATCTGACAATGGTGGTGAGTATTACAACAAGGCTTTCAATGATTATTGTTCAATGAATGGAATACACAGAGAAAGAACAATTCCTAGAACACCACATGAGAATGGTGTGGCTGAAATAATGAACAAAACTATCATGGAACATGTAAGAAGCATGAGAATACATGTTGGATTACCCTTACAATTTTGGGCAGAATCAATAGACACAACAATATATTTAATCAACCGTGGGCCTTCAAGTGCACTAGATGGTGGAATACCATAAGAAGCTTGGACTAGAAAATAGGTAGATCTTTCTTTTCTTAGAGTATTTGGTTCAAAATATTTTGTACATGTTGATAAATAAAATAGGAAGAAGTTGGATGCTAAATCCAAGAGATGCATTTTTATTGGTTATGGCTCTGATGATTTGGATTTCGTTTTTGGGATTTAGATGATGCTAAGATTGTTAGGAATCTTGATATTGATGGAATGAAAAGAGAATATACATGGATCAAATTTTGAAGCCTAAGGATGAAATAGTGAAAGAGTTTGTGGAATAAAATGCATTCTTGGATTTAAAATTGACACCTATAGGTACCGATGTTGGTTATAGTTAAGTAACATACGGTAGCCTGAACCGACACGATAGAGATATGACCGTTTCGATGTGAGATGACCGTGCCGCATCGAGAATGAACATCGGCAATAGGTGACCGACATTGCTCACATCGAAGTTGATATGAATGTACAAGATGTACAAAATTAGCCTCGGCACCCCAGATTTCGTGAGAAGGTCACAATGGGTAAGTAGACCTCTAGATATATTTACACCTTCCTTATTTTATCTATTATTGACTGATAGTGGTGAGCCAAAAAGTTTTAAAGAAGAAATGCATGAGGATACCCACATGAAGTGGGAGTATGGACATGGATGAGGAGATGGACTCCTTAGAACAAAATAGACATAGGATTTGGTTAAGTTTCCATCAGGTAAGAGAACATTACAGAACAAATGGGTTTACAGGATCAAGGAAGAAGAGGGTGGATAAAAAAGATACAAGGCAAGGCTTGTGGTAAAAGGGTTTGCACAAAAAATAGGTATTGATTTTGGTGAGATTTTTTTCCCTATAGTAAAGATGACTTCCATTCTTACTAAGATTTGCACTTAGAAAAACTTGATGTTAAGACGACTTTCCTTCACGATGATTTGGAGGAAGAGATATATATGTAGTAACCACTTGGTTATGAAGTCAAGGGTAAGGAGAAACTTGTGTGTAGGTTGAAAAAGAGCTTGTATGGGCTCAAGCAAGCTCCAAGGCAATGGTATATGAGGTTTGATAGTTTTATGCATGAGCATGGTTATATGAGATGCAAATATGATCATTGTGTTTATTTCAAGAAGCTTGAAAATGGAAGCTATATTATTTTGTTACTGTATGTAGATGATATGTTTATTACAGGATCTAGTACATAGGACATTATTGAGCTTAAAGAAAATTTAGCTCATACATTTTCAATGAAGGATTTAGAGCTTGCAACAAAAATCCTTAACATGCAAATTCATAGAGACAGGAAGAACATGAAATTATATTTGTCTCAGGAAGATTATATCAATAAGGTGTTAGAAAGGTTTAAAATGCAGTAATTCAAAACCTGTAAGTACACCTATGGTTGGACACTTTAAATTAAGAAAAGATCAGTGTCCTACATCACATGAGGAGGTCGAGTACATGGCACGGGTTCCATATGCTTCAGCAGTTGGAAGCCTTATGTATGCAATGGTTTGTACCAAACCAGACATTGCACAGGTAGTGGGAGTTGTGAGAAAATTTATGGCCAATCCAGGTAAAGAGCATTGGAAATCAATCCAATGGATACTCATATATTTGAGAGGGACATCCAACATGCATTTATGTTATGGAGGGTCAGATACTTCTTTATGTGGCTATGTTGATTTAGATATGGCTGGAGATTTGGATGGTAGGAGAAGCACCATTGGATATGTATTCATAGTAGGTGGCACAACATTAGCTAGATTTCGAGATTACAGAAGGTTGTGGCCTTGTCTACTACAGAAGTTGAATATGTTACAACTACAGAGGTTAGCAAAGAGATGATATGGATGAGCATGTTCATGGAAGAGTTGGGAAAGGAGAAAGAGGATTGCAGATTGTATAGTGATAGTCAAAGTGTGATTCATTTGACAAATAACTCAACATTTCATTCAAGAATGAAACACATTCAGTTGAGATATCACTTCATACGACGGGTCTTAGAGGATGGGAAACCAAAATTGGAGAAAATTCATATAAGTGAGAACCCTATGGATATGCTAACGAAGCTATTGAAATGGAGAAGTTGGAGCTATACTCCACTTCTGTTGGTATTTGAGTTTGAGACTTGAAGAGGAAGAAACAAGCCAAGGAAAGGATCCAAGGATGGAGTTGTATGGTATAGTGCAACAATTTATCTCCAAGTGGGAGATTGTTGAGTTGTGGAGATAAATGGCTTCATAAATAGCATGCTTTACAAACTTGCAGGTTTACAGAGAAGAAGTCGGTTTGGTAACCGGCGGCATTAGTCACACGGGAGTAATCGACATCGGTTACATGTGTGTGAATGTTTTTATTTTAGACACGGGTTTTAATCCAACCCTTGGTTATAAAGGTGATTAGATGGTTGTAAATGCATAGCTAAGTTTCCTAATGTTTGTATATGCTTATAAGCTAGAAAGCTAGGGTTAGAAGGTAAGAGTTGTGATTATTGTAAGAAGGAATTCTTGGAAAGAGAAAAGAGAATCTTGTGAAGGAAAAGTATTTTACATCCATGAGAGGTGTGGAAGATTGTAGATCTTCATTGTATTTCCTCTGTAAAGCAAATAATAATAGATTGGTTGTTTCTTGGTGGACGTAGCCCACACTGGGTGAACCACGTTATATCTTGTGTATTTTTCTTCTGGTTAATTTCCATATTTATTGTTTGCATGCTTAAATCTGATATATATTTGTACAAGTGTGATCTAATCCCAACATAAGGTTATCTCCATGTTGAAGAAATTTCCTTTCCTTTGTCTCCTTATCAAACTTGTTCTTATAGAATTTTAATCTACCCATGTTAAGACTGGTGATTTAATATAAATGTAATTAAATCTTAATTTAAAAGTAACTACTTTAATGAAGGATGTATAAGTAATAAAATACAAGTAAATTGATAAGAAACAAGAAAGTAATAATATGAAACCCTAAACAAGAGAGAGAGAGGGAGGGAGGAGATGAATTAATTGATTTTACACAATCTAAAGATGATCTAGATAGGTGAATAGTTGAAACAAAATGGAAGCAACATTGTCAAGGATCACTGGAGGTTTTGAGAACTAGAAATGTGTAGGAAAGAAGCACCCACGAGAGGACAGGAGCACATGAGCACTAATGACTAAATCTAGGTGCTAATGTCTACCCCAATACCTTGAGGTTTTGATCTCTTTTGAAAAGGTTCATTGTTAGTCTCTTCTTATCACTCTATATTTATCACAATGTCATTGTTCACACTTGTAACCTCTAAAGAGAGATACCTAGCTACACATGACCAAAAACCACATCAAATTTAAAAATAAAGATGCACAATGTGGAGTTGAAACTGACCCCAATGCTCAACTAAAAATTAAACTTAGTACCAAGTGTTGCATTACATTTCGTGCTCTATGCGATTTCTATGTGAAAGTGTGTGTAACGATACCCTAGGATGCCCTTGTGTAAGTTTGAGAATGATATAAAACTAGATCATGAATATAGTAAATGTATAGAATGTGTGAGATGGAATATAATAGACTTCCCCTCTTATGTCATGTGTAGACACTAAATCATGCACTTTGGGGAAATTATTTAGTCCTAGTCTCATACTACTATTTAGAAAGTTCTTGAACAAAGAAAGTACTAATTAACCCTATTTTGGCCATCTTTATTTTATTTTATCTCAACATTCCCAACCCTTACAACACATACTTCCTAGCTAATATGACTATTTTGTAGTTGGACTACCTCAAAACTAGGGCACCCAAGCTTGAACTAGGGTGCCCATGGGCACCCCGATCCTTTCTCCCACTTTTCCCACCTTCTCTGGTAGCTTTTAGGCATTACATTCTTCCATGTTTATGGGGGTCAGCCTAGTCGGGGTTAATTACGAAATTGGAGCAAGAGAACTCTATAAATACAAAGTTATGAGACCATAATGAGGGACCAAACACTAGTCACTACTACTACATGCCTAGAGTTGCATCTATTAGAGGTCACTTTGCATCCATTAGCTCCATCACATCAAGGGAAAAGCTGGTTCATCGCATCATACTTTATAGGAGGGTTTATTCTATTCATGCACCATTCTCATTACATTTATTACTAGTTATTGGCTTGTTACTACACATAGTGTGATTCACACAAGATCACCTAGGGCACATATTGAAACACACCACATAGAAGTACATGAGGTCTGAGATGTAGTGCATCACTCGATTAGTAACCCCACCATTATGACAACTAATGTCATTCAAATACATGCATATGCATTATTTTTTAGTCTTCCTTAGGGTTTGATATTTGTTTGTATGTGTTTATAGGTCATTCATTCTCCTTAGAATATTGAGCATTTGGCACAATTCGGGAATCCGGTGCGATAGAGCGAAGATCGCTAGTCATCTACGAGGACTGTGAAGACCAATTCCAAGCCTTTTCCCCATACCGGGGCATTTGTTTTACATACCAAAGTGTCTGTTGGCACCCCAATCCTCTCCCATGCACTCCCAACTATATCACTCAAATATGCCCTCTGCGGGACCCCTATACACCTTTTCCTACTCCCAGTTTCTCTAGTTAGCTGTGACACATTTTGGTGAGCTCTAAAACTAGCTAAGTCATTTTTTCTCTCCTTTTACTTATTCTAGGTTTTATCTTCCTCTTATTTAGTGCTTAGTACATGGCTTAAGTTTACTTATTGCTGATATACTAGTTTATTTCCTTTATTTACATTGTTGTTTCTATTTAGATTAACAAGATAAAACCCTCTTTAGGTCAAATTTTAGTTAATCATTATGTATACAAAGTGATGCAACCCTTGAGTGAATGTGATAGATGGATGCTTTGTAAAGCTCTTGTTCCTTTGGATGTAATCTTAGATGATGGTAGATAATGTTAGTGCTTGGCCCCTTGATTTTAGAGAAGTAACTAAATATGTATATATATATATATGATTCCCTTATTTTAATTTCATAATTGACAACCGAAATGTTGACCCAAAGTGTTAAATTTTTCCAAAGAAGTAAAAGAAACCAAAAAGAGTGAGGAAAGGATAGAGAGGTTTAGGAGTACCCGTGAGGAACAAGAGCACCTGGGTACTAGTGTCCTAACTAGGTGTTAGTGTCTGAGGCCATAAAAGATAAAAAAATTTAAGTTTTGGCAAGGTTGTAAGATGTGTAAAATGAACAAAAGGCAAGAGATAAAACAAATATGTTAAAAGGAGTTGTCAACCACTATTTTTCTTGCTTAGGAATAATGTATACAAAGTAGTATGCTCTAGGACCTAGAAATATACCCAAGTGTGTGTTTTTGTGTTTACATTTTCCCCCACTTTATGTTGTTGAGTGAATAATCGATATCATAAAGTAGATAGAATATGTGTACCTTGTAATCTTGTAGAGAAGAGTGTTGTTGATAGCATGTTGAGTGGACTAACAAAGCATGAAGTGATCGCAATGTGAAGCGTGGAGACTAGGAAAGGGAGTAAACCCTAGGGGTGAAGTGTATGCGTAGTAACATGCTTTTGATGTGAGCTAGTTCTTGTTACATATTAAGGACATACTTGTAAAAGAAGAGTGAAAAAATAGTCAAAGTCCCGTATGTTAAAAACTAGAGTAAAATTTATATAAGTAAGTAAAATTGTGTAAAAGTAAAAGGGAAGTGTGCACCTAATGTATAAGAGAGAAAAAGATTAAAATTTGTCATGTTTTTCTTTTGGAGATGTTGCGAGATTTGAATGTTGGTGGTGAGGTTTTGGGTGATCTCATACCAAAAAGATTTTTTTAGGTGATCTTGCATCAAGAATGAGTTTTTGGGTGATCTCATGCCAAAAGAAGAGTGTTGGGGAGATAGGTATAGATTTTCCCTCCTTCCATGATGCTTCTTGATTAAGCACCACTATAGATGACATGCCCCCGATTTGTTACTTTTGTTACGATTGAAGCGATAGACTGAATTTTGTAACTAGAGCCAAGTGCATGTGGGTGGAGAACTAATCTAAGAACCGATGTAAACTATGTTAAAGTGAGAAAATGACTATTTTTTTCCCCGGGACACAAGCACCCATGGGGACACATGCATCCACCACTACTATCTAGGTTTGGGTGCTAGGGTTTGCGTAGTGTTTTGGACCCAAGTCTATTTCGAGACAATTTGTAATTGTATGCATGTGTTGATTTTGTACTATGTTGCATTGTATTGAAGCTCTAATACGTTGTAGGGGTGCTTTTTCACCCAATAGATTCCCCCTCATTTGGGGTACATGCGACAAATGTAGGAGAATGTGGTCCAAAGGAGAGGACCCAAAGCGATATTTATATCGGGTGTAGATACCTACGGGGGTAGGGGATGTGTATGCTATAAACCAAGGCACATACAAGCAAGATAGGCTAGTAATAAGTGTTAGTGTAAACAAAGATAACATGTAATAGAAGAAAATGTAACAAACAACTAGGAAGACAAGATAGACCGTGAAAACTAGGTTATATACATGTGACATCACTCACAATGTCACAAGACAATCAAGTCCAAAAGGACCATAAGAAAACAATAGTTAAGCAATACATAAGGCATAGTCCGTAAACAATAACAAACAATAACAAGAAAAAAGTGATAGATAACCATGGTTGTATTGATATTGTAAGGAAAATGCTACACATTAAGCACACGCCAACTTATTAGAAAGATAAGTAGTATGTCGAACATGTATATAGTGATGAAAAGTAAGTGATAGTAATGTAAATGATGTAACAATAGAACTTGTGATGTGCAAAATATGTGAGTAACAAAAGTAGATGTCCCCAAGAGCCTCGGTGGGACTGGTAAAGAGCTATGTCGATCATATTACATCATGTATGAATCTATGATAGGTCTTGCATTCACCTCAAGATACCAAGTGAATGTGCATGTGTGTATAGAAAAAGATAATGACATACTAAGAATTGTCTAGCATAGGAAACAAAGTGTAACATGTAAGTAGAATAAGCTAACAAGAGTAAATGCAACCAAGATATGCAAATGTTATATGAGTGTGATGGTGTGATATGCAAGGTGTGAAGATGATAGGAGTAGTGTTTCCCCAGCGGATGTGTATGAGATGAGGTTCATTTAGAAATTCCCCTCAATAGTCAAGAATGAATCTTAGAACATGAGTACATCATCGGGAAAAAATGTATTGGGTGAGAGTAGATGCTAGAAAATATGTATCATGAAGCATAGAGCGTGAAGTGTGTAGCAAGAGTATGGGATGTGAGGTTCATTGATGAAGTGTGCCCTCAACAGTTAAGTGTGAACCGTAGCACAATAGTGTGTCATCAAGTAATGACCAAAGAGTGAGCATGCATAGAAAGTTTAAACATGAAGTGTGGAGCATGAAGTGTAGTAGTAGATACTAGAGACAACTAAAAGTGATGGAAGGGGAGATAAAGTGTGATGCCCCCAAGTGTGTGGGGCATGAAGAATCATGTAAACTCATCAAGTAGATCATCAGTATCAGGGTTATAACCAATAGGATTTGGATTGGATACATAGTAGGCAATAGTATGAGGTTGATGATAAAGATATCCAACATAGCGTAAATTATACATGCCCATAGCGTATTATTCATCAGTAAAAGGAGGTTATGGACAATCATGTGCATACCAGTGGGTTAGGTTTGGGGTATAACCAAGGAAAGAATCATTGTAAATGTTGATGCGACCAAAATGCACGAGAAAGGTAATATCAATATGGTTGGGCTAAATACTACCACTAATATAGTTGAGCCAAGATTGTTCGAGGGTGAGTGGAGAGGAACAAAGTTTACGTGCAAGAAAAAATGACAAATGGAATACAAAGAGACCACAAGTACTAGTAACGAGAACATATCCATGATATGTATGGGAGGAGTGAGATGGGGAGGAAATCATTGAGTGTGAATCCTAGTTGTGTTAAGCCTTTATGTGTGCAAACAATGTCAGGGAAAGTGGGATCGAATGGAATATGAGGCCAATAAGAGTCATGTATGAATATGGTAGATGTAAATGAATCCGATAGTGGAGAAGATGAAACCAGAGGAGAAGGCATGAGATCTAGTGCATGTATAGTATCCTGGAAAGGGATCATGGCTATAGTAGAGGGAGGAGGTTGCTTAAATTGATACTCACCGGGACAATAGCAACAAAAGTGTCTTGGAAGTAGGATTCATCTATTTCAAGGAGTAAAGTTGAGATTACACAATTTTCATCGGTAAGCTTGATGACATCGACTTCATCATTAGAATCATCAATGCTTTAGCATTATTAAATATGTTAGGAGTGGAGATAATTGTAGGGTGGGTAGATGTTATGTTGTGGAGCTTGTTTTCATGTGTAGAAGTGTTAAAGATTGTACACTAAAATTATTGTACACTATCCACATTTTTCTTGTCGGGGTTTGGGGACGGGTTAGGCCCCCGAACGGGGTGCTCTTCTCATATGGGAAGGATTTTTGACCCATAGGTTTGTGTGACAATTTTGGCCAATGGTTTTGATACCCATGGTGTTGTAAAACTAATTAAGTAGTTCTTGTTTATGTGATTTTGTGCATGGTATGGGATGTCTAACATTGTAGATGTTTGTGAGTTTAAGTGTGAATTCAAGAGAGTTTGTTGAGCATAGCTCTAAACATATTTGGGTATTGCATTGAGAGAAAGAGGTGGCTTGTAATAAAATATGAGCAAGTTATTCTTGGTGTATTGTCATCACCAATCCGGCACTATGATAATTCTTCACCGGGAACTCCTCGTGCTATGATTATTTACTAATGCACAGCCTTTAGTTTGGTGGATGTAATCTGGAAACAAAACAACAACCGAACACAAGAATACCATTGACTATGATAAGACAGAATGACGAAAAATCTGAAATATCAAAATAAATTATAATATTAACATGAAACTGTTACAATCTCACCCATGAGATACTTCAACAAGACTATGGGAGAAACTTTACAATTACACCTCTTGATGGCTTCTTCAACACACCTTTAACTGATGGCTTCCTTCGCACACTTCCTACAATATTTCTCACTACTTCTTTCTATGCTAAATGAGGGGGGTGGCCTCTCTATTTATAGAACTTCCAGGCTTATCCATCCTATCTCTAAGATAGGATAAGAAATCCACTCTGACGAATCATATTCCATACCTTAACTCTTATCTGTACATGTAAGCTTATCTGTTAAGATAAGATAAACCTTATCATTTTACATGGGTTCCACATTTTTATACTTTTACAAATAAAATACACAAAATATTTATGACCTCACTCCTTGTCCTTATTACCAATATAATATTTCTAATTCCTAATCATGTAGACCCTACTTCTCTAATTACCCAAACTTTGACATTTTAACATTACCGGAGCACTTACGACAAATATTTACTTTTTACAACATTCCTATTGTACTTTGACTGTTACCGTACTCCACATTATTGGCGGCACCGTACTGACGGTGCCGTTATCTTCTATCGGACGCTACTACTAATTACACTTAACAACATCCTATTCCTAATACATACATTAATGAAATAGAAATTTTGGAGGAAAATTTTAGTGTCGACATCTTCCCCCTTCCTAGCTTCTACTCCGTCCTCGGAGTAGACTATTCTGGTGCTTGGAAAATCTTCAACTTGTCGTGGTTGACCCATTTCGTAATGGGAGTGCCATCCAATTCCTCCAGTCGGTACGTACCATTTTCATGCACAACTGCTATTTTGTAGGGCCCCATCCATTTTGGAAGAAATTTTCTCTGTCTTCTTTTTTTGTATCTGGAATCATATACTAGAACCAAGTCATTTACTTGAAATGGAGACCACCGGATCTTTTGATCAAAGTACTCCTTCTGCTTCATTTTCTTCTTATGGCTTGTATCCTTTGCTATTTCCCTCATTTCCTCTAGCAAATGAAGATGTACCAACCTTTCTTTTACTGAATCACTTTCATCCATCCTTTCATTTTCATAACTCTCACGGTGGGAATATCAAACTCAATAGGAAGAAGCTGGATCAATGCCATAGGCCAATTTGAAATGGGGAGTATCCTGTTCTTTGACTTTGATTTTACCCTATATGCCCACAATCTTTGCATGAATCCTTTTATCCCATTTATGTATGTACTGCAAGGCTGCATCTTTGCTAGAATTTGACACGACACAAAATTTGTTCGTTCCACTGTCCATTTGTGCTTGGCTTGTATGTTGTTGCCTTCTGTGCTTGATAGAAAACTTATTGACTAGGGCTTCTACCACCTCATTAATGAAGTGGCTTCCTTGATCATTGTTACAATTTCTAATGGACAACCAAATCTGGGTGACAATGCGTTCATATATGAACCTTGCCACTTCATCCATGGAAGTTGTTTTCAATGGCCTAGCTTCAACCCACTTGGTTAAATAATCGTGGCAACTACAATATACTTATTTTGACGTGATGTAGTTGGAAGTGGACCTACAATGTTTATTCCCCATTTTCAAAGGGACCAAGGGGAAGAATAGGACATAATGGAGTGATGAAGTCTTACGGTTACCATGTGTTTGACAAATATCACATGTCTTACAATAATTATAACAATCTTTAAAAAGAGTGGGCGGTGATAACCCGCATCCAAGATCCTTCTTCTTTGTAAGTTGTCGAGAGAAGTGCCCTCCACATGTACCATTGTGGAATTCTTCTAGCAGCTCCTTTCCTTGATCACGTCCAATCGCCCTCTTCTTTGTCCATCGAGGTCCTATTCGAAATAATGCTCCATCTGAGAATAGAATATGGACGATTGGCTTGAGTAATCTTTCTCTTAGTCTTTGCATTGGCACCATCAGGAAACTTGAATTCATTAAGATAATTCCAAATATCTATGTATTCACTAGGGATTGTGTCAAGGGAGAATAATGTTGCATCGGGAAAATCATCATCATCACAGGATGATCCTAAACCATCATAGGCTCGAGAGAGTGCATCTGCATTGACATGCTTCTTTCCTGGCCTATCTATAATATCAAATTCAAATTCTTGTAGCAAAATTATCCATCTTGCTATCCTCCCTGATGGGTTAGGCTTATTGACAATATATTTCAGAGCCTGATGATCCGTTACAACTATAAATTTCTGCCCTAGCAAGTAATTTCTAAACTTCTTTACAGCAAAAATGATAGCCAGAGCCTCTTTTTCAGTTACAGTATAGTTTACCTCAGCACTGCTCATTTGTCTGCTCCCAAAGTAAATTGGATGTTCATTCCCATTTTCATCCTTTTGGCTCAAAGTACTACCTAGTGCTGCATCTGAGGCATCAGTGTACACAATGAATGGCTTGCTCCAATCTGGATTCTTCAAAATAGGTGAAGACACCAGGGCTTCCTTCAGTTGTCCAAAAGCTTCATGCGCCTTGTTTCCTGGTTCATAAGCAACATCCTTCTTCAAGAACTGGGTTAGTGGCTGTGCAATCTTTGAGAAATTCTTGATGAACCTTCTATAGTAACCCACATGGCCTAAAAATGATCTCAACTTACTTCTATTCATAGGAAATGGTAAATCTTTGATTTTTGAAACTTTATCAGGATCGCACGTGCAATACCATCTCTGGATACAACATGCCCTAACAAAATGCCTTTAGAACATCCAAAGACACACTTTGTAGGGTTTAGTGAGGCTTGTGCTTCATCTAACCTTTGAAATCTTTGTCTCCATGCAGTGCGAGGTGGTCCAACTTGCTCCCATAGATGCAAAAATCATCCGAAATACTCGATGAAGGTCCCAATGTAGGGTTCGAACACCCTATTCATCAAAGCATTTGGAATGTTCTTTGGAGCATTACACAACCCAAAAGGCATAACTCTATAAGCAAAGCGTTCCCCAAGGAGTGGTGAACGTGGTCTTGGTGATCTTTCTTTCTTTATACGAACTTGGTTGTAGCCTTTATATCCATCAACAAAACTATAGCACTCTGGCCGCCTACTTCGCCGTCCAAGATCTGATCTGAAAATGGAAGAGGGTAATGATCCTTCTTTGTTGCCTTATTGAGCTTCCTATAATCAACACAAATGCGTAGCTTCCCATTCTTTTTTATTGAGATCACAATGGGAGAAACCCATTCTGAATTCTCCACAGCAAATATGAATCCTGCATCAAGCAACTTATCTATTTCTTCTTTTACAGTCTTGGAAAAATTAGGATTCATTCTATATGGCATTTGCTTTATGGGCTTAGCACCATCTACCAGCTCAATACAATGTTCTACCCAACTTACTTGGCGGAGTTCCTTGTAATCAAAAGTGAATAGGTGTATGTACCTTCGAAAGAGCTGGAGGTAGGATTCCTTCTCACTCTCCATCACAGCATCACCAATCTTTATTTGTTGGAGACGATCATCAACTTCTTCTTCAGATAATTTTATGGGGTCCTGGGTTGGTGTGACTGGAAGAATATCCATGACTGAAACATCAACCTCACTTTCTTCATCTTCAGTGTCCACTTCACTGGTGCTAGAGTAATCAGAGGATGTCCAATCATCAGTTTCATCACTTGAATCCACAGGTTCTACTTTATGATGTCGAGGGATCACGTTTATCTTCACCCTCTCTCTACCACGTCCAAGTGTCATGAAACCTTCATTCCAGTAGTTTCTTGCATGAACTCTCCTTAGCCATGGTCTTCCCAAAGAACATTGGGTGCATGCACAGTACCATTTTTCATCACTGAAAGTCTACCACACATACAACACCCATAATGAGATATTGTCACATTTGAAACTACACCTTACGGTTTAGTTTTTCCCTTATTTAATGACCTTAACATAAGTGTTGAAGGGCGATCAATTTTAAACCCAACATATTCATTACGAGACTCGGTCATTACATTAACTGCAGCACCTCCATCAACTAAGACATCATGAATTGAAATACCATTACATAATACCTCAGCTTGTGGAGCATAGGGATCTGCCTCTGCCTCCAAAACAGGGACCTCAACCTCCTTCCTTCTTCGAGCATTGAGTCCACCTCGCAACTCCCGCCTCTTCTCAGAAGACATAGCCAAGAGTTGACCATATGTAATATTTGCAGGCCTTTTGGACAGATCTTCCAAGATGGAGTATGGTCCTTACCCTGTGAAATCAGAAAATCCTGCACACCCAACTTTCTTCTCCTATGTTTCTTACTAGTTTCTTCTTTCATCTTCTTAGGATCATTTCCATCTTGATTATCTTTTTCTTTCTTTCTTTTTGTTACAAACACATCTACTTCATTATTTCGATCTTATCTACTACATCAAAAGAATTCACAGGTGATTTTCCTTTATCATTATCTCCCTTACGGATGTAGAAGCTCTATCTCGGACAATTATACTTATAATGACCCTTTTTATAACAACCATAACAAACAACTTCAGAAATATTTCTTTTTGGACCTCTATCTCCTCCCTGAGAACTAAATTCCTTTCCTTGAAGAAGATTAATAGTTAACTGACCCATCTTTTTGAGAAGATCTTCATACTCAGTAGATGTATTAGGAGAAATATTTGTGCTCAAGGAGTGGTTGTGGATTCGGGACCAAAGGTCTTGGTGTAGGCTCTACTTTAGCAACAATTTCTTTGGGCTCCTCTTCCATGCTTTCTTCTTGCCTTCGCAATCTCCTTTGCTTGTTCAATGGTATTTGGGCGGTCATACTTCACTCGTTGTCGATCTCGGCTTCATCCCAAGAATGAAGTGCTTACGAGAGGAGATTGTCCACGCCATTCATCAACCCATCCGCTAGTCCTTCCTTCCGGATCTGGGCATCGAGCTTCCTCCTTAGCTTTAGAACACGAGCATGATAATCCCTTATCTTCTCCTTCTCTCCTTGGGATAGCTTTGTGATCTCGATCATGAGATCTGCATATTTCTGTTGTTCACCAAATTCTTCAAGAAAACTTTCGGTTAATAAATCCCATGAATTTTTCACATTATCACCTAGTGTTTCAAACCACCTAAGTGTTGAACCATCCAAAAAGGTAGGAAAAAATTTAGTCCATTGTTCCCTTCTTATAAGGCCATTACAAATACAAGATCGTTTAAACTCTTGAATGAAAGAAGAAGCATCTTCATTAGATTGAGCTGAAAAAACAGGAATCTTTCCCATTTTCAAAAGTAACCACCGTGAAATACCAACCCACAAGACTTATGTGCACAAATAATTGGAATCACTATACTAGAAAGTGACTTTACACCTTTCTACAGTAAAATAGAAATGACCACGGTAAACTATGGTAAAACTTGACTTACTACGGTAAAAACTGACTTTACTGTGGTAAACACTATTCACGGTAAAAAGTGAAGTTACTGCGGTAAATACTATTCACGGTAAAAAGTGACTTTACTGCGGTAATTACTATTCCCAGCAAAAAGGACTTTACCAGGGTAACTACTATTCATGGCAAAAATGACTTTAACATGGTAACTACTATTCACGGTAAAAATGACTTTACCATGGTAACTACTATACGCATGTAGAAAAACAAGGTTACCCTCCAATTAATTTTTGCCTAAGTGGGAATATCTCTCCAGAAAATCCACCAACGAGGAATGGTCCCGGCAACGGAACCAAAATGTCATCACCAATCCGGCACTATGATAATTCTTCACCGGGAACTCCTCGTGCTATGATTATTTACTAATGCACAGCCTTTAGTTTGGTGGATGTAATCTGGAAACAAAACAACAACCGAACACAAGAATACCATTGACTATGATAAGACAGAATGACGAAAAATCTGAAATATCAAAATAAATTATAATATTAACATGAAACTGTTACAATCTCACCCATGAGATACTTCAACAAGACTATGGGAGAAACTTTACAATTACACCTCTTGATGGCTTCTTCAACACACCTTTAACTGATGGCTTCCTTCGCACACTTCCTACAATATTTCTCACTACTTCTTTCTATGCTAAATGAGGGGGGTGGCCTCTCTATTTATAGAACTTCCAGGCTTATCCATCCTATCTCTAAGATAGGATAAGAAATCCACTCTGACGAATCATATTCCATACCTTAACTCTTATCTGTACATGTAAGCTTATACTTGTTAAGATAAGATAAAACTTATCATTTTACATGGGTTCCACATTTTTATACTTTTACAAATAAAATACACAAAATATTTATGACCTCACTCCTTGTCCTTATTACCAATATAATATTTCTAATTCCTAATCATGTAGACCCTACTTCTCTAATTACCCAAACTTTGACATTTTAACATTACCGGACCACTTACGACAAATATTTACTTTTTACAACATTCCTATTGTACTTTGATTGTTACCGTACTCCACATTATTGGCGGCACCGTACTGACAGCGCCGTTATCTTCTATCGGACGCTACTACTAATTACACTTAACAACATCCTATTCCTAATACATACATTAATGAAATAGAAATTTTGGAGGAAAATTTTAGTGTCGACGAAGACGTAGCCCAAATTGGGTGAACCACGTTAAATATTGTCTCGTGTTGTGTTCTTTTATTTTCTGCGCTTTTATTTTAGATCTATAATATTTTCTACATATTCGTTTTTACTATTGTGATTCGTGTGGGATTATTCCACAAATTTTATCCCTAATTTCCTAAAAATTGGTATTAGATCTTAGTTTGGTTTGTTAAAGTGTTGAATCGTAGGGAAATTTTTTTATCTTGAGTGGGAGCTATGGCAAATGATGGAAGATTACATTTATCAAAAGGATCTTTATATTCCATTGTCTAGAAAAGGGACCATACCCTCAAGCATGACGGATGCGAGAATGGGATTTCTTTGGATAGGAAGTCACTTGGGACAATCTGTCTATGTTTTGCATATTCAATATTATTTAATGTTTGAAGGAAAATACTACAAAAGAACTTATTTATGTATTAGGAAGTTGTATGAAAAACCCTATGCCTTTAACAAGATATTTAATGAAATTTTTGTTTAATATGAAGATGTCTGAGAATGTTTTAGTAGAAGATCATTTGAATGATTTTAATATGGTTGTAAATATGCTAGATTCGATTCTGATAGAATTTGATGAAGAAGTTAGGGCTTTATTAATTTTGTGTTCCTTACCTAAGAGTTGGAATAGGTGGTAATGGCAAAGAAGCAACTTGGTTCCATCTAACTCAAAGTTGAAGTTTGAGGATGTTGTAGAGGTGATTCTAAGCGAGGAAATGCAAAGAAAAATATCCAGGAATCTTCTACTTCAGGGAATGCTTTGAAAGTGGAAACCAGAGGAGAGAGAAGAATAGAGGAAGTCATGGAAAATTGAAAGATTGGGCCAGGTCAAAGTCCAAAAGAAAGATGGTATGTTGGCACTATGGAAATCCTGGGCATGCAAAGAAGGATTGTTGGGAGCTTTGAGATAAGAAGAAACAATAGAAATAAAACAAGGAGGCAAATGTGACAACGGGTAATGTTTGTAAGATCCTTTCATTCTTTCTTTGCATAATATCATTAAATCTTAGGTTTTAGATTTGGGGGCTTCTTTCCATGCTACCCCACATAGGCATTATTTTGTTGATTATGTTGAAGGGAATTTCGGGCATGTGTATCTTGGTGATGATGATCCTTGCAACATAGTTAGAAAAGGTTCTATTCATGTTAAGATGCAGAATGTGAATACATGGCTATTGAAGGATGTCATACATGTGCCTACATTAAGATGAAACTTGGTATCAATGGGGTAGTTGGGAAATGATGGTTGTATTGTGATATTTACAGCTAGACTCTTGGAAGGTTACCAAGGGTGCTCTTTTGGTGGAAAGAGGTAAGAAGGTTGGAACCTTGTATTTAACCACCGATGCGAGATATAAACTTGTGGCATTATAGGCTCGGTCATATCAGCCATAAGGGCATGCGAGATCATAAACAAGAATTAGCCTAGTTATACGAAATAGGTTTAGATTTCTATGAGAACTACGTATATGGGAAAAAGAAGCGAGTAAAGTTTCTTAAGGTTGGACCTATGAAGAAAGAGAGTAAGTTAGAGCTGGTACATTATGATGTGTGAGGACTTGCTCATGTATCATCTCTTGGGGGTTCAAACTATTACATTACTTTTATTGATGATGCAACAAGAAAATTTTGGGTATCTTGTATTAGAAATAAATATGATGTATTGCAGCAATGAGTTTGATGATTTTTTCTAAGAATGGAATCAGTAGGCAAAAGACGGTTCCGGGAACTTCGTAGTGAGAATGGGGTGTCGAAAGGATGAACAAGACAATAATGGAACGTTCTAGGAGCATGAGGCTATATGAGGGACTACCTCTTTCTTTTTGGGAAAAAGTAGTAAGCATAGCTATGTACTTGATAAACAGAGGACCCTTAAGTGCCTTGGATCGAGGCATACCGAGGAGGATTGGTCTAGTAAGAATGTTGATTACTCATTTCTTAAAGTCTTTGGATGTGAGGCATTTTTTCATATTGATAAGTATGATAGAACTAAGCTAGAGGCTAAATCGAGAAAAATGCACTTTCATTGGTTATGACGATGATGATTTTGGATATAAATGTTGGAGTATTAAGGACAAGAAAATCATTCGATTTAGGGATGTGGTCTTTAATGATAAAGTTATGTATAAGCAACAATTGTAGAAAAATAGGGAAGAATCCAAAAAGAATATTTAATGGTAGAGGATCTTACGGATGGGAAAGTGACACATGAACCATTTTAGGAACCCCAAACTCATATATTGAGGAGGTCTTCTAGGGTAAGAAGAGCACCTGAATGTTTTTCACCTTCTCTTAATTATTTATTACTCACTGATAGTCGAGAGCTAGAGAGCTTTGATGAAGCAATGTAGGTAGATGCTAGGAAGAAGTGAGAGCGAGCCATGGATGAGGAGCATCGTCTCTCATGGGGAACTAGACTTGAGATTTGGTGAAGCTACTCGAAGGCAAAAGATAATTTCAAAAAAAGTGGGTGTACACAGTTAAAGAGGAAGAAGGAGGAAACAAAAGATACAAGGCCAGATTGGTGGTTAAGGGGTTTACACAAAAAGAAGGTATAGATTTCAATGAAATTTTTCTCTTGTAGTAAAAATGACTTCTATTAGAATAGTGACAACATAAGACTTGCACTTAAAGAAGCTAGATGTAAAGACTACATTTCTTCATGGTGATTTGGAGGAGGATCTATATATGCAGCCGAGGAGGGATATGAGGTCAAAGGTAAAGAAGAGATGGTGTGAAAATTGAAGAAGAGCTTAAATGGCCTAAAACAAGCTCCACATCAATGGTATAATAAATTTGATAGCTTCATAATGGAGAAAGGTTATATTAGATGCCATCCCACGACCATTGCATGCATATAAAGAAATTTCAAGATGGAAGTTATATTATCATGTGTTTGTATGTAGATGGCATGTTGGTTACAGGAAAAAACATGCAAAAATATAATTACTCAAGAAGAAGCTAAGTGACTCCTTTCTTTATGAAGGATTTGGGGGTAGGCAAACAAATCCTTGGTATGAGGATATCTCAGGATAGGAAGGAATGAAAGCTGAATTTATCTAAAGAAGAGTACATCAATAAGGTTTTGGAGATGTTTAATATGTAGGATGCTAAACCGGTTGGGACTCATTTGGTAGGTCATTTCAAGTTATCAAAGGAGTTTTTTCCTAAGATAGAACAAGAGATAAACTATATGTCCAAAGTACCTTACTCATCAATAGTTGGTATTTTGATGTATGCCATGGTATGCACTAGGCCACGATATTACCCATGCGGTGGGAGCGGTGAGTAGATTTATGATTGATCTACTTAAAGATCACCGACATGCAATAAAGTGGATCCTTCGGTACTTGAGAGGGACCGTGGGGATAATTTTTGTTACAAAGTGGATCAAAACCACTTTTTGTGGCTATGTAGATTTAGAAATGGTTGGAGATGTAGACAATAGAATGAGCACTACAAGCTATATTTTCACTATAAGTAGGACAACATTAAGTTGGATTTCATGAATATAAAAGCTTGTGGCTTTGTCAACCACAAAGGTGAGTATGTTGTTGCCACATGGGAAAACAAAGAGATGATTTGGTTACAATAATTATTTGAGGAGTTCCAGCATAAGCAAGAGAAAGGGAAGTTGTATAGTGAGAATCAAAGTGTTATACACCTAGCTAAGAACTCTGCTTTCCACTCTAGGATGAAGCATATACTGAGTTAAGGTACCATTTCATTCGGATGACTTTGGAGGAATAAAAGTTAAAGCTGGAAAAAATTCATACAAATCATAATCTTGAAGACATGATGACCAAGGTAGTCACAAGGGAGAAAATAAAGTTGTGTTCAACTTTGGTTGGTCTTCACAGATGACAGTGAAGGGTTAAGAAGCTTGCTCAGATGAAAACTAGTCTCAAAGCGGGAGATTTTTATGTTGTGGAGCCTATTTTCATGTGTGGAATTGTGAATACTGTACACTAAAAGTATTGTACACCATCCATAGTTTTCTCACTGGGGTTCGGGGTCTGGCCAGGCCTCGAACGAGGGTGATCTTATTATATGGGTGAGATTTTAACCCATAGGTTTGTGTGGCAAATTTGGCCCATGGTTTTGATACTCGTGATATTATAAAACTACTTAAGCAATTGTTTATTTATGTGCTTTTGTGCATGGTAGGGGATGTAGAACATTGTAGATGTTTGTGACTCCAGGAGAGTTTGTTGAGCATAGCTCCAAAAAGATATGGGTATTATATTGAGAGAATGAGGTGGCTTGTAATTAAATTTAAGCAAGTGATTCTTGGTGGAGGTAGCCCAAATTGGGTGAACCAAATTAAATATTGTCTCTATGTTGTGTTCTTTTATTTTCTATGTTTTTATTTCAGATCTGTAATATTTTATACATATTAGTTTCTACTATTGCAATTATGTGTGGGATTGTTCCACATATTTTATCCCTCATTTCCTAACGGTAGATGTAGTGATATATGGGGTAGTGGCAATGCTATGCGTAGAGATGTAAGGAAGGGTGTAGAAGAAGTAGTGGGAGCACTATATTTACCAACATTGCATGTAATGATATTATGAAATGGAATCAGATGCAACAGATGTATATGCATGAAATTATCTAGATCTATACAACATAACTTGAATAGGTCAGGGTCAACATAAATAGTATGCTCATATACATCATGTAAGAATTTAACACACTCGATGAACCATATAATTTAACACATCATGCATGGCGTGAATCCATGGTATACCAAGCAACCATTTGAATTGAAATGATGTGTCAATGATATAGAACCGAGTGGGAAGGGCTTTATGTCTAGCTTGTTAAGGTAAGGTGATGGTACCAATGCATGTGCGAGTAGTGGAATCATAGTCGTGAACAAGTGTAGAGGATTTAGTGATCAAAATCTTAAGAATTTACAATTGCGTGAGTAGTGAGCGAGAACATATATTTATAGCAAATCCATTATCAATTAGTACACAATAGATATCGATGAAATCAATAGTAGTGGTAATAAGAAAAGGCTCATGAAGCTTGCTAGTGGTAGTAGGCGGGATACCCTCATCCTTTGAAAGATATGGCATGTTGTGAGTTTTTGAGAGATTGAATAAGATGGGTGAATCAACATGGGAATTATCATTTTCAATATGGATGGAGCATAGGGAAACCTCTAAGGTATGACGAAAATTTTGTGCATTGCATAAAAGATCATAAAGAGAGATTTTGGTGGTGTATTCTTTAGTTGTTCAATGATATCATAACCTTTATAAGAGGTGGGATGAGCTGCGAGAGATAATAGGAGGAGCAGAAATAGGTGGAGTGGAGATGGCAGATTGCGACAAGTGGTAACTACATTAATATTTGGATCAAGCATTGGAGTATTGAAATAGGGAGGATGTTGGGTGCGGACTTACATAAAATCGAAATGGTGATAGCCATGCGTAAACCTTAATTGGTACATAAGATGGGTAAGAGGATTGGTCCATGAATTTAGAAGAAGGAGAGAGAATTTGGTGCATGTTTAGAAGGTAGGGTTTAATCGGTCGAGCTTACCAAATGATTTAATATAAATATAAATAAATCATAACTTAAGAGTAATTGTTGTAATGAAGGATATACAAGTAATAAAATACAGTAAATGGACAAGCAACATGTAAGCAATAATATGAAAGCCCTAAGCAGAGAGAGAGAGGAGATGACTTAGTTGATTTCACACAATTTAGAGATAATATGGGCAGGTGAATAGTTGAAATAGATTGAAAAAGTGTCTTCAAGGCTCACTAGAAGTTTTGAGACCCAAAAATGTGTAGGACATAAGTTCCCATGGGAGGGCGGGAGTGCTCGAGTGCTAGTGGTGAATATGGGCACTAGTTTATACCCAAATACTCGGGTTATAATCTCTTCTATGCGGGAAGAGATTCGTTGTTAGTATCTTCTCGTCACTTTGGATTTGTCCCAATGTTGTTGTTCGCATCTGTAACCTGTAAAGAGAGATACCTAGCTACACATATCCACAAACCACGGGGGTTCACTTAGTAAAAGTATGGTATAACATGTTCGTTCGAAGGGTATTAAAGAATACCCTTAATTCTAGTTTTTACCTCTAATTATTCAATTGATAATACCCTCCCATTATATTATTAGAATGAAAATACCCCTATTTTTTCCATGTACCTTACTTACCCATTTTTCCATAGCAATTTTATTCACCTCTTTTTATTTCTACCCTAATATATCATTTTCTCACTCAATTTTTTAATATGCATTTTCTCTCAAAAGATAGTTTGAATCCATTCAAGACCTATTACCAATTACCTTATAAATGTTAAGTTTTAATCATTTATCAATAGTTCTTCAAATAATTAAGATGGTGAAATAATATCACTTGTGTTGAAAAGCATACTCAATCCTAGTTTTCTACCATCTTATTATTTCTTGGTTAAGAATCTCTTAATTGAGATTTCTTTATTCAAAAAGAGATTATAATTTAACTTTATGACCACACTCCTTAAATTACAATTTTAAGGTATTTAGTTTTAAAAACTAGGGTTCAAATGTTTTAGTTTTATATTAAAATTAAACCTCCCTTTCCTTTGGCCCACCTCTCTAACCTACCCCCAATACTTGATTCAAAATATTAATAAATTAAACCCTTTCACCCCCTCATGTCTACCGATATATTGACTTTAATTTTATTAATTTTAACTACCTCAATATGAACTCGCGTGCTAGGATATTACCTAGCTAATGAATCCTCCATGCCACAAAACACATCAAATATAAAAATAAAGATACAAAATTTAGAGTCAACCGACCTGACAGTCACTCAAAGAGTGAACTTAGTATGAAAGTGTTGCACTACGATTCGGGCTCTATGTAGTTTTATGTGAAAGTGTGTATAATGATGCCCCTAGGATGCCCTTGTGTAAGTTGCACAATGACAATGAGCTAGATCTAAAATATATCAAATATATAAAATGTGTGAGATGAAATAGAAACAGACTTCCCCTCCTATGTTGTGTACATAGAGTGACACAACCCTTGTCCCTTGAGTGAATGTTCTAGATGGATGATTTGTAACGCTCCTGTGCATTTGGATGCAAGCTTAGGTGATAGTAGATAATGCTAGTGCTTGACCCCTTGATTTTGGAGAACTAAGTATATATGATTCCCTTGTTTGAATTTTGTAATTGCCAATTGAAAAGGTGACCCAAAGTGTTAAAAGATGCCTAAGAACTAAGAGAGACCCAAAAGAGTGAGAAAAGGATAGAGAGAATTATAGACATCCGGGAGGGACATGAGTGCCTTGGCGCTAGTGTCCAAGGACATAAAAGATAAATAAGTTAAGTTTTGGTAGGGTTGTAAGATGTGTAAGACCAAAAAGAAGGCAAGAGATAAAACAAAGAGGCCAAAAGGAGTTGTCAACCACTAGTTTTCTTTCTTATGAATCATGTATACATTAGTATGCTTTAGGACCTAGAAATGTACCCAAGTACATGATTTTGTGTCTCTGATAGGTAACCTTTGAGACAATCTCTTTGTTATTTCAATGGGTGAGCCCTTTTTTAACAACCATGTCCTTCCAAGATTTAGAAAATTCAATGAGAATATGAGGGTTATGGCCCCAAAATCTGTCAAGGAAGTTGGCAAATCCTCCTATTTGAAGGATGTTTCAAATATCTTTATCGAATTTCCATCTACATTTGGTTTGGGTTCAAGCCTACGGGGTTCTCAACCCATCACTTTGAGACCTTTTACTTGCGCTTTCTCTCTACTTTCCCAAACAAAATGTTGAAAAAGTGAATAGTGGTTTGGAATTTCCACACAAAATTGAAGGAAATGGTTGTGAAATATGTTATACCATAAAGGGGTTTGTGTGACATGTGGATCCTATTGATCTTCCTAATATTTTTATGCTTGCACATCCCTATGTTAGGGATATCATTCATTATTAATAGTTTCAAGGATTTCCTTGGGAATGCTTTTAGTTCCTATCCAAAATATGATATTTGACTCATTGAACCCCACATTGGTGAAAAGGTAACCCACTTTATTGCCCTCACGATAATTACAATGAAATTGTATGTTTGTAAAATCATTTAAAGGGAGTCAATTTCATAAATGAAATTGCTAATAAACCCTCTAGGATTATTTTTTTGATTTAGGAATTTTAAGACATTTAAGGAATCCCCCTCCACGTATAAGTGTGAGATGTTCTTATTTCGGAAAGTTTGATCCCCAAAAGGTCAGCTTAGAGCTTCCACATAGTGTTTGGTTTGGGTGCCCATATTGCTAGCATATGTTGTAATTATGTTTCCTAATTTGTCCCCGAGAATGCCACCACCACTAGCCCTACTAGGATTTCCTTTACAGGATCCATCAAAATTAAGTTTTTCCCAACCATTGAGGGAATATCCATTTGTTATTTTCCTAAGATTAATGTCTTCTCTTATAATTATGTCACTTTCAACAAAAATGTTCTAGTTTTTCAAGACCTTGACTTCTCTCTCATTAGGAAATTACTTTTTGGAGGACTGTAGTTTCTCAAATTTTCTTTGATTCCATGAATTAGTCTTTTAACAACATGGGATACATAATTATCGCGCCCTTTAAATATTCTCTTCTTTCTTTCTTTCTTTCTTTCCAAATACACCATAATGCATGAGGGAAGGATAAGTACCAAATCATTTTAGTTAAAATAGATTTAAATGGAGCCCTCCATTGTAGCCAAAAAATTGAGAGAGATAAATGGCTAACCCAATTGATTTCAAATAGCTTGAAGAGTTTGCTCGAAATCTCAACAAAAAAGGGCAATGAAGGAGGAGATGGTTGACATTTTCTTCATGAGTTGATAATTTTACAGTCAAGAAAATAGAGTGAATAATAAGATGGTTGTTGTTGATTACACTCAATTTATATAATCTTCCTCTTCAAAATTGCCACATTAAAGATTTACAAAATATCTCCCAAGTTAATAGTGGTTGAATTTTACACTTATAAATCAAACTTTGACAATACCTTATTCAATTTGGATTGTGATGTCGTTGCATTTAATTTTACACGGATCGGATATTTCCTTGGATTTTGTAAAGTGTAAATGTTTGGCCCTCAATTTGGCCAACACGGGTAATAAATATGTAGTTCTATAATACCAAATACTCTTTGATTCTACAATATTTGTTGTATTTAATGATGGATGCTTATAATTTGTAGTCACATGTTTAATTATTATAGTAAAACATAAAACATATATAGAGAAAAACGTCTTCTCAACACCCCAAAATCACCAAATCATTAAACCGAAATTACAAACATTTATTTAATAATAATGGTGCATGCATTTCCCTTTTAGATGCTCCACCCCCATTATTTTTGGTGATGTTGCTTGTGTCTACTTTGATTAATCAAGATGGTTGGGTTGTATTTAATTAGGCGTCGGAGGATCTATTTTTGGTTGCTCTTGCCTTTCAAGATTGCCTATCAACTCCCCATTCCAATGTTATTCTTTGTACCTAATAAATGGATTAATAATTTTATGTACTATATTTGACAATTTCAATTGTGTTAAAATATTTTATTTTGGTATTTGATCGTAAATGCTCCAACCACATTTTTATCATATACCCTCTAGACATATTTTTATCTCATATAAAATAGATGTCCAATAATGATTAAAAAAGTATGTAAAATAAAAATAATTTGAACTTTTAAATTTCACTATGAAATGAATAATTTAAAAAGAATGTTTTCAATCCTTTACTTAAAGTTGGATAGTTTTTTATTTTTAAAGATTAGGAAGTGTTTGTAAATAACTCCATCTACCTCACACTTTGTACCCTCCTCAACATAAAACATTTAAATAATTTAAAAGTTAAAAATAAGACATCTAAATTATATACAACCTAATTTTTACAACTGAATTCATTTTATAAAAGTAAAGACATTTTAATTGAGAATTCACTTTATAAAGATTTTGGATCCTAAGTAAAATATTATATGGAAAGTAAGAGATAAACAAGAATTTATGTGTAAGGGTGCAAAATTTATTCTTTGAATTATGCTCTAATTTTATTTGCATATAAGGTGGACATCTTAACATGTGAGCTTACTTTAGGGTGCATAAGGTTACACTTTGTACCCTCCTTAACATAAAATATCTAAATAATTTTAAAGTTAGAAGTAAGACATCTAAATTATATAAAACCTAATTTTTAAAATGAAATTATTTTATAAAAGTAAAGACATTTTAATTGAGAATTCATTTTATAAGAAATTTGGATCCTAAGCAATATATTATATGGAAAGTAAGAGATACAAAAAAATTATGTGTAAGGGTGCAAAATTTATTCATGTGATTCAATTATGCTCTAATTTTCTTTGCATATAAGGTGGACTTCTTAATATGTGAGTTTACATGTAGGGTGAAAAATTTATTCACGTGAGTTGATTCAATCATGCCCTAATTTTCTTTGCATATAAGGTGGACATCTTAATATGTGAGCTTATCGTGTAGGGTGCAAAATTTATTCACGTGAGTTGATTCAATCATGCCCTAATTTTCTTTGCGGATAAGATGGACATCTTTAACACGTGTATAACCCTAATTTTACCTTTTGATATTTTACCCATATAAGATGGACAACACACATACATATAGTTGATTCAACTTATATAAAGGTGTAGAGTTGATTCAACTTATATACAGTGAAGACTCTATTCATATGAGTTATTCAACTTTACCCTTATTTTAGCTCTATATTATGCGAGATGTTACCCTGTTGATGTTTCGCAAATAAGGTGGACTCCTTAACATACATATATATATATAAAGGTGCAAAAATTATTCATGTGAGTTGATTGAAGCATACCTTCATACAATATATGTTATTCTCATCAATTGTGTGTTGTTTTTAAAGACAAGTAAATAATTTTTAATTTTCAATTACTCATTTTATTTTTGAAATCTGCAATTGATTTTAATGTGGATGTTTAATTCTGAATTTTTAAAATAATATAAATAAAATAATGATTCAGAAAATATATTTGGAAATTTATGTTATTATCTTTTTAATTGTTCTCATTAGCAACCTGTAAAAAAGTATATTTCAAAATAACTAAAATTAAAATAAAATCTGCAAAAATCCCTACACTTCAACCGTTTATACTGTTTTGCTCATTATTATTATTTTAATGAAAGCGTAACCATGAAAGGATAAAATTATTTTAAAAAAACATTGAAAAGTTACAGTAACTGTATATATTTTTTCGTCCGTGAGATTTTTTTGTTCCGTATATAAATAGTTTTCTTCCAACGGTTATTAATATATACTTTTTAAAACCATTTTGGAGAAAGGCAAACTAGCTCTGCAAAAATACATTTAGGGTTTAAGATTATGAGTCTTTTTGGATCTAGATTTTTGTTGCGGGGATTAGGGTTTATTGAATCTTTATTTTTGGGTTGATCCTGTAAACGAAATTATAGAATTCCGCAGTGTCTGATAATTATGGAGTTTGCCATGGAAAATAGAAAGCTTAGCCCTGTCAATAAGCCTTGTTCAGCTTCATGGCAGAATATTTTTTCTCACGTGGGGTTTCTTCCGGGTTTCAATCAATTACATGGCCGGATACGTCCAAATTTAGGGGATTGCTTCCGAGATCACCGTCTGAGAATTCATATGTTACAACATTTCGAGTCTATCTTTCCTTTCCAACAGGGGAGAATCGTTTTAGTGCTTCCTTTGAAGTAATTAATGTTAAAAACTTTCAGATTCATACAAAATTTTACGAGATTTTTTCGACATGGATATGAATTCTGTGGTGAGAATGGATTTGAATGGTAACTGTTTAGACTGGGCCTCTCCGTGGAGATTGGGCGAGTCAAAAACCCCTACATTTTTTGATATAAGGAAGCTCTGTGGAAATCTTACCCCGTCCTTAAAGATGGAAAATTTGCAGGTAGGGACAGCTGATCAATCTCAGACAAATATTTACTTTCAGATTCATTGAGTTTTAAATTTTTTCACAAAATTCGCCATTTGGAGAATATTATCCACTAAAATTTTCCCTAGTGCAGGAGTTTTATGTCGGTAAAAATAGTAATTCTATTGAAGAGCCAATTGTTTTTCTTCATTGGGATGATCTCCAACTTCTGATCAGCCTGGATCCTAAAATGACAGATCCTGGATTGTAAAATCACAGAAACAGAGCTCTCACATCAATTGACAACTGTTAATCTGGTAAATTAACAACTGTATGTAATAGCAACAGTTTTTCAAAATAATTTTAATATTAAAAATGTTTACCAAATTCAAAGATTTCTTTTTCCACGAGGTTATATAATCAGCAAAAAGCTCCCAATTTTTCTCTCAAGTACCTGTTGCAAAAGCTTCAGAATGCTGCCTCCACCTAGTAACTAGAAGGCATTGTCTGTGCTAATAGGAACGTTAGAAACTATTCAGACAGACCTATTTTCTCTGAAGGAACTCTTGGATTCTTTCCGACGCAGCTGGAAGGGCAAATTCTCAGCTATAAGAATTATCCAGAGGTGTTTGCTTAATAGAAATATTAACCCCTTGTTAGGAGTTGCTATGTACTAGCAGAATGTAGGATTATTATAATATCCTTCAAAGCCTCTTCTTTCTTTAGAGACACTTAACAATTTTTGTGCAGAAAATCATTCTTTCTGCTGCATAGGGATTTTCATTTAAACAGTAGCTGTTAGTTGGAAAAATCAAACCCTTTAGTGGTAGTTACTAATTATGATAGAACCTTGAAATCTATAGTTTCAAAAAAATCATTTGCAGCTTTGAATTAATTAGATTCCGGGAAAGCAACAGCATCAGCATTTTTCTTTTTCAATTCAGTATTAGAAGGGAGCAGAGTACTCCCCTCTTGAACCTCTCCTGACATCAAAGACCAACTATTGATTTGTCAGTGGCACTTAGTGTTATGGGCGGAAAAATTTCAAACTTTTCTATGGTTGTTATTGAGGGTCCAATACAAGGTTATTCATCACTTTCAATTTAGTGAGATTCGGGGAAAGCATCAACATAATATATCTTTTGTTGATTTCAGTGTTAGGATGGAGGAGGGTATTTTTATATGGTAATTATTGAGACTTCAATACAGGGTTTCTTTGTGATTTTGAGTGTAATCAGATTCAGCTAGTTTTCCAAGGAAACGGACTTGGGTATGGGAGGCGGAAATTTAAAAGTTATAAATATATTTACAAAAATGCATAATACTCATTTTTAGTCCATAAAACTTTAAAAGATAAAACAATTAAAATATGTTATATTCGTGAAAGTTCAAAACATTTAACATCCAAGCTACTCCTTCCTCCTTGCTCTTTGAAGCTCCTAACTTCCTCCTTCAAGCTGCTCTTGATTCTTCCTTGCTCTTTACAATCAGAATGCTAAGTGATAGACAAATTTGTGAAAACAGAAAAAGCTGAAAGTGCGTTTTGAAATGGATTAAAGATGTGCTTATATAGCTTTTGGAAAGTGTCTTTAACATGTTAGGGTAGGTAGATTAGGGTTAGTTTATTTTTTGGGTTTAAGTGTATTTCCTGTTTTCTCAATGATTCTGCCGCTGAAACATGACAGAACTGCCACGGGTTCGGCTTGAAAACGGCTCTGCCATTTCTGTGTTGTACCCAGGCTGTGCCTGTGCCTGTCAAGCATTTCAGGGGTGTTTCAGATCCTGTATGAGTTTCCGGTATGCCCGTACGCTGAAACATTAGCCTCGTGCTTTTTCAGGTACCCCAGAGATTCAGAAAAAGCATCAACACAAGACTTTCTTTTGTTGATTTTGGTATTAGGAGGAAGCAGGAAACTACCTCCTTGAACCTTGTCTAACATCAAAGGACTGTTAATTTGTAACTTCTATTTGATATTAAGGCACTGAAAACTTTCAATTTTTTTCATTTGTAAGTTCGTTATTGAGACTTCAATACAAGGTTACTTGTAGCTTTGAATTTAAACAGATTCAGGAAAAGAATCAACATAAGTCTTCCTTTTGTCGATTTCAGTATTAGAATGGAGCACCATATTTTTGTATGGTAGCTATTGAGGCTTCAATACAAGGTTATTTGTGACTTTGAATGCTATCAAATTCAGGAAAATCATTGAAACAAGACTTTCTTTTCTCAATTTAGGAAAAGCAGCCACATAAGACTTTCTTTTCTCAATTTCAGTATTAGGAGGCAGCAGATTACCCTCCTCTGAATCTCTCTTGATATCAATGCGGGTATAATCAGATTAGCCCTCTTTGAACCTTTCTTTCATCAGTGGCCGGCAATCCTTCAAAGGGATAAAGAAAACTGAAAATACACAGCTCCGATAAAAAATATTTGTCAATTAGATCATCTATATGTAGAATTTTCGACGTGTTAATCCAAGTTCTATCCAAAGTTATTAGTGTACATGCCACATATCAGCCCACCTTTCCTTATAAAGTGTTCTTATCCTCAATAGCAGATGCTTTACTAGGTGACCTTTATGATTGTGCTAAGTTAGCAATTGACCAGTATAGGTATGGCGTTCCTTCAGGTTTGAATCGATTGATGCTTCAGTCTATGACTTATAGGAAAATGAATATTTTTTTCTACAAATTTTCAACTTATTGATCTTTATCTTTGATGATGTTGGAATTTCAGGGAAGAGCTATTTCTATTTTATGCTTAACAACAAAATTAAATCCTTTTGCATACATTTCTCGTTGTTGTTTCTGTCTACGAATGATAGGAAAATGAATATATATTATTAAATCCTTTTGCATACATTGCTCATTGTTGTTTCAGTCTAAGAATGATAGGAAAATGAATATATATTTTTCATTTGAACTTTCAACTTATCGATCTTTATCTATTATGATCTTTATCTAGTTTTCTATTCATGCTTATCAACAAAATGTTATAACATTTAGCCAATTTTGCTGATTGTTTTCTCCAGATGTTGACTTCTGCAATAGCATATGTCACTTGTCTGGCAACAACTATCTGATTTTGCGATGTTTTTGGAGGAAAGTTTACTTTGAGTGGTACCTTCAAAGGTATTTCTATATGCACAATTATTCATAAAGAGTTGCATGTAGCATTGTTGACCAAAATTGTTAAGTGTGAATATAAGTCCGGAGTCTGCATTACTTGCTTGTTTAACTTTTTACTGTATATTTCTTCCATGAAAGAAACTTTCACATGGAAATACCTATTCAAAATTAGTATGTTTGTCAAAGTTCAATTAGCTGTTTGAATCAGAATATGAAGAGAGTGAATTTTATTTTATTTAAGGCGTGTCATATTTTTTTCTTTTGATCCATAAATGAGGGAGTCTATTGGGGCCATCACCCAAACAGCAAGAACCAAAGTACAAACATCCGGGAAAAAAGACTCTGAGATACCAAAGAGCATTAAAAAACCTATAAATCTAAGAGTCCATTAGTACTTCAATTTACATTATCGCAGAGGCCCAGGAAAACACCATCTCCTATAACATATAAGAACTCAAGGAAAGAGAGGAGGGATTAACAGTTAGTTGCAAGCATCCTCCTTTCTTTGTGGGAAAGGTGGTCCTCCATGGTCCATTGTGAACCCACATCAACTGAGTTCATAGCTTCCAGCTGCAACCTTTCAGCTTCAGACCTTCGTCCTCTACGTTTCCCTGTGAATCCATATTTTGCCTTAGATTTCTTGGATTCTGTTTGTAAAATGTTAAGGAGTTTGGAGGAAGCCAACTTATCTACCTCTTCTGAAATTCTATGTCAGTCAAGGACAGCTACCCACTCAGCTTCAGAAACCTGTAGACCATTGCTCTAAAATTAGAGCAGCTACCCACTCGGCTTCATAAGCCCGTAGACCAGCCGTACCATTTCTGGGAGAACCGACACTTGCTCTGATCTTATTGCTTTGAGAAGAGGTGCAAATGCCAATAGAATCCAGATGCAAATCATCTTCTTAAAGTTCTTGTGATGCCCTGCAATCATTGACCTCGACACCAACCAGAACTCCCACAAAAGTGACAGACCCATTGCAAATAGATGGAGTATCAGGAGGAACTAGACACTGAGAGGAGGACAAATTCTCATCAGCCAAACAGTCCTCAATAGTGCAACGCTCTGCATTAAGCTTCCCATGATTATGCCACACGAAGTCATGATCCGGATTTCTAGGCTTCTGTCTCCATTTCTGCAGGCGAACAGAGCTGCAGCCAGTGGCAGCAGTCTTTGAAAGTCCATCCACAACGTTGTGGCCCAGCTGATTGCAGTGAAAACATGTAAAGGGAAGACCTTCAAAGTTGAAAAATTGAGACCAAGAGCCATGTGAGGATTTAATTTCTATGGAGTAAAAGATGTGCATGGAGAGGTCAACCATTATACAAATCCGCACAAACTGATTAAGATAAGTTCTTAGATCATCATCTATTTTAATAAAAATGCCAATCTTGTCTGCCCATTGCTTAATGAGATAAGGGTTTCTGAACACCGATGGCAATTTGTACGGTCTAAGTCACATTGGAGCTTTGGTGATTGGGGCAGAGGTTGGATTGAAAAAGACCAAGGACACAGGAAAATACCAAAATGACCAAAAAAACCATGGGTCATTAGTCTAGACGAAATCCCTATCTCTCGAGTCTTGAATTGCACCATGAAGAAGCCCTTATCCAGCAAAGAGAGTAAGCATTCTTCAAAGTCTCAAATTGCACCATGAATAAGCCCTTATCCAACAAAGAGAGAACGGATTCAGCAATTTGACCCCAGTTTGATTTCATCCAATGTGCAAAATCTTCATAAGACAGCTGCTGCCCCATGTAGCTGAAAACCAAAGAACTGCATCCAACATCCTCCCCAATCAAAGACTCAGCATCATTAGAAATCACAAGCACCAGAACATCAAAGGAAAAAGAAATCAGCACATCCCCAAGAAAAAGATTCCCTTTGGAATCTCGATCACCATCAATCCCAGAATAATAGGCAGATGAACCAAGAAGACAGGTTACACAAAAGTCCTTGCTGAAAGGTTTAGAGAGGAGCCACTGCCAAAGTCTTGATCAGCTAAATGCAGTAGAGAAAACATTGTCGGCGGAAAGAATTTACATCAGGCAAAAGGAGCCGCAAAAATATAAAGGGTTCGAAATATCGCCGCACTCTTGATAAATTTTTTCACGCCTCATGATCCACTGCCAATAGAAATCCCTTTCCAACCCCTTCAACTGCCACCATATTGCTCTCTCTGTCGCCCTTACAGAAAGGCTTTGTCACCTTTCATCATGCTGCTGCTGATGCTTTTTCACTTCCCATTTTGTTCTGCTCATATTCGCATCACATAAACGGGTGTTATTCCCATATTCTGGTATCCTATACTTGATAAACATCATGTAAGCTGTGTCATGTTGTCTATTGCAATTCAATCTAAGTTTATGAAAAATGACAATTGCTTATGTTATGAACTTGCCAAAGCACATCTGTAGAACCAAATATTGTATCAGTGCCTAAAAGGTTTTGATCAACTATTCCAAGTGTTTAAGTCTAATTGTCATGGATATTAAAATATAAAGGAAGGTGCACAATTATTTGTATAGTATTTAAAAACATAACACAGGCAAGCTTGGAAATGAAATCAATATGTACAATCCAAAGGGGAATAAATGGATGAGTTAATCTGGGCCTGTCAGTGGTAACTAACATGATTTACTCTTTGCTTCTGGTGTACCTCTTATCTGGAGTAGATAAAGGAATGCTACACATGACACAACTATAGTTAACTTATTCAAGATTTGTAGCACCTAGTCTATGCTACTAATGAGAACTTGCTGGGAACCTGACTAGGAAAAATATCAACTAATTTTTTTCCCTTAAACAATATGATTCTATCATCACATGGCATGGGCTCAAATTAGCATTGCGCAGCATCAACACCCATTCTATTACTGCTATTAAACACGTTAAGTGTTTTTGTGAACTTCATTTGTTAATGCTTCTAACCACTTAGTCTGGTCAGAATTTACAATGGCCCTAAATCCACACTGTTGGGTTACTCGAACTCATATGATATTGTGACATTGCTCGGGTGAGAATATTTCCTCACCTCACCCCAGGATTTCATAAGAGCTTGATAAGGCTTCTAAAGCTCATTTGAATCCACATTATGATTTAAAAATATAAAAATAATCAATTCCTATTATAGGAAAAAGATTACCATTCAAGAGCATTGGTAGAGAATACTATTCTTTAGCCTTAAAGGTCAAATTCCTTATGGTTGTCCTCTTCCATATATAAAATATCTCACACCTCTTTATCGGCCTTTAGTTAAGTAAGGTCGATATTCAATGCATATTTCCTTGAAAAGGTTAAACACTTAAATGAATCACTTATTGGCCGTACACTTTAAAGGTAAATGGTAATGCAGTATGTAGTTTACTCGAGTAAGGGTGATGCCCCTTTATATCTTTTTCTTGGTATAAAAGGAATTTCAGAATATAGTTCTTCGGTCTTAAGCTCTTAAGGAAATATTTCAATGCATTTAGTCTAGTAAGGGCAAAAACCTTTTTTTTAAATGATAAACTCTATTTTTATTAAAATTGCTAAGCATGTTCTATCGTCATTAAGGAATAAACAAATGATAAGAGTTTTTATTAAGAATGTAAGGGTGACACCCAAACATTTTCCATGCGTATTTGCTCATTCAATGCTACAGCTTAAATAATAGGTAAAGATGTTTGTTGGGAGTGTAAGGGCGATGCCCTGTTTTATTTATTTTATTTTAATACTCAAAGCAGTCAGCTGAAACGGTAAGGGGTTGAATGTAGAATGGCTCACATCGTACTGGAATTAGTAATAGAGAGCAACACCAAACATTGCCTCTTGTTGTTTCTTCCTTGTGTTCATCCCATCGGCTTTCAATACATTGACACTCTTCACCAAGGCCAAAGTCTCAATATGCAAAATGTGAAGTTTGACCCAGAGCAATCCCTTTGCAAATCATACACATTTTCGCTGGTCTCTATCAAGTATCAACTATAATTTCATTTAAGTATGCAAATTGTTCTTCAAGTTACTGCCAATACCTTTTTTGGAAAGCTGCCCAAAAATGGCTTAGTCGCGATCAACCAAATATGGCTGAAAGACCGTTTTCAGTCGGCAATATCTATTATCAATACCCGTCTTGGTCAGATATCTATTTGCGCAATACACGACAGAAAATATCTAACACAAAAATACATTTTGCTTTATTATTTCTCACAACACACATTACAAATATATATGAGTACGGATATCCTATAATTTAGGATAACATTTCTATCACTCTTTGCTATCTCCCAACCATCCCTTAGCTATATTCTATTCTACTTAACATTCTAATAAATAGTCATAACAACCTAACCAATATCTAATTTCCAAACTATTTTATATTACTATAATATATGTAATAACTACTAATTTCCTAACATTCCTCTCCTTATTACATATAGTTCCAACACTAGGAGAGAATCAACAACATATGTGATTTGGAACTCTCTTGCTGTTCATCATGCTTACCAACCCACTTGTAGTGGGAATGGCCTCACTACACACTTAGACAGATCTGACCTCGCTAATCTAAACAAATAATTTGTGAACAAGGACAGACACATTGTTCAAGAAACACTGACAAGCAATGGACTAGGACACACACTCTAGTCCATTCTCTCATACACTTGTGAATAGGAACACATCCTGTTGTCGACATCCACAGTGTGACTGACTACACTTCATTCTCAGGTGGGATTAGCCACACCTGGACAATGGTTTTCTCAGTGGGTTGTGACCACCTCACTAATTGTTTCGTATGCAACCACTACCATTGATCAATGACATTGATCACCAGCAAAGGTATGGCTATCACTGCCACTGATTGCCATTCTTGGCTTTAATCTTTTTGGTATTTGATTGACATCAAAGCAATAAACCAAACTTGGAATTAGTGGCGAACTCGAGATTGGTAATTAGCCTCCAACCTCCTATGGTCCTCCTACCTCCTTTAGAACACGACTCACATAGCTAGATTATTCTTGATGATCTCGTCAGTTATAGATCATTGCATGATGCAGACCAATGGTTCTGGCAATGTTTTTACGATCTTTCATATGCTCTCTTCCTCAAGTAGAAACACTTTTAAGGGTGTCGGGGACTATCGACAATGCACTCTTTTACAAGAATATTTGCATTGTCTTAAAAGGTCAAGGGTTCAAATGCCACATGTAGCAATTGTTATTTTACTATATGACCAATGATCAACTCCTTTAGTACACAGGTTTGAATTATTTGTTTTCACAACTAATAATTAACTGTCCTAAATGTACTATTACCTCTAAAAAATCCATCCATAAAGACTTGAACTAAAAGCAAACACTTTAATGAAAGAAGACTTTAGTCTATTAACTACCAATTCCACTATTTCTAAAGACAAGGAATACAACGAATTTGTAGAGCTAATAACCCTTATTTTATGTTTTTTTCCACATCTAACACATGCTGACTTCAATTTTATATTTTAATAGATGCATGCAATGTAAGAATTCATTTGAATTACATGAAGAAGCAAGTATTTACTATACCCAATTTTTACGTCATGCAACAAAAGTCAAGTTTGTGAAACCCATGTTCTTTCTCCTCATTTGCATTTTTCTTTATTCACACACTTCTCTTTGTGCATTCAACATGGTACCAATTTCAATCATGCTCATATCACACTAATTAATGCACACGGATCTGCAACTTCTCGTAAGTCTTCCACAAATTGCTGCTCTCTTTCTTACCTGCTATTGCTCTCCTTTCCATGTGCCTATGCTGTGCTTCTTATTCACATAGGGGCTGCTTTTTTAAATCAACTTCTCAAGATTTTATCATCAACATTCTTTTTAGAGGACCATCAGGGTGGATTCCTTAAGCCTCCTATCGATGAAGAATGGATTATGCTGATGCTGTGTAGGAATGATGAAGTGCTCCACTTTCCCTTCTTCCAATGCTCTTCCCATGTACATTCAGAAATGCCAAATTTACTGTAGATTCACCTCTTCCAATGCACATTCCATGTACATGCAGAAATGTCAAATTTGCCTCTTTTTTTGTTGTGCCTTTAGGTGACAGTCTTTAAGTGCCTTTTGTAGCATGCCAACACAAGAGGCACAGGTGCCTGAAATGTGAAAAGTATGGAGGCACTTGCCGACCCAAATAATTGGATTGCACCGACAAATTTAAAACAATAATGGGGGCTTCTTCAAATCAAAATGTATAAATACAATCACGATTGTATTTATATGAAAATAAATTTATCATACAAAGAGTATAAACCTCTTATTTATAATAAAATCAGCAACTTCTAATGTGCCCCAAACCATAGCGGTATTCCATCTATAGTTCTATAAAAAGAGTGGTTTCCACCTACTACCACTAAGCTGGAACATGTCATTTCTCTTTTTGGAGGTTGATTTATGAAGACCTTAACCCATTCCTTCCCCATGGGTCTAAGAAGAAAAACAAGGAGAAATTTGGATTATATTTTTATTATTGCTCTCATTTATTATCATTTATCCTATTGGAAGCCTTTTTGCTCCAATAGAGGAATTTAATTAGTTTAGTATTAATGGTAATGTGCCCTAAACCATAGCGGTATTCCATCTATAGTTCTATAAAAAGAGTGGTTTCCACCTACTACCACTAACTAGAACATGTCATGTCTCTTTTTGGAGGTTGATTTATGAAGACCTTAACCCATTCCTTCCCCGTGGGTCTAAGGAGAAAAACAAGGGGAAATCTGGATTATATTTTTATTATTGCTCTCATTTATTATCATTTATCCTATTGGAAGCCTTTTTGCTCCAATAGAGGAATTTAAGTAGTTTAGTATTAATGGTATTGTGAGCATGTAGGCTCCAATAACCTTTTTAATATTTAAAATGTAATTACTTAAGGGGTCGGCCATGATGTAATGTTTGCTTTAAGCACTCCTTAGGCCTATTTAAGGAGGTCACTTGGGCATTTATGAATTATGTTTTGGTGATTATTCTTATTTTGGTGAAAGTTGGCTAGTGTAGCCCTTTTACTCTCTCTCAAGGACAAAACTCCTTGGGTTGAGGATCTCTTCCAAGGACAAAAACCCTTGGTTGGGAAAACTTATGGAGGACGAAAACCCTTCATGAGGTTTTTGATATGCAAGTTGGCTAGAAAATAAATTATCTTTCTCTTGCAAGTGTTGTCTCTTTGGTGCAAAATATATTTTATTTCAAGTGGAGTGACCTAGGTTGATGTGGTAATTTGGTATGTATGGTGACAATTTGGAAAATCTGAATTCATCATCTTATTCTCCATATTTTATTAAGCCAATATCTCGAGTTTGGTGATTTTTGGTGATGTTCTACTATTTTTTGCATGCTCGGGAATGTTCGCTGGTTAGGGTTTCATAATTAATTAATTTCACATGCAAATTTGAGTTCTAACAGCTGCAATTGATTGATGAGGGTTTCCTATTAATTTTGGCACAAGTTGGAAGTATTCTTTTGCAAGGTTTATCTCCTTTTCGAAGGGTTGTTCTTCCCTAGGAAGGTCGCTGCCCTAGGAAGGGTTTGAGATCTGTTTTTGCAGGGTTAAAACAACAGTGTTCTAAATCTGATTTGGGAGCTTTTTTCCATTTCCTAAGGTCCCCTAAAAGGGACATTACATAACATTTCAAGAGATAGCTTGTGGAGCAAGTTACTAAATAGAACCTAACAAGCTTGAGTTTAGGTAGCTTGTGAAGCATGCTATTCAAACCCAACATTACGCAAAATATGAGCTTTATAACAAAATAGCTCATTTACATAATAAAACATAATAACAAAAATGGGTTGTGTTTTGGAACACAACATTCCCTTGCCCTTGGGAAGCTTTGTCCTCAAAGCTCCCCCATGCATCTTCTTTTCTTTTGCCTCTTCCTTTTTTTTAAGATGAGAACATGACACCACATGAATGGATAAAAGATTTGAAAATGGCCTATCTTGATGAAATCATTGACATCTTGTTGATGTAGATCGTCAAAGTCGTCACGTGGATCAATATATCAATATAGTGTTCAACCAAAATAATATCAACTATTACAAACATATCATAATTATCACCTCCATTTATGCCCAATGTTAGATGTATTGATGAAAATAACATTTGTGGAAAATCATATATAGACAATGGAAGTCGAAAAAATCAACATCTATTGAATCACAATCTCCATTCTATAAGTAACAAGTGTTGAGATGATGAGCATCATTTTTTATTTTTTTACCACTCTCAATGATTGCGTCCTTAACATTTTTTTGCAATGCATCCCACACATTATCAAATTCACTTTGGTGAAGAGGTGATCTGATATAGTGAAATTGGAGGATTTCATTCACCTCTTTTGCACCATACTCATTAGTAAAATAATCATGCAAAGGTGGAAAATTATTAAATATAGGCTAAAAATATTTTCTTCATCGCATATGGCAGAAACTTCAAAGAGAATCCAAAACAAATTACTTTCATCCAACTAAAAGATGTCCTCATACTGTACTATGCAATTATCCTCAAAATCTAGCCATGCATATGTTTTATTTTCATATTTTGATGTCACATCTAAATGAATAATATATTTATCAAATGCATTTAAAATTCCTTTCATAATTGAATGCCTAGTCTTGCTTGAAATATATCTGTTATCTTTTTCAACATTATTTATAGACTAAAGTTTTGAGAATAAAAAGTCAACTTTCACAACTTCTTTCTCTTGAGTATTACATAAAATATCATAAGATAACATTTATTTGAAAGCTTATGAAGTCTACTTTCAAACAAAAAACATAACACTTTAATCAGATGCCTGAATTGAAACTTATACTTAGTTGAAATTAAGTCACTAGAATTTATTTTTTCTTGGCTATTCCAAAATAACAACTTGCAACTGATATTCCTCGATACTGCTCCAAACATGATGAATTTATACTTGTTGGATCTTCCTTAAAGTCTACTTTCCAATCTATTTTTTTGTATCAATCCGACTCTTGAGTAGAAAGTTATGGCCTTTGCAATAGATGTCCTTTTAGGCTTTTTCTGCCTTGTAAATCCGAAACCGACTCGATACCACATTTAGTGTACCTACAAACATAATGGACATAACAATATGAATCATAAAAGTAATGGGGCACCTGCACATCCAAATAAGTGGATTGCACCTGTAAATCCAAAACAATAATGGAAGAATACTTATCCAAATCAAAATGTGATAAACACATAAGATTGTATTGATATGAAAATTGAGTGATTACATAGAGAGGGTAAACCTCTTATTTATAATAAAATGAGTAACTTCTAATACCCTAAACCATAGTGGTATTCCACCCATAGTTTCAAAAAGAGTGGTTTCCACCTACTACCACTAACTAGAACATTTTAAGAGGTAGCTTGTGGAGCAAGCTACTAGCTAGAACCTAACATGTCTAGATACATTGAACTTGGGTAGCTTGTGGAGCAAGCTACTTATTCAAACCCAACACTACAAAAATTATGAACTTTATAACAAAATAGCTGATTTTTATATTTTGAGACACGATGACAAAAATGGGTTGTGTTTTGGCACGTCACCTTTGTTGCAATCTCAAACAACAACTTTCAACACCTCTTAAGAAATTTCGGAACAACACTTCTAAACAATGTACTTAGGCTACACTCCTAATTATGTTGGTTGCTGAATTCCTTATTCTCCTATTTGGGTGGCTTCAACACGCCTCTCCTTTCTTAGGCGATTACACCTCTCTCCAACAATATTCAGGCTTCCGCTATCACAATTTTGTAGGGTCTTCTATATATTTTAAATATCTAAAACTAGTGATGTACACTATAGTAATAGACTATTTAAATAAACCCAAAAATTATCAATAGGGAAACGAAAAGAAAATTGGAACTGCCGCTTGGCAATTAAAAAGCCATCTTCCACTCACATGCTACCGCTTTTATACCAAATGCAAGATTTTGTCGAGAGATGTACTTACACAAGTACATGACACAAAATAGATTTTGCTTAATTATTTATCACAACACATTACAAATTTATAGGAATATGGATATCCTATAATTTAGGACATCATTCCTATCACTCCCTAGTTCTCCCAACCATCCCTTAGCCACATTCTATTTTGCGTAACATTCTAACAAATAATCGTAAACTATATTATGTTCCTATTTTATATGTAATAACTACTAATTTCCCAACAAATTTCTTCTATGAAATTATAACCATTTTTATGGAATATTTACAAGCATGTTCTCATATCAGAATGAGGCGCATTTTTTGAAGTGCGAGCAACACTCCCAAGTGCGCCAATGCGATAAGGAAGCCCAAAATGTGCCTAAGCCTTGGGGATGGTCATTTTACCACTCAAAACAAGCACCTCTTCTAATTTTGTGTTATTTTTTGCTTTTGGCATGGACCAATGAGGTGAAGGCACACTTATGGAGGAGGGGAATCATAAAACACATTACAAACTTTGTTTTCCACCTTCCAAAAGGCCGCCATGCTCCAAAAGTGTGCCTAAGTCACTTGCGTTGACATTAGCAACTCAATGGAGAATTAGAACATGAAAAACACTTTTTGGGTCCAAGACCAAAACTTAACGTTTTGGGGCGGGGGGTATATAATGTATGAATTTGACTGGAAAAGGGCCAACAAATCCAATGGAATCATCGTTCTCTTTGAATTTTGAGCCAGCTCATGTAATGTCCCCAATGGGATAATTTCTAGCCCCAATTGGAACACCTTCAAATCTGATCTTAAACAACAATGTATAGAAAATATACTTGATAAAAATAATGCAGATCTAAATTTATTTAAGGAAAATGCGACTTGCCTTAGAGATGGATGGCACTCAAATCTGATATGAACTTGATCAAATATTTCCCCAAATAAATAATATTTATTGTGTATAAACACCAAAAAGAGACCAAATTTATGACCAATAAGAAGGCTGAAATTTTATTTTATATCTGCAGATAAACAGTTTACAGACCTGGCTGAAAATGAAGTTTCCCAAGCCCAAAATATATATAAATCAGCTGATTTTGGCCTCTAAAAATTTGATAATGAAACTGAAAATCAGATCTAAGTTAATTGTGTCCAAGAGTGCTCATAAACTTCCCTTAAGTGGGTTGCATCACTATGAACTGGCCGGAAATTAGAGGTAGAAATCAGCTACAATCTTCTAGCCTCAAACCCTAGCTGGAGACAATACAAATTTGCAACTTTGACCTTCAATTACTGCTGGAATTCAGAACTAGATTCTTGAAAACTCAAAGGAAAAAGAGTTTTCATTCTTCTACCTTTGCAAAAGAGGGTTTTCGTCCTCTATTTCAAAAACATCAAAGGTTTTCACCCTTTGAGATAAAAATTGGAAAGCATTCAACTTAGACCAAATTTCAAAGATTATAAGATGCAAAAAGATGCCTTCTCCAAGTGTGGCGACTTGCTTTTATAACTTTTATTGGCATATTTGTGACACAAAAGGGCCAATCAACTCTTTTCATTTTATTTAGTCTTTTTTATTTTGCTTTACTTTATTTACTATTTCTTTATCCCTTTGCTTATGTCCCTATATGGGTCGCATTTTTCCACTGGGGAAATAAAAATAAAGTGACTTTTTTCTTTTTCTTTTATTATTTTGTCACTAATAACTAATTTAGGTGCTTATAAAAACTAATTTATTAGGACTAGTTTCCCTATCCCTTAGCCATCGGGAAACAAAAAAAAAAAAGGCTAAGGGTCATCGACCTTTAGCAATTGCAAGCTTGGATGCTCCAAAATTGTTGCACCTTCCCATGTAGCATCTTCAAGAGGTAGACCTTTCCATTGTACCAAATACTCCCTTATGATCCTGTTCCTCAACTTCTTTTCACGAACCTCTATTATGGCTTCCGGTTCTAAAACCAATTTGCCCTCATCATCAAGAGGGGGCAACTCAATAGGAGTGATATGCTGGCCTAATGCCTTTTGAGGCATGAAACATGAAAGACATTGTGAATTTTACTTTGTGCAGAAGCTCTAGTTCATATACAACATTCCCCACCTTCCTTATGACCTTGTAGGGACCATAAAATCTTGGTTTTAACTTTTCAGCTCCCTTCCCTTTGAGGGAAGATTGTCTATAGGGCTGCAACCTCAAAAAAACCATATCTCCTACCTCAAATGACCTCTCAACTCTTTGTTGGTCTGCATACAATTTTGTTGATTTTGGGCATGTAAGAGGTTGTCCTTGAGTGCTTTCATGATGTCTTGACTTTGTTGTACCAAATCTTTAGCCCCTAGAACTCTACTATCCGGAATGACAACATCCACAAAAGAAAAAGCATCATAACCATACAAAGCTTTGAAGGGTGACATACCAATAGACATGTGATAGGAAGTATTGTAGCAAAACTCCCCCAAATATAACCACTTGATCCAAACTGATTTGTTGACAATTTCAGTTTGCCCATCCGTTGTCCCTTTCTTTGGAGTTTGATTTCTCCTCGATAAACTATAGGTATTTTTTCCAAGTGCATTCAAATTTGATCTCTTCACGGGATGGCAAGGAACATGCTCGATACCATTGTAATGTCCCCAATGGGATAATTTCTAACCCCAATTGGAACACCTTCAAATCTGATCTTAAACAACAATTTATAGAAAATATTCTTAATAAAAATAATGTAGATCTGAATTTATTTAAGGAAAATGCGACTTGCCTTAGAGATTTATGGCATTTAAATCTGATATGAACTCGATCAAATATTTCCCCAAATAAATAAGAAGGCTAGAATTTTATTTTATATCTGCAAATAAGCAATTTACAGACCTGGTTGAAAATGAAGTTTCCCAAGCCCGAAATATATATAAATCAGCTGATTTTGGCCTGTAAATATCTGATAATGAAAATTAAAATCAGATATAAGTTGTGTCCTAGAGTACTCGAAACTTCCCACAAGTGGGTCACACCACTATGAAATGGCTGGAAATGAAAGGTAGAAATCAACTACAATCTTCCACCTTCAAACCCTAGCTGGAGACAATACAAATTTGCAACTTTGACCTTCAAATACTGCTGGAATTCAGAAATAGATCCTTGAAAACTCAATGGAAAACACAAAGGAAGAAGAGTTTTCGTTCTTCTACCTTGGCAAAAGAGGGTTTTTATACAAATTGGAAAGCATTCAGCTTAGACCAAATTTCAGAGATTATAAGATGCAAAAAGATGCCTTCTCCAAGTGTGGCGACTTGCTTTTATAACTTTTCTTGGCATATTTGCCACACAAAAGGGCCAATCAGCTCTTTTCATTTTATTTAATATTTTTCCTTTTGCTTTACTTTATTTAATATTTCTTTATCCCCTTGCTTATGTCCCTATATGGGTCGCATTTTTCCATTAGGGGGGAAATAAAAATAAAGTGACTTTTCTTTTTCTTTTATTATTTTGTCACTAATAATTAATTCAAGTGCTTATAATAAAATTTCATTATGCACTTAAAATTAATTTATTAGGACTAGTTTCCCTTTTTTTCCATCCCTTAGCCATCGGGAAACAAAAAATAGGCTAAGGGTCTTCGACTTTTTATTTTTGAGAAGGGGATATTTCAACTCACCATTTTGACATAGGAAGGCGTGAAAGTGAGTTGAGCTACCACAGAAGCTTGAGATGAGTATGAACAAAAATGACACTTTGGTAATGAAGGGAACTCAATGAGCTTCAATTTGACCATTTGTTAGTCTCCGAGCTCCACCTGAGGTTCCTAAAACCTTCCATGCAAATTCTCTTCTTTATAGACTTGGATGCTTTAGTGTTTGAAAGGTTTCCATTCTCAATGTTTCCAAAACCTTATCTTGAACATACTGCCATGCAGTAGACCATGAAAGCTTTTGAATGACAGTGATTTGGGCTTTTGAAACCACCTAAGGCTCCCAAACCCTTCCGCACAAGTTGATCTTCCTTTGACGATTGAGAACACCTTTTCCTCAAAAAGTGCCAAAGGTGAATATGTTCCCAAGACTAGTGCAAAGCTCCCAAAATATTCCCTAAATCATACTGTCATGAAGTAGACTCAAAGCTCTTTCCAATAACTACAATCCGGGCTGCTGAAACCACCCAGAACTCCTGAAACCTTTCACATGAGTCATCACTTGCAAAGAGACAATTTTGGCAATTTTGATCAACTTCTTCAAAAAATGGCAAAAAGTTCTGTAGGGTTGTCAAGTAAAATGGCATTTCACATGCCAACACACCAATAAGTTTAGAATTTTATATTTTCAAGAAATTTTATCAGGTGGAATTATCTGTGCAATCTAGAATTCCTAATTTTTATTGGGTAAAAGAATTTTGTTTTTGATGTTGAAACTTCTTGCAATCCTTAGACTACATGGAAGAGACAAATTATGAGATGAAAATGATGGACAAAGCTATATGGTTCTTCTCTAGACAAACTTTGCATAGTAGAGGAGTCTGAGTGTGACTGAGAACTGGTCGTGGAGACTGATTTGATCCGTAGAGTAGCTTATGGTCAGAGGGGGTCTATTTGGTGCTGCACAGAAAGGTATAGTAAGAAATAATGATAATTGTGCATAAGTGAGACTAACTGTACTGTTATGTGATAATATGGACAATGAGAATATCATATGTTTTAAATTCCTTAAGTGTCATTGACTCAGTTTCCTTTCCTTGTGGACCTGATTTTTGTCAGGCATAATAGATTTATTCTATAAAGATAAGGACATGAACAGTGATTGTTAGAAATTATAGTTGATATTTGATAAAGTAGGCCTGTAACAGAATATAGGCTGCATGAATCATGAAATGAAATGTAAAACTGAAAATCCTGCTACGAGGAAGCTTAATTTTACGTGGTTAATTTTTCTTATTTGGCTGTATTTGCTCTGTATGGCCATACTCAAGCCATACCCAAGCCTAAAAAGAGAGGCCAAACCAACATACCTGAACCAAGTACCTGTACCGGTTAGAGGATTGGCTACATAGATTTAAACCCTTGTTTTGATCCTTTCATCACTTTTTTGCATAATTACCTAAGACTCTAGGATGGGGGGACAGGATGGCAAAAATTTCCTGGAATTTGGGGACGACTATATATATATAAAGTATACAAAGGGTCCCCTAACCCTAAATAAAACATGAAAGATTATACCAAAGGGCATGCAACATCTAGATTATATATGTCATGTCACTTATATGATTATATCCTCGAATTAAAAATAGCTTTTGGAACAGCAAAGGCCATGCAAACTAGATGGATAGCCATCCATAGACAAAAACCAGTAAGGTAATCAAATAACACTAAAAACTAAATACAAAGTTGGCCCATATAACATCCTAATTTTGGTAAAGCCTCCATTATCATACAAAAAGAGGCAGAAAGACTTGTTATCCGATTTTGCCCCTCAGCAAAATCGAACAACCATGACCCCACAAAGAAAAACATGAGGGATCGATTCGGCTAGGGGAGATCACACTTTGGGATTGGCCGAACAGTTAGGCAGGCCGAGCACATTGCAGAGGAGTTCAAGAAATGAAGAAGCTCCAAAGTCCAAAATTTGGACTTGAGAGGTAGGCGAAGGTGAATTTGGGGACTCAAATGGAAAGAAGCACGAAAAGGAGCGGGAAGTCGAAACCCGAAGTCCGAATTTCGGACTTCGGGTTTCGTGAGTTTTTGAGGTTTCACTAGCTCGTAGTGAAGCGTGCCACGTGGGGAGAAGAAAAGTCCAAATTCGGACTTTGGGCTCTCAGGATTTCGGAGGTTTCATGTGTCGAACGGATGATATAAACCCGAAGTCTCGAATCCCAAAACCCCGAAACCTCGAGTCTTGAAATCCCGAAAACCCAAACCCCAAAGTCATGAAAACCGAACCCCAAAGTCCCAAAACCCGAAAACCTCAAACCCAACCCACGAAGTCTCGAAAACCTCGAAACCCGAAACCCCAAAACTGAAGTTCGAAAACCTAAAGGTTGAAACCCAAGTCCGAATTTCGAACTTTGGGGTTTCTGAGTTTTGGAGGTTTCACGAGCTCACGGTGAACAAGTGCCACACAATACAATTTCGGAGTCTAAAATCTGAAGTCCGAATTTCAGACTTCGAGGTTTCGACATTTCGGAGGTTTCACGAGCTCAAAGCGATGAGCAAGAACGAAGATCTCTAAAGCCCAAACTCCTGAAGCTCCGAATCCCAAAAGTTCGAAAGTTTGTATTTCGGAGGGTAAGATGCAATTTTGGGTCCGAAAAGGGCAGATTAACCACCGACATTTATTGCAATATGGCACCCTCATCTTCAGATGGCCATAAATTTTGACTGGGAGCTCGAATTTGCATAAAATCAGACTTTTTGGAAAGCTATCTGTGTCCTCTACACAACTGCGTTTGGTTTTCTTAATTTTAGTAAGACTAAGTATTTAAAAATGAAGAAATACAGTCCACCATTTTAGAGGGTGTTTCATTTCCCACCTACCAAAATGATGAGGTATGGGCTTCCTTTCTTCTCCAACAAGGCAAAGTACATGGAGGCATGGGTTTTGCAGTGGCACCCATCATTGTTGCGCAGTGATTTTAATGCATTTTTGGGTGGTTGAAGCAAGATTTTGAATTCCTTCCTCTCTCTCCCTTCTCTCATTCTTCCTATATATTGTAAGGAGGGGCTCATTTCAAAAGGTTGGATAATCTTGCTTTACACCCTCCCTTCTTCTCGTCTGTAGAGTTCAAACCTTCCATTCAAACTGTAAATGCACTTTTTGCCTCTTGGCCATTGTAATGCACTGTATCAAATCTATGGAGCAATAATATAAGTATGTGGATGAATTTCAACCCTCTCTTGTGTTCATTGCATCTTTATGATCTCTCATTATAATTTTGGTTAATTGTGCATTTTAGGTTGTGTTACATGTTTCGGTGTTTTGTGTTTAATGGTGAATAAATTTGTGACAAGAAATTGATCTGTGTTGATGCTCATCCTCTTCAATCTTGTTCAATTTTATTCCCTTACAAGGCAAGTTATTTAGCATTCCTCTTGGTGCATCACCCCGTAGATAAGATAAGATAAGATAAATATATTAATGTCCAACGAATGACCACAAAAGTAGGTCAATGGGATTGCAGCCCAAACAATATACAAAGTGCGAGTGGGGACAACTCAAAACGAGTTCCCAAAAATAGAAGAAAGGAAAAGAGACGGAGCAGAAAGGAAACCCGAAGCCAATACTCCCACAGGCGGGGGCAATGGAGCAAGCGGGGGAGAAAGACGGGAGAAGCAAAGAAGGGAATGGAGGAAGGGGCAAACGAGGACCAGTGGTCTACTCAGGAATGGTAGCCACACCCCTCCTAACATTTGAGGCCGACGAAAAGAAGCTCTTGATGGACTGGCAACCCGAAGAGGGGGGCGGAAACCTCCTCCCTCGCTGAGATCTGAGACTCAAACGACGGCCGGGGGAGGAACGGAGTTGGGCTGCCCTCTAGTACGAGTGTGCATCTGATTTTGTTGGTGGTGATCGGGGGAAATGTGAAGGTCAAATCGGGACGAACTGATCTATGCATTGTATCTGGGTCAGAAAGGCTCTGACGTTTAGTTCCTCCACCTGCGGGTAGAACTGGAAAGAAGGTTGTAATTCGTCTCGTGGGGATGACTCTCGGAGGGGGATGAAGAATCTGGTCCCGGAGCAAGCAGAGACTCGCGGATGTAGAGGGCAAGACACCGCTGGTCAATATATCTAAAGAAAACTGGGAGAGTCTCTTGATTCATAGTATATGAGGCAATGGAAGATGAAATGAGTCTCGGTCTCCACTTCTTGAAGGCTACAGAGCCTACAAAGTCTGTCATCCCGATCAATGTGGTGATCAGTCTCACACCGAAGTCTGTGGGAGCCGGCCCGAAAATGACCCAGAGGTATAAGGAGGGCATGCACCCAGTGACGAAAGGTGTACTGAGGGCAGATGATGAGTCCACCCTTGATCTCAAGAAAGTGCTCTGCATAAAAGGACATCTTAGGGTGCAAACCCCCGGAGGGTTCACCCAAGTAGTCTGAATGAAGCTCCTGTAGATATCTTCCCGAATGGACCTGTTCAACACTTGTTTGGTGGGCAAGAGATGACTGGGAGCATTCAAGGAATACTTTGGAAAGGGGGAGACGATCAATCTGGATACCAACTAAATCCAACAAGGTAGAAGTCTCGGAAAACCAACAACAACCCACACTGGGCAATACTCACAGAGGAACAATAAGCGAGATATGGATACCTGTCCCGCTCATCGGAGAGATCACCAAACCTCTTGATACGGTGAAGAAAGGTTGATATGTCAAATATAGTCTCAGACAGAAAGGTTGGGCTCTGAACTCTGCCAAAATAATATGTTGGGGGACCGTCGCTTGTATCTAATGAAGCGGCGAAGGACGAGAGTCTGAATCCTCTCAACAGAAGCCCAATCTGTGTCTGAAAAGAAGAGCCCCCAGACAATAGACCCATAAAGAATAGACCCATGTAGATTAGGTTTAATTTCTTACAATCCTTTTAACCTTGTCTCCTTGGCAAGTTAGAGTATATTTTAGGATAGATCCTCTACAATTTGAATGTGTGTATTAGAATAGAGGAATAGGAACCGGCCTTCATTCAAAGAGCTTTCTCGATTGCAAAGTCCCACACTTTGGGAAAAGCTCCATGTTATGCAATCACACTAATAATTTCAATCTATCAAGTTGCAAACAATTAGGGTGTTGTGATTACGCATCAACAGTTTTGGCACGCTCGGTGGGAGCGAAGTCATTCCATGAGCTTTGAAGGCGTTTTCAAGAAATTCAGACTTAGAAAACTGCATATTTCCAATTTCGGACTTTTCACCTCTCAGCTGAACTCTGAAATCAATTTTCAAGGGCTTAACTTGGTAAAAAAATCCAAATTTCACTAGCCGATAGATCGGAGGCTAATCTTCAAAAGGGTATTTTTAGTTTTTTGAAATTTTGATTATCGAAAGTTTGGAATTTTTTGAATTTGGATTTGAGATTTCGGACATCTCAGGATTTCAGAATTTCGGGTTTGGGATTTCCAAACTTCAAATTTTAGGGTTTCGGACATTCAGAAGTCTTGCATTTTCGGGTTTTCGGGACTGTTAATTCAAAACAATTTTAAACCTCTAGAATATCAAATATACAAGTCCTTCAAAGTTTTCATTCTAATTTTGTCGAGTTCGGTGTGTGACTTGGCAAAACCCGGCCTTTTGAGGCTAATTCCCCAACACATCTGGCGACTCCAAAGGGATAGGATTCAATGGTGTAGCAACGCAGGTTTCCCAAGTACATGAGAAGAATCCGAACTAGGTCTGATATTAGAGAAGAGAGCCTTTGTCTACCTACAATGATCACCAGGCAGAGGAAGGAGAGGAAGAAGACCACAAAGATCACCATCTCCACCTAACAGGACTTTTTTACACCTCCACCTGGTAGACCTTTTCTCCAATCAACCAGGTTCTTAGGCCAATCATAATGGCACATCTACAACAACAACCACCTCAGGGACCACCTAATCCATTTGTCAACTTCACAGGCAGTAGTCCACTTGCCCTAAATGCTCAAAATCCAATTCCGGTTGCAAAGCACTAAAGAATATTCCCTATTTCACAGGAGAAAATCATACTACTCCTATTGACCACATCCAAGACATTGCAAATGTCTATGCAATTCACGAAATTAATGAAATGGATGTTGCGGTCAAATTGTTGGCTTCATCTTTCAAAGGTAAGGCCTTACAATGGTTTAGGAGCCTAACAACAGGGTCTATTTAGAATTGGAATCAGTTGTGTTCAACTCTTTGCAACCAGTTCGGAGAGAGGGCAGATAATCTGTCTTTATTGGAACAATTGACAACAATCAAAAGGGCTCCTAACGAGCAAATGGCAGATTTTAATTTCCGTTTTCAATGAGACATGGGATAGGATTCCGATAATCTGTTAGACCAACTGCCGAAGGAGCGTTCCTTTACTTCTTGAAGGGTATGAACTCCGATATAGCTATGATGATCCAATCAATGGGAGGAACAACGCTGCCAGGAGCCTATGACATAGCTATCAGAGCGGAGAACTATTTGATTCAAGCTGGTAAGCTAGCACCAAGGCCACCAATGCCTCTATATCCGGAAATGGGAACTCCTATAACTAGTCAAATGCCTGAGTTGAACCCCATTCCAGCCCCTAGAAATCAAAGCAACAGTGAGGCTTCAACTTCTTCAAGCATTTCTAAAGAATTGCAGGAGGTTATGAAACAACTCCAAAACCTAGGAAATGAGACTATGAAAAGATAACAAGCTCAGAGTTCTAGACGGTATCAGCCTCAAGCTCAATATCAAGCCGGACCCGTATCGGCCAAAACAAACCACCAATTCAAGCTCAAATCAAAATCCGAATGAAGGACAACCTCTCTGCAGCAGCCATTCCAACCATATGATCCAAATGCAGTTTCAACATCAAGAGCCTTGGTTCCAACTCAAAACAACATGGCACAGGAGTATGAATGGTGTTACCCCTACAATCTACCTCATAATCAATCAACATGTTTCAATGGTGCTGAACCAGGCCTTGATGGTGCAGTGCTGTCGGTGTGTCCCAAGAACCAAGTCAAGAAGGAAATCAGCAGCAAGAAACCCAACAGAGGCACCTCCAACGGAAACCACGTTGTTCAATTGGAAAACAGAAGACTTTTGTGGAGTTAATCAACCTCCTTTCCAGGTATGGCTGCCAACACAAAGTCAAAGAAGAGAAACATAGAGGAAGGACAGACATTTAGCCCAAGTGTTTCTCAACCCACTCTCACGCCACAAGGAGTTAGCAAACCAAGTGCAGCCCCAAATGTGCAAAATCAGCCTAAGGCACCCGTTGCAACAACACATGTGCCTATTCAGGCTCCAGAAAAGGTTGTGCAAGTAAGGGGCAACAAAAAGATAATTCATCCCCTTCAACATCATCGATCAAATGAAGAAAACACATGTGAGCATTTCCATGTGGGAGTCACTAGCAATCCCAAGACAACAAGATTTGTTGCAAGCTACAATGGCCAATTGGTCTGCCTCGAATGGATCAAACCAAGACAGGAGAAAGTTCTCACTAATGCAGTGCAACAAGATGGGGGTCAACCAAACAAGAATTTGAAGCCTCCACCGTTCTATGTGTCATTGATTGTTGGGAACCACTTGGTACACAATTGCATGATCGATTCAGGGGCAAGTAGCTTAGTGATGCCAAAGCAGATAGCTAATCAATTGGGTCTAAAGTATGAGCTAGTGCTGAAAGGAGTGGTACAACTAGATGGAACAACAATAGGAACAGTTGGGATCATCAAAGGGTTAAGTCTTACACTACATGCTTGCCTAAATGTCACAGTTCTGCAAGATGTGTCTGTGATTGACCTTCCGCCACTCTTTGCACTATGTTTATCAAGAGACTTCACACCAAAATTGGTGGATATCTATCTGCAGATTGGTCACATATGCTTTTCAAAACGAGGTATGGAGCCAAAGCAACAATCAGGTCAAAACCAATTGCAAAATTTCACATTGAGCCCCATGTGCCAAGTCCTATCAATGCAAATTGCTTAGCCTTTGATCAAGAAGAGTGTTCAAATGATCGGAAAACCGGTACTAAGGTTGAGGGCATTCTGGATTTGACTCTGGATGATTGGGCTAACAAAAGGCATGCATTTGATCCATACAAAGAAATGGAATAATTTGAATTAGGAGTATACTATGTACACGAAGAAAATTCACCCATTCCTAATATCACTAAGCCGGAAAATAAGGATGACAATCAAGTATGGCAACTATTTTTCGATGGTTCGAGAAGCAAACAAGGTCTTGGAGGGGGTGCAATGTTGGTTTCACCACAAAACGTCAAGTACTATTCAACTTTCAGGTTTTAGTTTGCATGTTCAAACAACACAATTGAATATGAGGCTTTGATTCATGGACTTCATTGGGCCGGAAAAGAGGCATAAAGAACTTGCAGGTATTCGGGGATAGCGAGCTGATTGTTAACCAAGTCAAAGGACAACATGCCGCAAAAAATGACCTACTCAAGAGCTACAAAAACAAGGTATGGGACCTAATTGAGGACTTTGAAGCTTTCAACATCAAGTCCATACCTAGGAAGAAGAATGAAGTCGCGGATAAACTTGCAGCCATTGGGGCAAATTTTGATGTAGTTGATAGTATCAAAAGAGACAAAACATAGCCACATATCCATGTAATTGTAAGACCAGCAGTGCCATATAACAACACAAGCTGATAGGAGTTCGAAAGTGATCAACAGATCGTTAATTTCTTGCAGGAAGAGGCTGAATTCTCAGCTAGGAATCAAGATAAAGCAACGAGACGGGGATCGGGTAGTGCTGAACTGCGAACCAACAAGCTTCCCAAAGGCTTGGTTACGTTGGATTCCATCTTCAACCCGAATGATTAATTTCATAAAGAGAGCCAACATACATGTCAAAGGAGAGGATTCATAACCAATTTTAGTTAGAGAAGGTAAAACACTCCAAATCGGAAAAGTGGCCACTGAGCAAGAGAGATATGAGTTCATACTGACTTTGCCAAGAGTTTCCGGATGTTTAGGCCTAGAGTTATGAAGGCCTAAGAGGATTCAATCAAAATTGGCTCAACATATGCTAGAACTGGATCTGGATGCTAAACCCATCAGGCAAAAGCAAAGACCAGTTAACCCACACATTGAGCCTCTAATGAAGAAAGAGCTAAACAAGTGATAGAGGCAAGTATTATATTTCCAATCAAGCACTCCAGTTGGGTTGCAAACTTAGTGCTGGTTAGGAAAAAGAATGGGGAAATCCGGTTGTGCGTAGACTTTCGGGACCTGAACAGGGCATCTCTCAAGGACCACTACCCACTCCCTTCAATGGAGCAAATCTTGCAGGTGGTAGCCGGCTCGAAAGATTCTCTCTCTTGGATGGCTACTTGGGGTATAATCCAGATAATGGTGAAAGAAGATGATCAGTTCAAAATGGCTTTCACTTAGTGGGGCACCTATGCCTACAGGAAGATGCCATTTGGACTATCAAATCTTTGGAGCCACTTTTCCAAAGGCTATGACATTCAAAGGGTTGATCAAAAAAATTGTACTCATCTATCTTGATGATATCACTATGTTCTCCAAAAGCGCGCAGATCACCTCTTTCATTTGAGACATGCCTTTCAGAGGTGTAGGAGATTTGGGGTATTATTGAATCCCAAAATGATAAGATATTTGCATATAATAAATGAATAATTTGTAGAAGATAAAATGTCACAAGAGATATGGGTGGGCCAAGATGCTCAAATAATCAATATATGTAGAATAAAACTCTTAAGGTAGGGCAACACCATATAATGCTCCTTAAGGAGTAACTCGCAATCTCCCAAGATGGGAATCCACTTCAAGGGGGACACCTCCAATATACCTCTACCAAGTAGAAGACTCGACTCATACATCCATGACCTCTTCATAATGATACTCACATCCTTTAAATAGGATGGGTAACACCTAATCCCAATGTAGGCCGACTCATTACCCAATATAAATAATTCCTATGTGAGCCCATATAACTAACTAATGGGATGTGTGCCACATGTTGGCATCTCCATCAACCCATATACATTATAATATCATATCCCATGTGAACCCATACATATAACTAAGGGGATGTGTGCCACATGTTGGCATCTCCATCAACCCATATACATTATAATATCATAACCCAAGGTACATAACACAAAATGCATATCCCACGGCTCACGAAGGCAAGCTCCTAGGCCATATTGTGTCAAAGGAAGGATTGACGATTGACCTAGAAAGAGTTGAAGAAATTCGAGCATTGCCCTTGCAAGTCATAAGAAGGCTCTTCAAAGCTTCTTAGGAAGAATCAATTTTTTCCGTAGGTTTGTACGAACTTTGTCACTCTTGTCAAACCAATAACGCTGATGTTGAAGAAGAGCATGGCATTTAAGTGGACAGCTGAGGGTAAAGTAAGTTTTGAGGCTATCAAAGAGGCTATATCTCAAGCCCCAACTCTCATCAATCTGGACTTCTCCAAAGACTTCATGCTCTATGCCTTTGGTGGTGGGGACACGATTTTTGCAATCCTAGTGCAGCAAAACAAAGAGGGGTCGAACAGTCGGTTGCCTTCTTTAGTCAAAGTTTGGAGGACTATGAAGTGAGATACTCCATCAAGAAGCATGTCCTGCGGTAATCAGGAGTTTAAAGAAGTTCAAACACCTAGTTTCTAACAACAAGATCCAATTGCTAGTTTCCCATGCAGAGTCAAGGACTTCTTGTTGAACAAGGATTTGAATGAGAAACGTGCAGGATGGATCACTCGTGTCATGGAGTACGACATTGAAATTAAAGTCACTAAACTAGTCCATGAGAAAGGACTATGTAAACAACTAGCCTTAAGTCAACAGGATGAAGTAGGTGATGGAAAAGAAGTTGTCTTGGTACTACAGGATAGTCAAGAGCAAGCAAATGATGATGTACATATTCCTTGTTGGACTCAAGACATGATACACTTCCTACAAACAGGACTATGCCCCCCAGAAATGAGCAAAGCCAAACGGAGATACTTCATATTACAAGTCATTCCATATGTGCTTGTTGATGGTGTTTTGTTCAAAAAGGACATCAATGGCATTCTATTGAGATGCATTGGAATAGGTCAAATTGAGAAGGTGTTATAGGAATTTCACAATGGAGAGGCCGGCGGGTAACAACTCTCAAAATAATGAAGGCGGGGTACTATTGGCCCACAGTATTCAATGACTGCTATATACTTGGATCAAAAAGTGTAAAAAATGTGCGTTCTTCACAAGCAAGAAAGGTTAGCAGCACTTCCATTGCACCCAATTTCAGTTGACCAGCCATTCATGCAATGGGGATTGGACTTCATTGGGGTCATCAATCCAAATTCAAGCCAAGGCCACAAGTGGATTCTCATGGCAACAAACTATTTCACCAAGTGGGTCAAGCGGTAACACTCAAGGAAGCTAACGAGTCTAGCATATTGGACTTATATGAGGGGATAGTGACTAGGTTCGGTGTACTAGCCACTATCATATCAAACAATGCATTGGCGTTCTTAGGTTTCAAGATCACAAAATGGGTTGTTAGGAACAAAATGTATTTGAGCACCTTTTCTAACTAGTAGCCCTAGGGTAATGGACAGGCGAGTCCACAAACAAGAATTTGCTAAGAATCATCAAGACTCTAGATGTAAACCGAGAGGACATGGCATCTTTGTAACATCCCAAATTTCTAGTAAGTTAAATTAACTACGGTTATGTCTAATCAGGATTAGACGAGATCATCATTGTGTGTAAGAATTCATTTGGTTCATCGTGTCATGACCCACAGCTTCTGTTGTGGGGCATGACACTGCTGAACGGGTAACCCCGCACCCACCTTGATGATCCTTCTTAAACATGATTAGGCCTTGATCGTAGGTAAAACGGTTCATAAACGATAACAAATCTTTCGATTATTTGTATTTCGGTTACTTTATTTTAATCGGTTTAGTCGTCTTTTGTTTTGTTCAACTTTTGCAATGACCGTAATAATAATTGCCTCTATTTTATTTGATGATGCTATGTCAAGCCAGCTTTATGAGAATATTTGAATTATTATTTACGGACTTGGTGATTTTCGTTTATTGGAATGTTTCGTATGGAACGTAGAAATTCAAATAATAATTATTATAATATATTGTTGGTAATATGTGGACTTGTATTATGATGATTAATTTTAACTTAACCATTAAGTTGGATAACAACTTAAATAAAAATAAATAAAAAATTTAAAAATGCAATATTAATTTGTAAAATTAGTAATATATATTCTAGAAGGATTTGGCATGTAAGTCAAAAGTTATATTAAAAAATATATTAATTTTAATATTTAAAATTCATGGGTTTCGTAAAAGCGAAACACCTTCACATAAAGACAGTATGTGGCATGCATTAATGCATGTGCCAACATTAGGAAGCCCAAAAATTCTTGAATATGTTGCCTAACTATAGTTTCTTTCATTTATATTTTTTTTTTATTTCTCCTTGTCTATTTTCATTATTCCCTTCGGGATACTGCGTGAATTTTGGAGGAAGGATTCAACTTGTTGGGAGTGGAAGAGTAAGAGGTTGTTGATTAAGGTTTACTTCAAGCATGAATATATTCTCCTTCTTTGTTGCATTATTTGTAAAAAAAGAGGAAATACACATTCTGTTTTAATGGCAATCAAAGGAATTTGTGGACAACTTTTGATTTAATTGCTTGGAGATGAAATTTGAAAAGGAAATTTATGGATTACAGTATTCTCTTAAGTTTTACGTGTGGTTTTAGCTAAACCCCGAAAAAAAAAAAAATGTAGATGGGGTTTTGGGTTTTGATCTACAAAAATAAAAATAGAATGAAAGTTAAAATTCCTTCTCTGCATTAAAATAAATTGTACCCAAAAAGAAAAGAGTTGGGTTTTTCCTGTATTGGAAGAAGGAAAACGTTTTTGTGAATTTGTGTGTTTCAAATCGATTTGTGCTTGTGGGTTTTCATTTTTGTTAATGAAATTTGATTGTGTTTTCTGTAAACAAATCGATTTGATACCCAAATCGATTTGGGTATACAAATCGATTTGCATAAATGAATCGATTTGGGTAACCAAATCGATATGGATATGCAACTGGTTGGGGTTTTGTATTTTTTTCCTCTTGGCTGTTATATGTAGATCTGATTTTTAATTTATTGAGATCTTTTGAATGAAAATTTGTGGATGTCAAAGCTCTTGCATGGGGCTGCATTTTCCATAAATTTTTATTATGGGCATCTAAATTGGTTCATGTATAAATGAGGGTGTGTTGTTATGTGTGAATAACTAAAAAAATGGCATTTAGCCTGTAACTTCCAGCTGGCAATATGACTTGGATTCTTGCATGACTGTGAAAAAGAAATTGCTTGTCTTGGTAAGGGCATGAAAGCCAAGACAACTTGACCGAGTTGTACCAAGGAGTAATTGGTGGCATGATTGGGTTTAATATAATGATATTTTATGAAAGAAATTATTAGTTGTTCTTTTACTAGAAAGAGTATGTTTAAATGATGTAATCATGGTGCTGCTATATTGTTTTGTTGGGCTGTTCATTTACCAGAAAGAACATGTTTAAATGATGTAATCGTGGTGTTTTTACATTGTTTAGTTGGGTTGTTCATATATATAAGAAAAATGTGTTTTGATTGTTTGGAAAGGAATATATTGTACGTTTTATAGAGCTGCTCATTAACTGGAAATAATATGTTTTATTTCTCTTGTTAATGATGTTCTTTGACATTTTATAGAGCTACTCATTGACTGAAAATATTATGTTTTATTTTCTTTGTTAATGATGTTCTTGGATGATATGATGAGCTGCTCATTACCTAGAGAGAATATGTTTAATTGGTATTTGGAAATGTTGATTTTAGACAGTTTTGTTAAGTTGCTCGTTGATTGGAGGGTAAGTAAAATAATATTTAAATTTGTACCATGTAAAGCATGATTTGCTTGTGGTTATAATCTGAATTCGGATGTTGAATGATTATGGTTTGATTATTTTTTTTGTGATGGTAACTTATTAAAAATAAAAGAAAAAAAAATGTACTCTTCTTAATCATATTGTTCCTACGATTTATGTAAATTTTTAAATGTCAAATATTTATTGTTTGAAGCTGAAATAAGGATGTCTTGATCCTTGTGATTAGAGGGAAACATGATCGCTGAAATAAAAATTGGTTGTTCTATTTGTGTGCATTCATAGCTGTATCTTTATGGAAAACATGTAGTAATACATTCTCAGTTGTATTACCATGCACTTGTTGATAAAACAACATTTATATCTTTCATATTTTATTAAATAATTGCATCAGAAAATGGAGGCAATATTCATGCCAGTTCATTTTGAACTGACATCATACCACTACTCCAGTCTTGCAGGACAATTAGCCGTCACATTCGGATATGCGGAAACTCATGTCTTGAGAAGTTTTATCGTAGCATGGATCTAAATGAGTTACTTGGATTTCAATTTGTAGAAGGATGATATCCTAGAATTTTGACTGAATTTATTGGGATCTTGGACCCATTGTTAATATTCAAACCTCACTATGTGAGAGTTACAATATCAGTTATATATTTTGCCTTAACGACATATGTAATTTATGTTTTTAATAAAGAGATGATTACTTTGTATGTAATAATATCTCAATATGAGTAAATGATAAATACTAGAATTAAGAAGTCTTACTTATCATAAATTGTTAAATATATTTATTTGATATTTACCAATGTATGAAGCCGAAAATTGGACAATTATTATAACATTCAATTGTCTTTTAATTTCTAAAATAAATAGCTATTTAGTGGCGTAGTTGATCGGAGGAATAATTAAATATATATTAATATATATTTAATTCGCCTTCCGGTAAACTTGACATTAATTTGTTAAGATTGTAAAGCCTAATTTTTAGAGGATGAAAGAGTATCGTTATAAAAAGGTAATTTAAGGTTAAAAATCGAACATCAGGAAAAGAGAAACTAGATAGGAAGGTAAATAGATGAAAAGATCCATTAGGCATATTAAGGGATAAGTACATGCGGAATGCTAAAATAGTTACATTTCAGCATAACGAATGTACTCATCTCATAATGATCCTAATTGGCCTTGGCATCTATCTCGATATAAACTCTTGCAAGATAAGTTTAATTGGAAATAAAGTAAATACAAACTATAAGATCTAGATAACAGTGAAAGGGATAGTTGTGAGGTGGCGGAAGACTTAAAACTCATAAGACTAGTGTGTTGTCTTGAGTTTAGCCGTAACCTGCACGGTGGATAACTTTGGCCAAAGTAATGCATTGATGGTTGTGCATTGTTTGATCACCTAGTCCTCCAATTAAAAAAATTGTCAGTAACCTGATCATGGGAAGTTGAACACTGAACATGAGGTAGGCAATGGTCGGATACCGGAATACGAAGTCGGAAAACTAGCTTCGTGGTAGACCCAAGGACTTTCACATGGTTCCCATGACCTGATAAAGGTTGAGCCAAAATGCTAGTAAGCATTGTCACTCAAAGTAGTGACGAAGGGAGATCGTGGAGATCTGGATACACCCTTCTCAGCCGCACATGGCTTACATGGATGTTGTCAGATAGATCAAAAGAACAAATTTGATTTAATGAATTTGATTAAATTAATATGTACGATTGTAGTTGTGTAATTTGTTTTTATGTTTTAAAAAAATCTCTCATTTTCCAACTCTTGTAATTTTGAGCGTTACACATACCAAGCTCAAATCAGCCTTGTGGGCTGACAGAATCACACCAAAGGTTTCGACAGGCAATTCCCCTTACAAGCTAGTCTACGGGAAAGAGGCAATGTTGCCTATATCACTTGAGTTGCCGACATTGGAACTCATGAAACAACTAGAATTGTCCAAGTTCGAGCCTATGGAAGCTAGGTATGCGGATTGGTGGAATTGGAAGAAATCAAAGAACATGCAATGCAAAGCATGGAAAGAAATCAGGCCTTAGTCAAGAGGTCATTTGGTAAGAACGCGAGAGCAAGGACCTTCCAAGAGGGGACCTAGTTCTAAAATGGGATGCAGATCAGGCAAAACCAAGTAGGCATTCCAAGTTCGATGCCATTTGGAGTGGCCCCTACATGGTCACTGGATGTAAAAGCAACAATGCCTTCCAATTGTCTACTTTGGACGGAGAGGAACTTCCGATTCCGGTGAACGGGATCTATCTTAAACATTGCTACTGAAAAGGAAAGGTTTCACCCTTGTAAATATTAGCCTAGGATTTTAATTCCTCTAAGTGCATATGCACATTGTCTTGTTGTAGTTTAGGTTTCATTTCCTAAGTGCCTTGGCACAGGTTTTGTTGCTCGAGGTTGTATCACTATGCAATTCAGTGTGCCTCCCGATGGATGTTGTAACAGGAAGAAGTTCATACTTGTATGGAAAAGTTGCTAATTTCAAAGGAAAACAAATGCAGAGCAACTAAAATCAGGTTTGGGATAGTCCATTTCAAAATAGGTGAAAATTCTAGGTCAAAACAATTTTCTACTCTCACAAATCTCATTTTAAAGATTTTCTTATGAAAATTGAGAGTGTGGGCAGCAGAGCAGGTTCAAGGTCAGCAATTTGCAAGCATTTGGGTGCAAGTTTCAAGTACAAGATCAGTATCAGGCTATCATTCATAACTCCATACCCAATGGATACTTCAAGGAAACTAATCTTTCACCTAGCAAGTAGGTGATCCCGCGAGTAGCCAAATTGTTGTCCGATTTTGCCCCTCAGGAAAAATTGAACAAGCATGACCCCATAGAAAAAAATGAGGGATCGATTCGGCCAGGGGAGATCACACTTTGGGATTGGCCAAACAGGTTAGGCAAGCCGAGCACATTGCAAAGGAGTTTGGGAAATGAAGAAGCTCCAAAGTCTGAAATTCGGACTTCGGAGGTGAGGGCGTTCGAGAGGTAGGCCGAAGGTGAATTTGGGATTTGGTGGAAAGAAGCGTGAAAAAGGAGCAGGAAGTCTGAAACCCGAAGTCCGAAAGGGTTTGAGAGGTTTCATGAGCTCGCAGTGAACAGTGCCACGTGGGGAGAAGAAAAGATCGAAACCCGAAGTCCAAAATTCGGGCTTTCGGGATTTTAGAGATTTCATGTGCAAAGCGGATAATCTAAACTCGAAGTCCCGAAACCCCGAACCCCTGAAGCCTCGAGTCTCGAAGTCCCGAAAACCCGAAGTCTTGAAGTCCGAAGTCAGAAAACCTCGAAACACGAAACCCCGAAGTCCCAAAGTCCCAAAACCCCGAAACCCCAAAACCCCAAAACCTAAAATCCCAAAACCCGAAGTCCTAAAAACCCGAAAGCCTAAAGGTCAAACCCGAAGTCCGAATTTCGGACTTCGAGGTTTCACGAGGTCACTGATGAACAATGCCGCACAATACAATTTTTGAGTCCAAAATCCAAAGTTTCAACATTTTGGATGTTTCACGAGCTCTGAGAGCGATGAACGATGCAGCGATCTCTCTCAAGCGCAAACTCCCGAAGCTCGAATCCCGAACATTGAAATTTCAGATTTCGGAGGGTGCGATGCAATTTCGGAGTCCGAAAAAGGCAGATTAACCACTGGCATTTATTGCAGTATGGCACCTCATCTTCAGATGGCCATAACTTTTGACTGGGAGCTCAAATTTGCATAAAATCGGACTTTTTGGAAAGCTCTCAATGTCCTCTACACAACTACGACTGATTTTCTTAATTTTAGTAAGGCTAAGTTTTTAAAAATGAAGAAATAAGTCCGCCATTTTAGAGAGTGTTTCCAGATTTCCTACCTACCAAAATGATGAGATATGGGCTTCCTTTCTTCTCTAACAAGGCAAAGTATATGGAGGCATGGGTTTTGCAGTGGCACCCATCATTGTTGCAGGTGATTTTTAATACATTTTTGGGTGGTTGAAGCAAGATTTGAATTCCTTCCTCTATCTCCCTTCTCTCATTCTTCCTATATATTGTAAGGAGGGGCTCATTTCAAAAGGTTGGATAATCTTGCTTTGCACCCTCCTTCTTCTCTTGTTTGTGGAGTTCAAACCTCCCATTCAAACTGTAAATGCATTTTTGCCTCTTGGCCATTGTAATGCACTATATCAAATCTGTGGAGCAATAATATAAGTATGTGGATGAATTTCAACCCTCTCTTGTGTTCATTGCATCTTTATGATCTCTCATTACAACTTTGGTTAACTATGCATTTTAGGTTGTGTTACATGTTTTGGTGTTTTGTGTTTAATGGTGAATAAATTTGTGACAAGAAACTGATCTCGTGTTGATGCTCATCCTCTTCAATCTTGTTCAATTTTATTCCCATGCAAGGCAAGTTATTCAACATTCCTCTTGGTGCATCACCCTCTTGTAGATTAGGTTTAATTTCTTGCAATCCTTTTAACCCTATCTCCTTGGCAAGTTAGAGTAGATTTTAGGATAGATCCTCTACAATTTGAATGTGTGTATCAGAATAGAGGAATAGGAACCGACCTTCATCCGGAGAGCTTTCCCGATTGCAAAGTCCCACACTTTGGGAAAAGCTCCATGTTATGCAATCACACTGACAGTTTCAATCTATCGAGTTGCAAACAATCAGGGGTGTTGTGATTCTGCATCAACAAGACTTGCACAACAAAATTTTGAAACTAAAGAAATCCTTTAAAATATGCATGTGAATTTATAGATGCTATTGCTATGTATAAGAAAGGCTTAAAAATGTAAAATAGCAACAATCTCTTGTTAGAATATCTTCTTTTGGAACCTACATAAAATGGCAAAAGTCCATTTCTTGGGAAGGTAACTTTGCATGGGAAAAAGATTTACATCTAGTATCATTGCATAACATACTAGTTTTCATTTTCCTCTTTTTGAGTCATAAATTTTTATGTTTTAAATCTTTTTAAATATGTTTTTATATTTTTTGGGGGCTTATTTTGCTTCAAGGACGTCAGGATGCCCCTTGGCCGTCTCAGGGACGTCACGGCGTCCCCGTTGGAGTCCCCAAAGTCTTGAAGCACCTGGAATGTCCCGGGTGCTTTCCCTAAACTCAGGAAATGTTCTCGGGACGGTCCCATCATTTTTACATTTGGGGGTGTGTGGAGGGGGACGTTTGTTTCCTTCCCCAAGCACCTAGGGTGTCCCTGGTGGGCTTGGGATGGGGGTGTGTGCCCCATGTAACACTACTTTTTGTTGGTTGAATGATAAGGTCTTTGAGGTGTATGATGTTCTTGTACTTTACGCTGAAGTTGGGACAAAGGCGGTGAGTCCTATAATTACATGCGATAATGGTGCAAGAATGATTTCTATGGGAGGCTTATGAATAATAATGTTCAATGGATGGTAAATATTTCTCATGTTTGCATGGAGCTGTTGTTGGTACTCGGTATGCTTCAACCTAATTTCATAACCATTCATTATGTCAAGCAATTCTCCTTGTTTGAGAAGGAATTGATCAAAATGAAAAACATCGATAAAAAGAACTTTCAGTACATTAGGTATGATTTCAATAAGTGCATGAGATATCTTCTTACAAAGGAACTAGCCAATTTATCCACTAGTGTGTTTTGTTGGATGTACGGAGTTGTTGTCATTTTCAATGTTTGTTTCTTATGCGGATGCTCATTGAGTCCGTAAATGTGATCTATGACACTGAAATATCCCTTATAGGATCTCACTGTAAAATATGCAAAAGATAGACAAAACACAGCCAAACAGAAATCTGGTTTTTGCAAAAAGTTACAGCTAGGGCAGCGAACAGTAAAATATGAATAACTCCCACGATATCCGTTCAAATCACTTGAAATTTGAAATGAAACTAGATAATAATATAAAGAACACAAAGGAAATGTTTTTGGAATTTTTCAGTCAATATAACGCTGCCAGAAAATTACAGCATGCCTAAAACAGCTGGAAAACTTCGAAAATTAATATCTTCCCAAATACAAGTGCAAAAATGATGAAACTTGGGAAAGAACATCTACAAATATAGAAGATGACTTTCCAACCTTCAGATCTGAAAACGGCCAACTGGAAACCCTAGAAATTAGGGCTGCAATCTCCCAAACAAGTCACCCTCCATGGTAGATGGCCAAAACCCTTGTGAAACTCTCTAGATGATGCCAAACCCTTCCTCTATGGCTGCCGTAGGTCTGATCCGAAAACTAGCTGAAAATCTCCACCAAAACTCACAAAACCCTCAAACCCTAATTCTGAAAATCCTGAAAATGCCTCTATAAAACAGCCCTGAAATCAGCTCCAAAATGACAAGCTAGGGTAGATCTCTCACCTCAAGAATGCCCTGCTAGCTAAGGATGGATCTCTCACCACCGAAGCTAGGGTTCCCGTGGGATCTTACTCCACAAGCTAAATAGTTGTAAAAAAGCAGTTTGACATGAAAAGAAATATAAGTGTATGCATGAATGAATATCCTTTCACCCCTCTTCTCCTTTTATAACCTTTTTCATGTCAAGGAAACCCTAAAACCCCCAAGTCGCACTTTCTCATAGAGAGGGCCCAATTAAAAATAACTTAAAGTTACTTTTTTCCCTTCTAGGCGCCTTGGCCCAAAAAGTGACCCCAACGAAGAAATATAACATTTAATGCAATACATATCCCCTCAAGTCGCCAAAAAGGGCCTTTAAGTGGCCCCAATGAAGAAACATAACATCTAGTCCCTTTTAAAAGCACTTTATAACCCTGTTAATGGAAAAATAATAACAATCGGGGCTAGATGTTCATACCCAATAGCTCAGAGTGTCTCAGTAACCCCTTGGGCATGACTAGGGTTAGGACTTGCATTGGCCCTCAGGCCTTGGGTGAGGGAAAGGGGACATTACAGTCCTCCCTTCCCAAAATTTGCTTGTCCCCAAGCAAATGCAAACTAGGATGCTATAGAATCTGTTCTCCTTCCCAAGTAGCATCCTCAAGAGGCAAACCCTTCCATCGTACCAAATATTCTGTGATATCTCTGTTTCTGAGCTTCCTCTGTCTGACCTCAATAATAGAGTCTGGTTCTAAAACCAGCTTCCCCTCCTCATCCAATGGTGGCAACTCCGTAGAAGGGACAATGTGCTGTCCTAGGGCCTTCTTAAGGCATGACACATGGAAGACATTATGTATCTTACTGTGCTCTGGAAGATCCAACTCATAAGCAACTGCACCCACTCGCCGGACTACCCTGTATGGACCATAAAACCGTGGTTTCAGCTTTTCTTCCCCCTTCTGTTTGAGAGACGATTGTCTGTATGGCTGCAGACGTAAGAATACCAAGTCTCCTACCTCGAAGGACCTCTCTATCCTGTGCCGATCCGCATAAACCTTCTGCTGATTCTGTGCCTTCTGGAGGTTCTCCTTAAGAGCTCGCAGGATATCTTGGTTCTCCTGTAACCAATCCCGAGCTTTGGGAGCTCGACTATCTGATAATACCAAATCAGCAAATGACATGGCATCGTATCCATACAAAGCTCTGAAAGGAGTCATGCCGATACTCATCTGATATGTGGTATTGTAGCAATACTCACCCATATGCAACCATCTGATCCATGCCTGCTGATGTCCGGTCACATAACTCCGCAAATAGCCCTCTATCCATTTGTTGACAATCTCCGTTTGCCCGTCAGTCTGAGGGTGGTAGCTCGTGCTAGGAGTCAACTCGGTACCGGCAAGTCTGAAAATCTCCTGCCAAAAGGTGCTCATGAAGATCTTATCCCTGTCACTGATAATATTTTTAGGCAACCCATGTAGCCTAAAAATCCCTGTATAAAATACCTGAGCCACGTCAGCTGCCTCATGCTTCTTAGGTAGAGAAAAGAAGTGTGCATACTTGGTCAATCGATCAACTACCACATAAATGCAATTGTGCCCATGCACCATAGGGAGTCCTGTGATGAAGTCCATCGATATGCTCTCCCACTTCTGCTCAAGGATGGGAAGAGGCTGAAGTAACCCTGCAGGAAAAGAATGCTCCGATTTGGTTTGCTGGCAAACCATGCACTCTCTGACATGATTAAGGACATCGTCCTTCATCCCTTTCCAAGCGAATCTCTCCCTGATGTACCTGTATGTTTTGAAATATCCGGGGTGTCCAGCTAGTGGTGTGTCATGTACTGCACGAAGGATCTTGTCCTTCATCTTAGACCCCGGTACAAGAAAAATCCGATCCTTGTAGAAAATGAGATCATCTACCACCCTGTATCGGTCATCTTTGATAATACCATCCATGATCTCGCATGCAAACTGATTCTTGGAGTACTCAACAAGTATGTGAGCCTTCCAATCTGCTGAAATTTCGGACATAGAACTCAACATAGTAGTAAGGTAAGGCCTCCTAGATAAAGCATCAGCAACAACATTATTCTTACCTCTAGTGTATTCTATGTCAAAGTCATACGTTTGTACCTTGTTCACCCATCTCTGCTGGCGGTCGTTGAGATCCTTCTGTCCCAAAAAGAACCTCAAACTATTGTGATCTGTACGTACCACGAACCTGCTGCCCACAAGGTACTGTCTGAATTTGGCCAAAGCATGCATGATGGCCAACATCTCCTTGTCGTAAATCGAGTACCCCCTCTCCATGGGGCTCAATTTCCGACTCTCGTAAGCAATGGGGTGCCTATCCTGCATAAGCACCGCTCCAACCCCCTCACCTGATGCATCACACTCTAGAACAAATGGCCGAGAAAAATCTGGTAATGCAAGGATGGGGCATGAACTCATTACCTCCTTGAGATGATCAAAAATCTGTTGTGCCGCTTCTGACCAAGCGAAAGCTCCCTTCTTGGTCAAATCTGTCAGTGGGGCAGTCAACCGTGAGAAATTCTTCACGAACCTCCTGTAATAGGTGCATAGTCCCAAGAATCCCCTCAAATGTGTCAACGTCCTGGGTGGAGGCCAATCCAAAATTGCCTGTATCTTCTCTCTGTCCACCTTTACTCCCCCTCCACCAATCACATATCCCAAATATAACAACTCTGTCATGCCAAACTCACATTTAGAAGCTTTTGCATATAGCAAATTAGCTTCTAGTATTCCCAATATCTTGTCAAGGTGGCGGATATGGCTCTCCCAAGTCCTGTTGTAGACCAATATATCATCAAAGAAGACCAAAACAAACTTCCGCAAATGGCGGTTGAACACGTGGTTCATGCAAGACTGGAATGTAGCTGGTGCATTAGACAGTCCGAATGGCATCACTAGAAACTCAAAATGTCCATAATGGCATCTAAAAGTGGTCTTATGCACATCCTGCTCCCTAACCTTGATCTGGTGATATCCAGATCGCAAATCTATTTTAGAAAAATAGATTGTCCCCCTGTAGCTCATCTAGTAGCTCATCAATACACGGCACTGGATATTTGTTCTTGATTGTCCTCTTATTCAATGCCCGATAGTCGATGCACATCCGCATGGTCCCATCCTTCTTTTTCACCAACACCACCGAGGAAGCAAAAGGACTAGAACTCGGCCTAATGTGTCCCATGTCAATAAGCTCGTGGATGGTCCTCTCAATCTCATCCTTAAACCATTTGGGGTGACGGTAAGGAGTAGTAACTACTGGTCTAGTGTCCTCGAGCTCAATCACATGCTCAAATCCCCTATCTGGCGGTACACCAGATGGTATGTCGCTAAAAACTGTATTGTGCTTGTCTAATAGCCCCTGTATATCCACATGATACTTTGGCTGTCCATCCTCTGAGTTCTTGGTAGAAACCAAGCACTGTACTGCCCAATCAACCCCATTGTGTCTGTGAATCCTCTCGATCCTCTTTGTTGAAACAACCCTGGGTGCTCGAAGATAAACCCCTCAAGGTTACATTCCTCCCCTCGGATTTGAACTTGAGTTCCATCGTCTGAAAGTTAGTCCGAAATTCTCCAAGAAAATGGAGCCACCGCACACCGAGCACAAGGTTGGTTTCTCAATACCAACCACATAGAAGTCATCGGTGGATTGTATGGTTACCCATGGTGATACTTAATCGGAACTCGCGCATGCATCTCATGGACTCACCATTGGCTACCACTACATTGAAACCCTCAAAGTCTTCTGCCTGTAATCCCGCTTCTCTACCAAAGATGCATCAATGAAATTGTGGGTTGCCCCACTATCAATGAGTACTACCACTCTCTGACCCTGTAATATTCCCCTAACTCTGAATGCCTTGTACCTCGGGGTACTCGACAAAGTAGCAATAGTCTCATGGGGAAAAATCTCCTCCTCTGTTCAACCCCTGCACTATCCAACGCCTCCTCATCTTCATCTTCTAACTCTTGAGGGTACCGCTCCTCGTTCTCGCTCTCCTCGAAGACCTCTATGAATTGGGCCTTCCCCTTTCCTCTACAATCATGTCCTGGAACCCATGGTGTGCGGCAATCGAAACATAGTTTCTTTCGCCTCAACTCCTCCCTATCCTCTCTCGATACAAATGGTCTCCTTGCGGTATCCTGCCTGGGTGGGGGCCCCTTCGGCTGTGAACCATCAACTCTCGAAGGAAAAACCTTAGGCTGAATTCGAGGGGGAAACCTCGATTTTGGAGTGGACAACTCCAAATCACGTGCTCGCCTAATCGCCTCATGTAGGGAGGAAGGCTCAAATGCCTTCACAAATCCTGCTAAAGCGTCAGTCAATCCTGCCATGAAGAGTGAAGTCAACCTCATCTCTGAAACATCAGATACCATCACTGATAACCTCTGAAAATCTGCAATGTACTGATCTAGAGAACCTGTCTGCCTCAAGTGGGTCAATTCTCTGAAGTGCCTATCTGGGTCCCTCCTGTCGAACCTGCTCATCAATCTCTGTGTAAAATCTGCATACGTAGTGATATGCATGTGCCCCTGTGTGATCAATCCATGATGCCACCAGTCATGGGCATCTCCCTCGAGGTGTAGGATAGCAAACTTAATTGCATCTTCTTCGCGCATGGGATTCAAGTCGAAGTAAGTCTTCAACTTCTGAATCCAAGACTGGGCGGTACACTTCTTAGAGCCATCGAAGTGCGGAATAGAGATTTGTCCCAATCTCCTCTGAAACTCGGGTACCTGTGGTGGTAATCTCTCCTGGGCCTGCTACCAATCTTCATTTTGCAATATTCCTGAAATGGCATGTTGTCCCGGAAACCCTCACTCAATGTCCGGTACTTCTCCCAGCAAGATTCCTCATCCACAATGTCTGCGGGCTGTCGTGTCAGCGAAACTTCCGGATCCTTCAAGAAGGAAGGCTCGTGGAGTCCCAAAGGCCTGGTAGATGCATGAGGGGACCCTTGTCCCGAATGTCCACTCTCACCTCTATTACCATGTTGTCCCATATTGTTGGCTTCTCCTTTCTCCGCATGAGCCTCAATCCGACCCTGTGCTAACCTCTCAGTAAGCTGACTCAAATAGAGGTTGGTAGTCTCCTGCTGCTTCACCATGTTGGTGAACAGTTGTCTCATCAGATCTACTCCCATCTCTTCATTGTCTCTGTCTCTGTCTCCCATCCTTCAACCCTAACAGGCTGGAGGAACAACAGCTCTGATACCACTGAAATATCCCTTATAGGATCTCACTGTAAAATATGCAAAAGATAGACAAAACACAGCCAAACAGAAATCTGGTTTTTTGCAGAAAATTACAGCTAGGGCAGCGAACAGTAAAATATGAATAACTCCCACAATATCCGTTCAAATCACTTGAAATTTTAAATGGAACTAGATAATAATATAAAGAACACAAGGGAAATATTTTTGGAATTTTTCAGTCAATATAACGCTGCCAGAAAATTACAGCGTGCCTAAAACAGCTGGAAAACTTCGAAAATTAATATCTTCCCGAATACAAGTGCAAAAATGATGAAACTTGGGAAATAACATCTATAAATATAGAAGATGACTTTCCAACCTTCAGATCTGAAAATGGCCAACTAGAAACCCTAGAAATTAGGGCTGCAATCTCCCAAACAAGTCGCCCTCCTTGGTAGATGGCCAAAACCCTTGTGAAACTCTCTGTAGATGATGCCAAACCCTTCCTCTATGGCTGCCGTAGGTCTGATCCGAAAACCAGCTGAAAATCTCCACCAAAACTCACAAAAACCCTCAAACCCTAATTCTGAAAATCCTGAAAATGCCTCTGTAAAACAGCCCTGAAATCAGCTCCAAATGACAAGCTAGGGTAGATCTCTCACTACCGAAGAATGCCCTGCTAGCTAGGGATGGATCTCTCACCACCGAAGCTAGGGTTCCCGTGGGATCTTACTCCACAAGCTAAATAGTTGCAAACAAGCAGTTGCACATGAAAAGAAGTATAAGTGTATGCATGAATGAATATCCTTTCACCCCTCTTCTCCTTTTATAACCTTTTTCATGTCAAAGAAACCCTAAAACCCCCAAGTCGCACTTTCTCATAGAGAGGGCCCAATTAAAAATAACTTAAAGTTGCTTTTTTCCCTTCCTAGGCGCCTTGGCCCAAAAAGTGACCCCAATGAAGAAATATAACATTTAATGCAATACATATCCCCTCAAGTCGCCAAAAAGGGCCTTTAAGTGGCCCCAATGAAGAAACATAACATCTAGTCCCTTTTAAAAGCACTTTATAACCCTGTTAATGGAAAAATAATAACTAGGGCTAGATGTTCATACCCAATAGCTCATAGTATCCGTAACCCCTTGGGTATGACTAGGGTTAGGACACGCATTGGCCCTCAAGCCTTGGGCGAGGGAAAGGGGACATTACAGACACTATCTCAACTCTCTATGTTGTGTTTTTGCATATCCTCCTCCTCACTTTAAGATCTTTTTCTATTTGTTGTACTCACACGGTCACACCTTAACTAATTTTAGTTGGTCAAAGATGAAGCTATATTGTTAATGTGTTATATTTTTTCTTTTGGTGTTTTTGTCCCAAGTTCAGGGGTTAAAAACTGAAGTTTCTTAATTTTCTGTCTGCTCTTCTCTAGAATTTTGCCTTGAAAAATAATGTAGTACGATAGGCAAAATGATCCTGGCTTCTCCTTAGGAATTAGTGTTTCTGGAGTTGAGGCACAGTTTGCTTTGTGTTTCAACAACTTATTATGGTTGATTGATATTCGACCCGATTCTGTCTGGGGTCCTGATGGACTTTAAATTTCTCATACATTATTGGATTGATCATCCTCTTTTTCAAATTATTGCTCTACACCGCAATCATCACATGGACATCTGCAGTGATTATAGCTTTGTGCATATACTAATGCTAACCTTATTTGCGATAAAAACATCATAACTTGGTGGCAATGAAAAGGGGAATGTATTGTATGATGCTTAATGAATCCAAAAAATTGTTTAAAGTTTCATAAGAATTTTGTGTTCTCCGTCTTGTTCAGTTTTACTCATAAAATATTGAAAAATGAATTGCAATATATAATAGCTTGTAACAATGCCTGGTATATTCAGTTACTTTTGGGAGGGTTTGTTGTGTTGATTAGTTTTTTGCATGAGCACATTCATTTCTCCCGATCGGTGCAAGGACAAAAATTGTGCATGCCTACTGCTAGGGGTCTGCTTATTTATTTTCTTTGTAGCATTTTGCCTGTATTGCATTTTTCTTATGGTTGGTTGAAATGATTGTATTCATGCACGAGTACATTCATTTTTCCCGATCAGTGCAAGTACATAGAATTGTGCATACCTACTGCTAGGGGTTCTTTTTTTTTTTGAGCATTTTGGCTGTGTTGCATTTTTCTAATCGAACAAAATGTACAGGACATCAGTATTCTGGAACAAGTACAACGATAGCAGGCTTTGGCGAAAGAGCATTTCACCTGGTAACTGTAACCAAAGGTTTGCCACATATTCTGCATCGTGTATGATAACTGTGAGAACACCAAGTCCAACTCCAAGCATGTCAAATATTGGAAGTGGAAAATCAATGACAACAACTACTGGTAGTGATATTTCAATCTTGTCAAATCCTGCTTTGGCCACTATGGTTCCAAACCCTGCTGGTATGCAATGCAGGTTGCCAGCCGGCAGTGGGTCAGGTCAAATGCATTCCAATTCATTTATGACAGCTGATGATAATTCCAATAAAATTCTTCATGCTTCTGTTCTTAATAATGACACCTTTTCTGATTCTGGTGACAATTTGTTGACAGTCCTGGGACCCTTAGGTGACATTCTTCATTGTGAGCAGGGTGTTGGAGGCATATCTATGGGTACAGAAAACCAGGTAGTGCCTATAATAGGTGTGCATGGTGTCAGGAATCAGATGATTCCAATGCCCCGTTTTAGTGAATCACAGTTTGTAGTGAGAAAGAAAGCATCCTCTGGTGAAAAGCGTTACAGGAATGTTAACTATACAGAATTTGCTTTGCCACAGCAATTTACTGGTGGGAAAAATGGCCAAATTTGTTGCAATATGCATGAACAAACATGCAGCACAATTAGTGGTATTTGTATGCATCTGAAGAATTCTTCATATGGGTGTTGTGCAGTACAATTGGCAAGCAATAATCAGCATCTGATGCATGGCACTGCAGCATTATCTAATGCAGGTTACTTAAATGCTTCACAATATGATGATCTGCAAGCTTCCTCTCACCAGAATGGCAGTCAGCAGTGTCGGAAAAACTTATGCAATGTAAGTTGCATGACTTGCTTTTAAATGGATTGAACTAAACGATTTTTTTGGTATGTTCTTGAAGATCTTTTGTGTTTGTCTTGAATTCTTGCATATTACTTTGTCCAGTCTCCGTTCATAATAAAAACTGAACACATTGTACTGTGGCATACCAGCTGCAATTGCCAATGAGTCGGCTCCATTAACTTGTGATGATTATGCAATGAATGCAGCTGACCTTCTGGGTTCTGGAAACATATATGGTCCCACATCATCTGGAGGGCTTCCTACTGAAACAAATTTGAATGGGGACTCTTTAGGGTTACTATCTACAAAACTGATACATGTCCAAGGATTATGTACTCAGGAACATAAACAAGTGCAACACAGTCAGCAGCAGCAGCAACTATCTGTAGAAGGAAAAAGAATACATCAGAATCAGTCTGCTTTGATGTCACTGGGGCAGAAACGGGAAGGTACTGAAACACGACTAGGTGGAGCGTCCAAGAAAGAATTTCCAGAACAAAAATGTTTTTACTGCCACCAAGAGACCAACAGCAGTTTACTTACTATGATCCATTGGTTCAACAATCTGAAGCATTGAATGATAACTTGTGTATTCAGTCAGTCAATACAGAGCAATCTGAGAAATTGGAAAAGCAACATGTATTATCAAGTGAAGAGCAACAACAAACAAATTCTGGTAATGTTTATAATATTTTTTCAGGCCAAGTTAAGCAACAAGTCAGTTTGCAGTCGCAAAAAACGCTTCAGCTTCCACAAAATTTTTCGAGTTTGATACAGCAACCTCAGCCACCCCAACAAGAGCCACCACCTGTGCTGGAACAGTACATAATGCAGCAGCACCAGCCCTCTCAGAATTTTTTGGGAAATGATATCGCTTCAACTGCAATGTCCCAAGCAACATGTGGGACTACTGGATATACTATGGGGATGCACCACTCAGAATTTTTGCTAAAAACAGAAGTTGCAACTTTTCAGACAACAACAGATGCTGCTTTATTTTTACCATGCTGGGAAATGTTCAGCTCCAGAATGCCAATGCCGGACTGGTGTATATATAGCCAGACACAAGCTCTGGTCACACATTACTACATGCAATGATAGAGAATGTAGTTATCCAAGTTGCAAGGCATCCTATAATCTTATAGGGCATTATCGACGCTGCTTTGATAAATATTGTCTTGTTTGTGGCCCAGTTCATCAATGTGTTATGCAACAATGCAACAATAAACATGCCCTGTCATCAAAATCAGCAGCAACAGAATTTGTGAATGGTATGCCAAACTCTTCAAATTTTAACACTACTGTTGGGAATAATGGAAATGTTTCGGAAAATTCTATAACCGCCATACTTGATGCAATCAAGGATGAACAACTTATAGTGAAAAGAAGAAAGATTGAACCTACTGTTCCAAGGTGTGCACAGCAGGAAGTTAGAAGTACACTGGAATTTTCGAGAATACCAAGTGAGATGGAAGGGCTTTCTGAAGTTTCTTTACCAAGTGTACATGACTTGGGAACAATGAAGGCCAAAGCATCGACGTCTATCAAAGTAACTTCTATGCATGAGACACTACAGGATGTATCTCAAATAAAACTGAGAAATATAGAACCTGTCTCTGAAGAGGTTCGGAGTATGTTGATATCTATGAAAAGTCCAAGTATGCAAGGGGTTTCCCGATGCAAACTCAAAATTTACATCCAAATGGACACGACTTGGTTTTAACAAAATCTGATGTATCAGAAACTATCAAAGCGGAGCCTGCACCATTGATGATAGAACAGGCTGCAAGATCACAGCAAGGATCTATTCAAAAACTTGACGAATTTAATGTAGATACTTTACAGGATCCTCATACTGAATATGGGAAGAAACAAGGGAAACTAATCAAGGCTGAGCTTGCAACGCCTTCGTCATGTATTGTTCCTAAGCAGGTTGAGCAAGAGCCTATGCAAATTATGCAGGAATCCATAATGAATGTCTCTCACTCTGATGATTCTGCTTATGGAAAATTTGGGATTTCAAAGAAGGCAAAGGTCCAAGCTGTTTCTTTGATGGAGCTTTTCACCCTTGAGCAGATCAAAGAGCATATTAGAGGGCTACGGCAATGGGCAGGCCAGGTCAGTATAATAGCTTCTTCATGCGACTATGGAATTTGCTTCTCATCAATTGATGTATTGCACAATTAAATAGTAAACAATTTGAATACTTTATTATCAAAAACAGAAGGCAGGTATATCAATCAATATTTGTGATTTTCAAATTTTTACTTGCTATTTTGAGTAAAAAGAGAAAAACCGAAATACTATACTAATAAACCACCATTTACAAAAGTATTCAAACCTACCTTAACCTGGCAGCTTTCCAGGTATGGTGGGCCATGATAAATAATAACGAAAAATTTAACCAGATGGGCTGTAAAAGTCCCCCAACCAGGCCATAACTAATGTCACCTTTGATAATAACAGTAAGATAATAAATCATAAGCATCATAGTTATGATATTTATCAAGATCTAAGATACCGCTACGATATTTAATATCAGAGCTATACTGCCTAATAGTGATGAAGTAACAAATACAGCTAGAAGTCTATAGGATGATGAGGAACAAAGCTCCCAATATTAAAGCATGAGTATTCCTCAGGTGCTGTCCCAGCTTCAAGTCCTTGTGATGTTAAGTCCAAGCAACTGTAACATAACAGATACAGCTAGAAGACTGTAGGATGATGAGAAACAAAGCTCCCAATTGTACAGTGTCAGTATTCCTTAGGAGCGGTCCCAGCTTTAAGTCCTTGTGATGTTAAGTCCGAGCAACTAACTGCTTGTTACCCATAATATTCTGCACTGGCAACTTCAAGACCACTGCCAGCACTCTCTGTAGATTAAGCATAGTGAATTAGACGGCTTCTCAATTGGAAGAGCCTTGCAATAGGCATTTTTGATCGTCAGCTCCTTCCGTCTGAGATGATCAGGGACCTCTAAGACAGTTTGTTTCTTAACATTCAAAGATAAGATGGATAGACTGTCTGGTGCAGGCTTTGACAATGTCAAAAGTCCCCTTTGAGGAACTACAAGTTATAAGTTTCCGCCTTCCCTTTTGAAACTGGAAACTCTGTTTTCAGGGCCTGGAGTTGAGTTTCCTTTGCCCTCATGGAGACAACAAACTGCAATATCAACTTTTCCTACGCATTTTTGTCTCCCGGATGCCATGGGAAAGATTCTTGAAAGAATTACCCCTTCTTCAGAGACTTAAGCTTGTCTACCATAACCCTGACTTACATGTGAGACCCGCTGATGAATGTAGCAATAACTGTGCCTGATTTGTGTACAAAACTTCAGCTCCTTATCCAACTATTGTACTTGAAAATGGGGTCAAATCTAGGGATGGAGGTGATTCAAGATCTCAGTAACCAAAGCGTTTGCCCTGACATTCTGAGATCGGAGGATACAGAACATCTGAGAGAAAATAAATTGAACCACGGATCTCTATGGACACTCCAAACTTTGTTGAGTTGGGAAACTACTGATAAGGAATCATAATATAGTTGCATATAGCACATTCCAAGCTCAAGGGAGTTATATAACATGTTGATAATAGTGTGGTACTCCGCTGATTTATTAGTCTTGCTAGATAAACAGTAATCAACTATTGTGATTTCAGTACCTCAAGAATCATCAATAGTCCAAACTGCTGCCATGGGTCACGGATTGGCCTATCTTTTTCATCTGTGTGAATTACAATGGAATGATGAAACATAGAGATTGAAGACACATGCAGGGAGGATCTATGTTAGCATTGCGAGAAATTAATCCAAGAACAATGAGATGTGCAACCATGTAGAGCACACGATGACGTGAGAAATTGGACAGTGAAGGGAAAACCAAGGCTCGAGGCACCAAAATAGGGGATCACAAGCATGAAAAACAATCATATAATATATAATATATGGTAGAAGCAAAGTGGATTCCCTGAATATTGAGACCCGACTGCTGAGAACATTCGAGCACCAAGGTAGAGGAGTTGGTGATCGATCATAAACTATAGCATAGTAATGCATAATGATCTCATGCAGGAGCATCTAGGTCCACAAGCAATGTTGCATCAACCAAAAACATGTAGGATTAGAAATAAGAAGTATGTGCAACCCCAAAATGGCAATTTCAGTGCCCATAAAGTCTAGCCACACAACTAAAGGTGTTAGAACTTCTATATTGTGAGCTGAGTTTTTTGGAAAGATATTATAGTTCAAAATTGGAGATTACCCAAAAAAAATGACTTCGACAAGTCTATGAGTTATATGAAGTTCTATGCAACCATGCAAGTGGCAAAGTCATGCATGACTTGTAGTCACACGCAACATATTTGTTGCCTACAAAGCTTTGCGATATCCCGTGATTTTGTGTGCAACGTGCTTGAGTGATGGTCTTGGGCCACTCTGCGATTCATTTTGGTCTCCAAAATTACACGAGCTCCCTCAGATCTGTGTGACTATGTCATGTTGCATGATACCTATAGCATTTGAGATTGGTTGTGATAGCTTGTAGACTCGATTGTTGTGACACTTAATGCATGAGTTGTGTCGGTGAAGTTCTTACGATAGTTAATGATTACGGAATCTTGTGTATGGACCATTTCGCACAACACCCCCATGCAAGACCATGCGCTATTATGGATGAGGGAGATGTGTCATTTCATTTTTCGCGACATTCTTAATGGTGCTACATGTCCATGCCATATGGAATGAGCGACCTTGAGAGTCAAAGCCATACGGTGATGAGAAGCTAAAGAGTCAACCGGGAGTGGCGATTATTTGAATGAGGGAAGCAAAACCATTTAAACTTTCATAACGGTTGTTATTTGTAATGTCCCTCTTTCTCGAATAGTTCGATCGAAGACCTTTGGCCCTTTTTGTCTACCCGATGGCCAAAGGGTGATTTCTAATAAATTTGGTCCAGATTATTACAAATAATCTAACACAATAATAAAACACTGAATATTATTATATTGATTTTAGAAATCATTCGGGATGATTTACAATGGGAGAATATACAATTATATAGGTTGAGCAGCTCCTTAAAACAAGGAGTCAACCTTAATCTTGAATCCCATAGAATCCTCAACTTCTCCCAGAATATCTCAACACCCCATCCCACAATATCCTCAAAAACTTATCTATGTGAGTTGGTTTACCAACCAAATAACTCACTTACATTATTTAAACTTACACATTATATTATTATTATCTCACACTCACTTAACTATTACAATATTATATTATCATCTAGATAATATAATTCTAAAAACATTATTAATGTTCACAATAACTAAATATTAATTCCTAACAATTTCAAGGGTGACTTTGGTTTATTAATTTTATTATATCGTGCTAAAAATAAAATAAAGTACCACTAAAGCACATATAATGAATTAATAGACTTTTTAAGTGACTTCGACTTAGGAAAGTACATGTAAATAAATTAATAAATTATTTAATGTGCTTTCCTAGGCAAAAAGTGCGACTTGCTTTGGGGAGAAATTAAATAAGCCAAAAAATGCGACTTGCTTGGAGAGGGAATAAATTAATTAAAAATTAATTATGCTCCTTTGGAAAAAGTGCGACTTGCATTTTGGAAGGGTTTTTTGGCTATAAGGGAAAAGTGCGACTTGTGCCGGCACTATGCAAATTATTATTATTTTCTTCCCGGCAGTTAGCTCTGGAGCTTTGCAGACAAAATCCAAGGACGGAAACCCTCTGGATTATTCCTCTTGTGGACGGAAACCCCAAGAGAAGTGAGAGAAGTTTCCATTCAGGGATCTTCATTGTTGACACAGGTTATTTATCATTTCAGCAGTTTCAGAAAGAGAAATAAATTGCAGCAGTGTGCATTCAGACATCTTCTAGAGTGGGGCGACTTATTCTACAGTTGTTTTATGTAGTGATTGAGGTATTCTTCATGCTAGTTTATTGTTGTATCTTTCAGCCTCAAATATATATCAAATCGATTTGGTTTGAATCAATTACGGCTGGGTTTTAGACAATATTTGTTATCATTCCATCTGCAGATTTCTAGTTGTGTTTGCCCTAATTATTTATCATCAGAAATCAATATTGAATTTACGGCTGAATTATTTATGAAGAAATCTGCCATTTAAACCCTAGGCGCCTTTTATGTATTCACTCGGTTAGCAGGGTTTTGCATTATTTAATTTGTTTATGCAGTATGAGAGTGTTGTTCCATGGTTTTGCTTGATGTTATCAATTCAGTTCCACGCCTGAGCAATATATAAATTTTTAAAAAAATTTAGGCAAAAGGGGTTTGGGATCTTTCACTATTGTATGCCATCATAAATGACGGGAGCCATTGTTCAAGAGGGGCTGGCGAGCTAGCTAAGTGTGGATCTATGAGGAATCTAAGCCAAGGAATCAAGTTGGGTTTAAGCAGAGGCTTGTTGTGAGTTTGCAAGTCTGAGTCTGCGAGTTTGTAACACTTGCTTGTAGTGGAAGTATGTGTGACAGTGTAGGAGAGTAATGCACACTTAAATTGCAATTTCCTATTGAAAACATTATAATTTAAGCTTGTTTTTATATGATGCACATGGAGTGTGTGTGCGAGTTTGTAGTTGTGGAGTGGAGTTTTAGGCTGCATGGTTTAATGTTGCCCTTGATGGAACCCCTAACTATGATCGCATCATATGGTATTAGACCGGTAACAACTCTAGGTAGAGGGGAATTTTTTACACGTGTTCCAACTAAGACAGTGTTGGGTAGATGGTATTGTAATTATGCTTTGTTGAGAGGAAGAGTCTTGTTGCAAGTTTCTAAAGAATAGCACCTGCATAGGATTGCAACCAAAGATTGCAGCGATAGGTTTGGGTTGAGATGCCTCCAAGAAGAATGATGGCTAGAGTTGGAGCAATAGTTGCCAATGTGGCACGGGGACTAGATGAGGACCGTAGACATGTTAGAGCCTCGAGGGTTAGGCAGATGAGACTAGCTACCATTGAAGAGAATAGAAGGGGATTTGTCAAAGGGATTATGTAAGTGAGGTTGGAGATGAAGAGGTGGGAGTAGAGGACCTAGCCCAACTGCGTGAGTAGTTCGAGGGAGGGAAGATAGGCTCATTAAGGCCATCTTGAAGATCGGGAGAGGAACCAAGATGATGGTTCTAATTTTCTCAAGAACTTTGAATCTTGAAGAGTTGGGATAATTGGCTCATTGAGATGGAGTATTTTGAATTTGATTAAGTAGCTGATCTAAGGAAGGTGAAGGCAACACATACCAAGCTCGGGTGGTAGGCACCCCTATGGTGGAAAGAAGTGCAAACTAAGAGAAACAAAAAGGGTAAAGACAAGATTACTGTTGGGAAAGATGGTTGTCGAGTTGAAGGAAAATTCCTACCCACAAACCATTAGTTAGGTTTGTTGAAGATGGCCTGCCGAAGTCAACTTTGATTTTGGGGTTAGTTTCTCTTGTGACTTGATCAAAAGAAACCAACTCCGCCAACATCTCTAGAACACGACTAGAATAGAAAGAGAGGATTGGGAATGAGAGTGTCTCTTCCTAACCTTGCTTCTCTTGTTTTTCTTGTCACAATTGAAGAGAGGCTCCTTAAAGACGTCGACTTGCGATTAGGCTTAGTAAGAAGTGTCTTCTAAATATTTCCCCTCCTTAGCTTCTTTATGTGTTTTTTTTTCATTTAATCCTTGGCGGAGTGGCATTTAGATTTATGTAAGCTGAAATATTTAGATGGATCATATAATTTATCAGTTTTCTTTCCATCGTTATCTTTCCTAGCTTCTTTCACGCCAATAACATTGACCTCGGGGAATCTCTCGTATCTTTACTTCGGGGAGAGTTAGATACACCATCACTTGTTATGTTCGCGATGAGAGGAAGATCCTTAAAGAAGGAAAGGTTGAATACCTGCACATTTTGCAAATGCTTCTAGTTTAATACATTCATTCAAAGATTTTTCACGAGAAGCGGGTTCACATTTGAGAAGCTGCAACGTGGATTTCACATCACAAGGCATGAGAGAACATATCAAAGAGGTGAATCTTGTTCTACACGATGAACAACAATGTGAAAGTGTCAAATAGACCCAAAATTAGACTCGCCTTTATCTTGTTTAATATTAGTAGTGGATTGGATGCCTAAGTTGAATGGTCTAGAAACATTGAAGAAAGGAATGAAATCCTCAACAAGGTATTGGAAACTATATAGGAACAAGAAGGAAGAATTTCAAACCAAACAAGAGCTTCACTATCCGAAGTTTGAGAAAAAATCTAAGATATAAGGTGAAAATGATGAGATCATCTCTAGGATTTCTAGTGAGATATGTAGAACTATTGCGAGGATGATCATCCTTATGATCAAAATGAGGAGGATCATCTATAGGACCTATACTTGAGAGAAGGAGAATGACCACTTTTGGACATTACACAATGACTAGGTGGGGGAGAAACATGTCATTTCAAATAGGTGCTAGATTTCTCACTACCATGGAAATGCCTACACTATTCCTTATCATGTTTGGTAAAGTTTTCATGTATGCCCTCTTGTGTAAAACCCGTGACATTATGGCAAGTTTCCATTATGATTTACATTACCTCTTCCTTTTCTTCTTTAGGTTTGACCCTTTAGAGGAGAAGGGGAAGGTGTGTCTGGTTAATATGGAGGATAACAAACTCCTTTACAACAAGATGCGCTATGATCAACACATTGTACGGGAGAGTTAGCATCCCCATGGCAGAACAAGTCATTACCACCGGTATAGTTAGGGCTAGGAGACACATAATCACTAGATTATAGATTTTTCTCATAGTAGATTTGCAACCTAAGACCGAATTTCTTGTGTTGATGGCTTTTTGGACCTTTTCCATAGTTTAGGAGCCTCGATGTTGAGATGACAAGAGTGCCGATATGAAGGAATGGGGAGCCATGTGAACCATATTAACAAAAAAAGGCTAACAAAATGCATAAATCTCAAAATAGAGAAAGATAATTTATATTGAAATGAAGAGCTCTAAAATACGGTTAGGATAGGACCAAACAAAGCGAGAGGGTCATATAGAAGCATGTGTGGTAGAGTGGGTTGGCAAGAATGTCCACGGTTCAACAATACTACACAACCCAAAATACCAACAAAATGTGCAACTTACGGAAAAATTTGACAAAGGTGAATCAATCTTGGAAACAAAGTTCATGTAGTGTTTTTTTAGGTGTTGGCGAATAATTTGTCTCGGGACAAATTAGTAGTTTCGTCAATGCTCTAGGACTAGGTCCCTCCTCTTGGGAATGGGGAGGCTCCCATTTATTGAATGCGAAATAACAAAATCTGTGGGTGGCCGTTAGGTCGGGGATCACACAGGAGTACTCCACTAAACTGTGGCAAATTACTTGTATGGAATACAAGGAATTTGATTGAAAAAAGGTAAAGGGAGATAAGAAAATAGGGAGAGGGTTAAGGTTGTGAGTAGGCACTTGCAAATTTCACAAACATTAACCAGAGTAGGTCCACATTCAATAAGAAGAAAAACAATTGTGTAAGCAACAACAAGATTAACAAATCAAAGACACAAAGTTCTATTGATTTATTCCTCAAAGACACAAAGTTCTTTCTTGGTTGTTCAAGATTACAAAGCTTGCATAGTTGGAAAGTAGGAAGTAGAAGAACATAGACAAGGAGATAGAAGAAAATAGCTTCTTGTTTGTAGTAGTAGGAGAACAAAAGCTAACACTTTGGAATGGAGAAGTCATCCCAATATATAGCCTTACAAAGTGTCTCTTCATCTCCGCCTAAGTGACTTTTCATATTCCTACCAATTGTGACCTTTCATATTCCCGTAGGAATAAAAATAAGTTCTTTTCTTATTTATGAAAAAGAACTTTGATGTCATGTCCCCTTTTCAAATAAAGTATGATAAATTAATAATATAACTTAAGTGTCAAAAAAGTAACTTTATAAAAGACACTTATGTTTTATTATTATAAAAATAACTTTTTGATAAAGTTTTATTATTATAAAAAGTTACTTTCGAAAAAGCAAGTCATAACGAAGGAATAGAAATGGAAAGTTGCTTTTGGAGGCTTTTCCTTGGGAAAAGTGAAAGTAAAGTTATAAAAGAGTGTTGAGGGGTCATTTGGACACATCTTTTTACTCTCATCTATTTGGACATTGAAGGTTTGAGTTGCTGCTACAACACGCATCGAGGATGAAAACCCCGAGGACGAAAACCCTCCAGTGTATTCAGATTTGTGGACGAAAACCCACTAATCTTTTGAGGTAGTTCAATCAGGAGCTACATTTGGGCTTACAATCAATAAATTTGCAAGATCATATCAGAATTATCGATCAGGGCACAACTTGGATCAGATTTCAGAGATTGGCAGCTAGGGCATCATCTGCAGATCATATTTTCAAAGTTTCTTGTGTTGGAACAAAGCCACCAATCAGGTGATATTCGCTTGGGACAGTTTTTGCACAATTTTAGGGTTGGGCAAAATTGTAGGGAGGTGGAACAAATCCCTTAGGAGGCTAGTTCAGTTGTGAAAAGGGTTATTTTTGGTGCTAGGGCTTGCACAAGGCCTAAATCTGCCCTAGGGCATCATTTCCAGCCTTCCAATCTTCAAATTTTGTATCAAACGGTCAATTGTTTTTATCTTCCATTTTCAGTTACAAAATAAATAAAAATAAATTCAAATCTTTGTTAAAAAATATTTTCTTGCATATACATGTGCCTTGAGGGTTCTTAAAGGCTTTGGGCTTTTGGTTTTTAGTTATTAAAGGAAGATTTCTTTGTGGTTATTAGATGAATAAAGGAAGATTTCATATTGTTGTATTTGTTTTGGTAAGGGTTTTAAATAAAAATCAGTTTGTTGCATATTTGGTATAAGGGTTTGTTGGAAAACCCAAACTGTCTTTATTTGTCCAGGAAAGGGACATTACATTTTACAATGCTTGTAAAGATGAGAAAGATTCTCCGAAGAGAGAAGGCTGGTTCTATTCCTCTGTTCGAGATGCACACAAAAATGCGAGAGGGTTTGCTAAAACCTAATCTAACTTGCGAGGAGACGAGGGTAAGAAAATGCATAGAATAAAACCTAAACTACAAAGGTGATGCACTGAGGAATGTTAGACACTCGTTTTGCAAATTTAACACGAGACCACATAGATGCAATCAAACACCATGCACGAGTAACCAAGCTATGATAAGAGATCAAAATGACAATGCAATGAATACATGAGAGGGTGAAGTCAATCACAACACATATATTATTGCTCAAGAGTCGATCGGTACATTGCGGTGGCCAAGAGGCAAAAAGGCTGGCATTCTGACCCATATGGGAGGTTTGAAAGCTCCACAAATTTCTCTTGCGAGCGAGGGAATAAGGGAGGATCAAAACAAAAATGTCGACCCCTTAAAGGAGCTCTTCTTTACAATATATATCAAGAAATGAGAGAGAGGGAGAGAGGAAATCGAGAATCTGCTGACCACTTCTTGGTAGCATTTAAAATCATCTCATTATGACGAAGCGGCGGATCTAGCAAAGCAAAGCGGGGATTTGTCTAAGGAGCGGCGGTGTATCTTTGCATTAAAGTTGGTTGTTGAAGCATTACTTGTCTATCACCACGCGTCGAGAGACGTTTTCTTAATTTTCTCCCTCAAACTACACCAAAATGTGAGATTGATCCCGAGAATCATGTAGAGAATTTCATGACTTTCCGTTGATATAAAAGCGTGCAAATCAGAGCTCTGGATCGAAAGATACGAAGTACGAAGATTTAGGGCACAAAACAGGCAAGAACAGGTTTTAAAATCTTTTCCCGCGCTCTGCCATCTGGACGACACGTGGCAGGCTCTGATTCGCTGAGTAATTTTCTCTCTCCACCTTTTCGCGGGCTTTTCTTGTGGGCCCCTTAAACTTGGACACGTGGCACTATTTCATTGGTTCGGATCAGTGCTCGAAAACTCGCCCCTTTGACTTTTGGACCTTTTTCCTTGGCGACACGTGTCATGTTGTGATTTGTCCACGGGCCTGCCGGATTTTCGCGTCCACCGCGTCCTTTTGTCCCGGATGTCCCAGTGCTTTGCGGGACAGAATCCTCCGATCCGCCGAAATGGGCTTCCTCGTCCCTTTTCTGCCGGTGACACGTGGCGTGATCTGATTGGCTTTCGGCTCCTTGATTTATCAGCGTCCGCGCGTCCCTTTGTCCCACTTGTCCTTGTCTTTGAAGTTTCTGTTTGGCCGATCCGAGTTCGCGTCCTTCGCGTCCATTTGTCCCAAATGTCCCGGTCTTTATGCAGGACAAATTCTTCGTTTCCCGATTCGGCGGTTCGCGTCCTCGCGCACTCTTGTCCGCTTGCTCCGGTAAAGGACTTGGACAAATTTTCTTTCTTTCGGCCGATTCGGGCATTTCGCGTCCATTTGTCCCAGATGTCCCTTTTTCTGTTTGGGCCACTGGAGGCTTTTCGGCCGATCGCGCCTTCCGCGTATAATTGTTCCAACTGTCCCAAAGGTGGCCTTGAGCAGGACTTAGCCAATTTTACGATTTTCTCCTGAATCAATCTACTTGCTTGGAACTAAAAACTCTGATGCATGTTATCAAATTAACTCTGGGGGTGAAATTTGGATAACAATTTGGTGACTTTTCGGGGTCACTGCTGCTTAGGTAGAAGATCAGTGGCCTTTTAGCGATCCATTGGGCATGGAGTCATAAGCGATAACTTTGAAATGACGATATCGATCCAGAGCCCGATCTACCGTAACTCCTTCTCGAGAGCACCTTTGAGCTAGAAAACCAACCCTAGGGAGCAACAAAACTGTGCCCAAGCACTTAGGAAATTGAAACCTAACTCAACAAGACAATGTGCATACGCACTTAGAGGAATTGAAATCTAGGCTAATATTTACAAGGGTAAAACTTTTTCTTTTCAGTAGCAATGTTTAAGATAGATTCCGTTGACCGGAATCGGGAGTTCTTCTCCGTCCAATGTAGACAATTGGAAGGCATTGCTATTCTTACATTCCATGACCATGTAGGGGCCACTCGAATGGCATCAAACTTGGAATGCCTTCCTGGTTTTTGCCCGTCTGCATCCCATTTCAGAACTAGGTCCCCTTCCTGGAAGGTCCTTGCTCTTGCTTTCTTATCAAACCATCTTTTCACTAAGGCCTGATCTTTCTCAATTGTTTGAACTGCACGTTCTCTAATTTCTTCCAATTCCATCAACTCTGCATACTGGCCTCCATTGGTTGAACTCGGTAACTCATTTGCTTCATGAACTCCAATGCGGGAGTTCTAATGATATAGGCAAGATTGCCTCTTTTCCATAGACCAACTTGTATGGGGAATTACTGTGGACCTCTTTGGGAGTGATCATCGGCCCATAATGCTGATTTTAGCTTGGTATGCCATGTCCTTTGATTTTCATCAAGAGTTCTCTAATGATTCTTAGCAAATTTTTGTTCGTGGACTCTGCTGTCCATTACCACTGTGGGTAATAATTGGAAGAGGTGCTCAAGTAGATTCCATTCTTGACAGCCCATTACGTAATCTTGGAACCTACGAATGCCGATGCATTTATGCGATATGATAGTGGCGGCACACAGAACACAGTCACTTTATTCCTTCATAAAATTCTAGTATATTAGACTCGTTTGCCTCTTTGGCGCTCTTTGCTTGATCCACTTGGTGAAGTAGTCCGTTGCCGTGAGAATCCACTTGTGGCCTTGGCTTGAGTTTGGGTTGATGACCCGATGAAGTCAATCCCCATTGCGAAATGGTTGGTCGACCAAGATTGGGTGCGATGGAAGCCATTTGCTAGTCTTTCTTTGCCTGTGAAGAGTGCACATTTCTTACACTTTCTTATCCATGTATAGCAGTCATTGAACACCGTGGGCCAATAATACCCTGCCTTTATTATCTTGAGAGTTGTTACTCGTGGGGCAAAATGTCCTCCAGAATCTCCATCGTGAAAATCTCGTAACACCCTCTCAATTTGACCAGTCCCAATGCACCTCAATAGAACCCCATTGATGTCTTTCTTAAACAAAACACCATCAACAAGCACATATGGAATGGCTTGTAATCTGAAGTATCTCCTCTTTGCTTTGCTCATTTCGGAGGGCATAGTCTGTCTGTAGGAAGTGTATCATATTACGAGTCAACAAGGAGTAGGCACATCATCATTTTCATGTTCTTGGCCATCTGTAGTACAGAAGACAGTCTCTTTTTCATCACACTGCTTCAACTTTGTTGACTCGAGGCTAGTTGTTCACATAGTCCCTTTCCACGTACTAGTTTGGTGACCTTGATCTCGATGTCATATTCCATGACACGAGTTATCCACCCTACTGCGCTTCTCATTCGAGATCCTTGTTTAGAAGGAAGTCCTTGACTCCGCATGAGAGACCAATAATTGGATCTTGTTGTTTGAGACTAGGTGCTTGAATTTCTTTAAACTCGATCACTTTGCAAGTACATGCTTTTTTGATGAAAGAGTATCTAGTTTCGTATTCCTCCAAGCCTTGACTGAAGAAAGCAACTGGTTGTTCTAATCCTTCTTTGTTTTGTTGTGCCAGGATTGCAGAAATTGTGTCTCCACCACCGAAGGCATATAGCACGAAGTCCTTGGAGAAGTCTGGATTGACGAGAGTTGGGGCTTGAGATATAGCCTCTTTTATTGCCTCAAAACTTGCCTTGCCTTCAGATGTCCACTTAAATGCCATGCTCTTCTTTAACATCAGCGTTATTGGCTTTACGAGAGCTGCAAAGTTTGGAACAAACCTGCGGACAAAATTGATCCTTCCCAAGAAGCTTTGAAGAGCCTTCTTGTGACTTGTGATAAGCGATGCTTGAATTGCTTGACCCGTTACAGGTCGATAAATCGACCCTTCCTTTGAAACAATATGGCCTAGAAGTTTTCCCTCGTGAGCCAAGAATATGCACTTTTTGGGATTGATGATACCCCAAATCTTCTACATCTACGAAATACTTGCCTCGAATGAGCGAGAGGTGATCCGCTGCATTTTTGAGAATACGGTGATGTCGTCAAGATATATCAGAACTATTTTGTTGATCGACCCCTTAAATGCCATATCCATTGCCCTTTGGAAGGTGGCTCCGGCATTTGATAGTCAAATGGCATCTTCTTGTAGGCATAGGTCCCCCATTTGGTGGTGAAAGCCGTCTTGAATTGGTCATCTTCTTTCACCATCACTGATTATACCACTGAGTAGCCATCTAGGGAGAGAATCTCTACGACCGGATACTACTTGCGATATTTGTTCCATTGAAGGAAGTGGGTAATGGTCTTTGAGAGATGCCCTATTGAGGTCGGAAATCTACACACAACCTGATTTCTCGCTCTCTTCTTCTGGCCGGAACCAAGTTTGCAACCCGAGCTTGAGTGCTTGATCGGGAATATAATGCTTGCCTCTATTAGCTTGTTAAGCTCTTTCTTCATTAGAGGCTCGATGTGAGGGTTGTGGTCTACCTTACCTTTGATGGGTTTAGCATCGGATCGATTCTATGGTATGTTGTGCCAACTTCGGATTGAATCCTCTCAAGTCTTCATAGCTCAGCGAAGACATCACGGAAATTCTTGGCAAAAGCTGTATGAAATCTGATTTCTCTTGCTCGGTGGCCACTTTACCAATTTGAAGTATTTTGCCTTTGACGAGAATTGGCTCTGAATCTTCTCTCTTGACTTTGTATGTTAGCCTTTTCCTTACGGGCTAGTCGTTAGGGTTGAAGATAGACTCGATGTTACTAAACCCTTAGGAAGCTTGTTTTGTCATGATTTGCACTACTTGATCCCCATCTTGCTGCTCTAATCATCACGATTTCTAGTGAGAATTCAGCCTCTTCTGTAGAAAATTGACGATCGGTTGATCGTTCTCAAACACTGCCCGACTTGTGTTATTATCTGGGCTGCTGGCCTCACAATCACATGGATATGTGGCTGTGTTTTTCCCTTTTGATGTTGTCGACCACATCAAGCGTTGCTCAGCTGCTGCGAGCCTATCCAGCGGCTTCATTTTTCTTCACAGGTATGGACCTGATGTTGAAAGCTTGAAATCCTCAATGAGGTCCCATACCCTATTCTTGTAGCTCCTCGCAAGTCGTTCTTCGTAGCATGTTGTCCTCTAACTTGGTTGTGATTAGCTCGCTATCCCGAACACTGCTGAGTTATTTATCCCTTTTTCCTAGCCTTGATGAAGTCCATGAATCAAGGCCTCATATTCATTTGTGTTGTTTGAACAAGAAAAGCTGGAAGCGAAAAGCTGAATAATATTTGATGCCTTGAGGTGAAACAAGCATGGCTCCACCTCCTGCACCTTGCCTTGCCTACTCCTTGATCCGTCAAAAAAAACAGTTGCCATACCTCATTGTCATCATTATGGCTTGGCTTGGTGATCTTAGAACAGGTTGATTTTCTTCGTGTATCTGATAGACTCCCGGCTCAGATTCTTCTACTTCTTGATAGGGATCAAAAGCATGTATCTTGTTTGCCCATTCATCGAGAGTTAGGTCTGGGATACTTCCAACCTTGGTGTCAGCCTCATCAGTACTAGGGTGATCTTCTTGATCAAATCTTTGAGCAATTGGCATTAATCGACTAGGAGTGTAAGGCTCGATATGGAAGTTTGCAATAGGTTCGAGACCTAATTGTAGCCTTAGTTCCATACCTTGTTCTAAACGACATGTGAGACCAATCAGTGAGACAAATACCCCCGATCTTGGTTGTGAAGTCCCTTGACAAAGCAAAGGGCAAAGAGTGGTGGAAGGTCTATGATTGATATATCTTGTAAGACAACAACATTTGGACATGCATGCGAGGTAAGACTCAAGTTTTTAATCTCCAGCTATTGCTTATTGTTGTCCCATCCAATTGCACTACCCCTTTAGATATTACTTCATATTGGAGACCGGTGATCAGCTATTTGCTTGGGCATCTTGAGCTACTTGCCCCGGAATCAATCATGCAATTGTGTACTAGTTTATCCCCGATGATTAATGAAACATAGAAAGGAGGGCTTGACATTTTACCTTGTTGCCCTCCATGGCTTCCTTGGTGGGCAGCATTTGTAAGCACTTTGTCTTGCATCGAACCTGCTTGATTGAAGTTGTCCAATCCTTCATGGCAGCTTGCGGCGAGATCTCTTTGTCTGGGATGGATAGGGATTCCCACATTGATATATTGGCGTTAGTCTTCTTCATCTGTTGATGATCTTGAATGGGGATGAAGTATCCTTTTGTTGTCCCTTGGTTTGTACACTTACTCCTTGTGCGTGGCAGCAAGTGGTGGCATTTGAGTTGGCCTAGGGGCTGTTCTTGGCTGCCCTTGTGTATTTGAAAGCTGGACTCTGCTTGCCGATCATTTGTGGAGCCGTGGAAGGTGGTGGATTGGCTAGGGGCTAATGGTTGTTCTTCACCCAAATTTCTCCTCTTTGACCTTGTGTTGGCTGCGACACCTTGAGAAGCTGCTTGATTCATGCCACGAAATCTTACGCTTGCCGGTTCACCAACGTGGTGTCATTTGGGGCTGATTCTTTGTTGGAATGTTTCTTGTTGTTATTTGTTTCCTTGGCTTGCCCTCGCCCTCCACACCGGTAGTTGTCACCATCGGTGCTTGATTGAGAGCACCATTGAAACACATGGATTGGTTATGAGGCTCGTTGCATGGAAAGCAGCCGAGTCATATTCTGAGCAATGTTGTTGTTGTGTTGGCACTAATGCCTTAGAGGCGAGATATAGCATTTGGATTATAGGGCTGGAATGGTCTATTAGAGGAGGCCTTGTTTGATTCACATTTGCAATTTGGATTAGGTGGTCTTTGTGGTTGGTATGGCTGCTGTTATTAGGCTGAGCTTGAGGTTGATAGGAAGGTCGAAACCTTGGGCTTGTTGCCTCTTAATAGTAACAGCTCATTTCCCAAATTTTGCAAGTTGTTTCATGACCTCTTGGAGTTCATTGAAGCACTTGGAGATGAAGTGGAAGCTTCATTTGAACTCGATTTCTAGGAGTGGGAGCAGGGGCCAAAGTGGGTGCTTGACTAGTGCTTGGATTTTCTAAGTTTGGATACTGAGGGCATGGGAGGCCTAGGAGCCGGTTTACCGGCTTGAATAAGGCAGTTTTCGGCTCTAATGGCAATCTTTATAAGCCATAGGGATTGTTGTGCCTCCCATGGTGAATTAACATAGAAATATCAGAATTCAAAGCTTTAAGGTAATATAGAAAAGCACCTTTTCTTTGTTGCTTTTTGCCTTTGGAATCCTATCCCAAGACCTTTGAAATCTGAAGTTGAAGTCGAGTCATTTGCTCGTTGGGGCTCTCTTGATAGTTGTCATTTGCTCCAAAAGAGACAAGTTGTCTCCCTTCTCTCCAAATTGCTCGTGAAGTGCAATACACGGCTGATTCGGTTTGTGATAGAACCGGCTCAAGGCTCCTAAACCATTGTAATGCTTTACCCTTGAAGGAAGATGCCGGTAACTTGTGACCACTTGCATTTCATTGATTTCATGGATTGCCAAAAGGTTAGCAATATCTTTAACATGATCACTGGAGTAGTCTCGATTTTCTCGGTGAAGTAGGGAATGTTCTTGAGGCTGCAATAGGAAGCTGGATCTTTGTGCATTGAGAGCAAGTGGGCTCTTGCACTGTGAAGTTGCGTAGGGATTGTTACGAGCCATTCTAATCGGTCTTAAAACCCTTGTATATCTTGAATGAAAGGCCTATCGGTGGAGGAGTTGAGAGAGTTGTTTGGTGGAGATGGAGACCTTTGAATCCTTCTTCCTCTTTGCCTTCTTCTTGGAGATAGCTGCGAGGTATTCAAACAACACTTCTTCTTCTCGACTCTTGACCTTGTGGTGATTCTTCTCATGAGTTTTCGAGGCTGCTTTGCTGAAACCAGTTGATTCTTCCCCTTTGAAGTCGCGGATATGCAAATAATAGCTCTTATAAGCAAGAAAAGCTGCAGCGAGATGCATATCAACTTTCTTTTTGCATGATAAAAATGAGACCTCTAGGTCCCCCCAGGCGTGCCAAAAGCTGTTGTTGCGAGACTCACGCACCCCCTGGATGCAAATCGGGCTTCTAGGTTGATGTTCGGGCATCAGTGTGATTGCACAACATGGAATCCTTTCTCAGCGTGGGACTTGTAAAGATGAGAAAAGATTCTCGAGAGAGAAGGTGGTTCTATTCTCTCTTTGAGATGCACACAAAAAATGCGAGAGGGTTTGCTAAAACCTAATCTAACTTGCGAGAGAGACGGGGTAAGAAAATGCATAGAATAAAACCTAAACTACAAAGGTGATGCAGGAATGTTAGACACTCGTTTTGCAAATTTAACACGAGACCACATAGATGCAATACAAACACCATGCCAGTGAGTAACCAAGCTATGATAAGAGATCAAAATGACAACAATGAATACATGAGAGGGTGAGAGTCGATCACAACACATATATTATTGCTCAAGAGTCGATACGGTACATTGCGGTGGCCAAGAGGCAAAAAGGATTGGCATTCTGACCCATATGGGAGGTTTGAAAGCTCCACAATTTCTCTTGAGCGAGGGAATAAGGGAGGATGCAAAACAAAAATGTCGACCCCTTAAAGGAGCTCTTCTTTCTGATATATATCAAGAAATGAGAGAGGGAGAGAGAGGAAATCGAGAATCTGCCCCTGACCACTTCTTGGTAGCATTTAAAATCATCTCATTATGTAGAAGCGGCGGATCTAGCAAAAATGGGAATTTACATCTAACGGGAGAGCGGCGAGTACATCTGCTTGCATTAAAGTTGGTTGTTGAAGCATTATTTCTATCTATCACCACGCGTCGAGAGACGTTTTCTTAATTTTCTCCCTCAAACTACACCAAAATGAGATTGATCCCCAGAATCATGTAGAGAATTTCATGACTTTCCGTTGATATAAAGAGCGTGCAAATCGAGCTGGATCGAAAGATACGAAGGTCGAAGATTTAGGGCACAAAGCAGCAAGAAAACAGGTTTTAAAATCTTTTCCCGCGCTCTGCCATCTGGACGACACGTGGCAAGCCCTGATTCACTGAGTAATTCTCTCTCTCCACCTTTCGCGGGCTTTTCTTGTGGGCCCCTTAAACTTGGACACGTGGCACTATTTCATTGGTTCGGATCAGTGCTCGAAAACTCGCCCCTTTGACTTTTTGGACCTTTTTCCTTGGCGACACGTGTCATGTTGTGATTTGTCCACGGGCCTGCCGGATTTTCGCGTCCACCGCGTCCTTTTGTCCCGGATGTCCCAGTGCTTCGTGGGACAGAATCCTCGATCCGCCCGAAATGGGCTTCCTCGTCCCTTTTCTGCCGGTGACACGTGGCGTGATCTGATTGGCTTTCGGCTCCTTCGGCTTCGGGCATTTCGTCCCTTTGTCCCATGTCCTTGTCTTTGAAGTTTCCCTTTGAGATCGGTTCTCCTTCCGCGTATCCTTGTCCATTTGTCCCAAATGTGGTCTTTATGCAGGACAAATTCAATTTTCGATTTTCACCCGATTCGGCGGTTCGCGTCCTCCGCGCACTCTTGTCCCGCTTGCTCCCGGTAAAGGACTTGGACAAATTTTCTTTCTTTCGGCCGATTCGGGCATTTCGCGTCCATTTGTCCCAGATGTCCCTTTTCTGTTTGGGCCGCTGGAGGCTTTTCGGCCGATCCGCGCCTTCCGCGTATAATTGTTCCAACTGTCCCAAAGGTGGCCTTGAGCAGGACTTAGCCAATTTTACGATTTTCCCCTGAATCAATCTACTTGCTTGGAACTTGAAAATGTATAGAGAGAGAGGATCTCGGGGAATAGTTCCTTCCCTTTTTAAGCCATGATCCAACTACCAAACCTTGCAAATATGAATCCGTTCTTGCCCATTCTTGAGAGGAAAATTCTTAAGTGATGATCACCATATTGTTACTAGTGGGAATTTACAGGCATTGAGAGATACCCTTTAGAGTGAGAACTGCCAACAGTGAATTATCATCTACTTGAATTGTCCTCGAATCTGGGTCATAATGTTGGGCACAAACTAGGACAAGCTTTGTGCTTTGAATGGATAATGGATGTCTACCAACTCGAATAGCCCACTTGAGAATATCTTTTCCTCCATAGCTTCACGGGGTTCTCTCAGCATCCTTGTTTTTAGGTCCTCTAGATCCATGTTTGTCACATCACCTACATTGGGATACTCAGTGTTTAATGTGGAAATTGGCTCTAAACCTGAGTATTTGAACTTCATGGTGATGAAAGTTAGTGAAATGGACGGGAGATGGATGGATATGAACAATTTGACCAAAATCCCAACACTTACTATTTTTAGCAAGTCCCACCGGATGTCTATTTTTAGAAATTTTCTCAAATTGGCACTTTTGAGTGGTCTTGACATGAAAGGGGTGATGGTGACTCAGAAAGTGACTCGTTTTCAAAACTTACTATTTTTAGTATGTGAGAACCTGGTAAAACTTACTATTTTTAGTTAAGTGGTCTTGGATGTTGGAATGAGATAGAAGTAGTCTCAAAAGTTTCGTTTCCTTTGGGATGCTTTGCTCCAAATTTGAGGTTTTTAAATCGTTAGATTTTTGTAGATCTGAAAAGGCAAGTTTTATGGCTGCATTTTCTTCTGGCCATTAAAAATTATCCAAACCATCAATGGAGGCAAGATTGGTACCAAAAGAAAGGCATTTTTGCAAGGAAGGTGCTGCTAACATTTCATGAGTTTCCGATGTGAGGTTTTTGAGTTATGAGCAAATTTTCGTTTTCAAGCATGGGGGTTTCTCGAAAATTTCAGCAACATAACAATGTATTTGGTGTTTGGGAGGAAAAACATCACATTCAAAAATGCAAAAATGGCTAAGTGTTAGAGTTTGAATCTTTTCTTGATTTTTAGCACTTTAACTCACCATTAACCCAACATGGCTTAACCCGGGTCAGTCGGGGTTAGAGGGTGAGTTGCACCCATGAAAATAGGGGACAATTGAGGTGAGGGGACAATAAGGACACTAAAATGCACTTTGTATGAGATTGTGACAAGTGTCACCATGTGGGAGCAAGAGAGATAGATGCAAGGGCTAGAAATAGGCTCCCGAGAGTTGAGATGGGGTTTTCCATGTTGTTGGGGCTAGCTGAATGAGGTTGGGCGCACCTTTGTGTCCCAACTATCACCTTGGATGTTGGGACAAAGGGACAATGGACAATCACCGTGTAAAATTGTGCGAAGGGTAGCCTTGGTCATGAGGAGGGGCCAAATTGGTCTATGTAATGTCCCCTTCTCGACATTAATCCTATGAAGACCCTTAGCCCAATTCTCTTCTCGGGGGCTTAAGGGGTGTGAAAAGGGGAAGAAGGTGGTGACTTTTATTTTAAGTTGCTAAAGTCATTTCTTATGTTTATTTTATAAAGCAACTTATAATAATGTCACTTAAAAGTGGTTAAGGAGGAAAAAGATAAAAGTCAATAAAGAAATAGATTTGGCAAGTCATAAAGATTAAACATAAAGTGTTGTCATAATGGGGCGAACTCCTCCTAGAGGTTAAAGTGCAAACATAAGGCCCAAAGGAAGGGGGAACCATATGGGTGCCTTTCTTTGGGATTTGTAATAAGAAAAAAGATAAATAGAGGTGTGGGGAGCCATGGGGATCATCTTTTTCCAATCTATTTTCTCTCATTGCATGTTAAGCTATTTTGCTTGCATCAATTCTTCTAAGGACGAAAACCCTTAAGGAGAAGAAGCTTTGGGGATGAAAACCTCTGAGGTTTGAAAGTTGGGGAGTGAAAACTCTTCAACTTTGTGAGGTGGATCCACCTGGGGTTGACTATTGTGCTACACTTAAGATTTTCAGTCATTGGAAGGTTGTGTTTCAGATCTAGGGTGTATTTTGGGGCCATTTCACTCCATATCATTCGGTTTTACTTTAGATATGAATTTGTGAATTTTGTGGGTTTTGGATCAGAAAAACTATTGTTGTCTCCAAGTAATTTTGCAGCTGGGAATTTCGGGCTCTTGTAATATCCTCTTCCCAGTTGAAGACCCTTAGCCTATTTTGTCTTCCCAACGGCTAAGGAGAAAAATAAAAGGGAGACTTAAGTTCTATTATTTTATTATAAAGTGCAAAAAAAAAAATAAAACATTATAAAAAGCACTTATAATAAATTAATGGACTTAATAATAAAATAAACATAGAAAAAGCAAATAAAAGAATAAAGCACTTAGCAAAAATATATTTTTATGAAAAGTGCGACTTGCTTGGAGGCAAAGGTAAAACAGAAAAAAAGACAAAAAAGCAAAAGTTATTCCCTTAAGAAAAATGCGACTTGCATGAGGAGAGCTTTTGGAGGGAAAGAGGCATTTAATACAGAGAAAGGTGATTGGTTGCATGAGTGGCTGGTTTGGGTCACTAACTATATTTATGCAAGTCGACTTTCCTTGTAGAGACACCATTGATCATCTTCTAAATTCTGATTTTTAATTGAAACTTTTAGCTTTGTCTGAATTATTTCTAAGGACGGAAACCCTTAGAAGAACTCTCTTGCAGGACGAAAACCCCAAGAGAGTGTGAAGACTCTCTACACAAGGGATTCCATTGTGCTTGTAAAGATTGATAGTAATTTTTGAAGTTATTTCCAGCAATTATAGAAGAAAATTTTGTAGATTTCTACAAGGGTTTGGAGAAGGAAAATTGTTGTTGTGTTTCTTTTTCATTTCCAGCAGGAGCGACCTATCTAGAGATCTAATGCATGAGGTTTTGGAGCTGATTAGAAGCTGATTTTTATTACTGTTCACAGATCTGATTTTTAGTGATTAAATCAGCCACTTTTCAGAATTATTGGTGTTAAAAAAGGTACCATTTCCATCTATATTTAAGGGCAGCTGGTCTGCATATTTTATTAATTTATTTCAGCCTCTACTGTGTCTAAAAATCTGGAATGTCCTTCATCTATTGGCTTCAAAAATTCAAGGGATCAGATTGATGCACCATAATTTACTTGTTTTTTTGTATTTTCTCTCATACACTAGTTGCCATTTTGAGAATATAAATCAGAATCTATTCCTTCTTTTGACATTATTGATCATGTCAAGAAAACCAAAGTTCAAATGTCAGAAGCTGAATACTTGAGAGCCTTTCCTGAACGAGTTAAATAGGCTAGTCAAATATGTACAATCACCAGGACAATCCAATACATCAAAAGGCCTTTTGCCTAAGCCCAAAGATACTCCTCCCCGAACAACACTGCAGTTGTTAAATCCTCACCATCTTCTAAAAGAGTGGAACCGTTCTATGTTTCCCTATTGCTTAATGGTTTCAAGTTAAGCAACTGCATTTTAGATTCAGGTGCTTCTGACAATGTCATGCCAACTAAAGTTGCAGATGCTCTTGGGCTTACCTTGACAAAGACCATAAAAGGTGCTATTCCATGGAGAGACAAGTCCCTTTAATCGAGACAAATCAAAGATGCACAAGCTGTTCCAGTAGCTTTTCTGACAAAAAATTAAAGATGACAATCCTAGTTGCAGATATTCTTGTCTCCTATAGGATGTTGTTGAGCAGAAACTTCTGCAAAGAGCGAGGAGAAGTAAAGATGGATTGGTCCTATGCTCATATTCCTATCAAAGGAATAAATCAAAAGCTGGAGCCGGAAAAGAAGTCCAAGTACACGGTTACAAAATTTGAGGATCCTAGATCTCATATTCTTTTTCAAGAATCTGACCACAGTGTATATTTCTTGGAAATGGATAAAGGCATTCCAAAGCCAACACAAGAAGAGGAAAAGTTTGGACATTGGAGTTTAAAGGAAGTTTTTGTTCTTTTGGATCAGGAGCCGGCGTTCTACTAATATCTCAGATCATGAGATATTCCCATACTCCCACAAGTTGATGTTCGAGAACACCAATCATACGGCGGAGTATGAAGCATTGCTTCTAGGAATGGAGCAAGCTAAAAGAAAGGAGTAAGACTCCTCAAAGCCCAAGGAGATGTTGAACTTCTAGTAAAGCAAGTTCGAGGGCAAAATCAAGTCAAAAGAGATGAGCTGAAGCATTACAGAGATAAAGTGCTTTCTGCCACACTGGATTTTGCAGCCTTCTCTATCAACTTCATTCCAACCAATCAGAACTCCAAGGTAGATTCTTTGGCAGTCACAGCTGCACTATTGAATCCGGATAGACCACCATCCATATTTAGACAAGGAAACTATAAAGTGGAGATGGTCTACCACCCCAAAGTCCCTAAACAGTGGCAGACTTTCAATGATGACAAACAAACATCGACATGTCTGAAACAAGACATCTTTGGCAGAGTGTATGTTGAAGGGAGTAAATCACCACCACGACAAATAGTCACAAGCAAAACTGATCCAGTTATGATGACAATAGTGGAATAATCCAACCAAAAGGTAACAAAATCCCCAAGGGTTTAGTTTCCTTGGTGGGGACTTTCAACAAGCATGATCGGTACCTGAAGAAGAACAAAGAACATGGTGATAGTTCTTCCTCAGAAATGCAGCAAATAAATCTGGGAATGGAGAAAGTTGATGCTAGACTTACCCACCATAGAGAGAAGAAAGGATGAGCCACCACAAGATGAAGTTGATAAGGACTTGCCCAAGGTGTTTGACAAGAAGGCCAGAGAAAGGAAGTTCAAGATCGGAGACTAGGTACTTTGGTGGGACAATAGACATGAACCAAAGGGCATGCACGATAAATCTGATTCACTCTGGAAAGGGCCCTTCGTGATCAAAAGAGTTACCAAACTGGACACTTTCTTCCTTGCCTACGGGGATGGAATTGAGTTACGACATCGCCTTTCAACGGCAAAGCATCATCGAGGTTTGTAAACCGAGATACGAGGTAAAACTTGTATGTATATAAATAAAACTTTGTCTGTTTTTCTGTGTTGTGTTGTTTTTGTTTGCTTGACCCCGAGCCCAATAGACAAGACACGAAACCAGAGATGCTGGGATCTCACCTTTGCTCATGTCATTTTGACAGAGGCAAAGATGTCCACAAATGGAGCCAACTGGTGTCCCCAGATTTCACCCTGAAATCTGAGACTACCCCATGTTTAAATTTTTGTACTTTTAAAATAACAGGTCGTTTTGTGTTTTCATTGCCAGAAAATTCTGTATTGCGTCAAGATATTCCCAGAGAGTCATATGAGCCAATTTCGACAAATACCCAGATGTCGAAACTCGTTTTATCCCTTCGCCAGGTTTTGTCTACGGAAATTTTTATTTAATTATTTTAAGCCCGTTTGAAGTAAATTGTGCTCCGGTTTAACCCTGTTGAAGTTTTGCATGTCAATATTCACATATACCAGTAGGGTTTTCACCAAGAATGAATCTGGGCTTTGTCTGTGACTTCTGGCAACGTTTTTCATTTTTATTTTTATTTTTTTTTTTTGCGTGTTTTTCTCTGTGAAATTCCCCTAGGTCAATTCCTTTTGCCAATACAATCTGTTTTCTTGCCTGGAGTATCTAGAGATCATCTACGGCCGCCATGCCAGAAGGAATCAGCCTCAGGAAGTCAGCTTCTCTTTAAAAAGACGAAGTCGTGCACAAAAAGCCTCTCCCAGGCAAGTCGCATTTTTGGGAATGGATGGATTTAAGCTGCAGTGGGATTTTTAAAGAGGCAAGGGCGGGCAGGAATTTCGAACCTACCTTGCAGGGTGAAAATTTCCATTACAAAATAAAGAAAAATCACTTAAGGCATTGATGGGAATTTCTTACCTGCCTTGCAGGGTAAAAAATCCCATTATGGAAGTCAAACAACTTAAGTGGATGAAGGGATTTTTGGAGCTGCAGTGCAGGGTGAATAATCCCATCAAAATTGACTTTTTAAATATAGAAATCAGCCATGTCAAAAAGTGTGACCCCTTTGGGCATTAAAGAATAACTTTAATTGCATTTATTAATAGTTTTCCTTCCTAATTTTGGCGCCCAGGGATGAGGAAAAGTCAATGCATAAGGAGAAGTCAAAGAAGACTGGAAGAGGAAGGCTAAAAATAAATTAAATTTATTTATTTAATGCAGCCCTAAAGCATGCTAAAAAGTGCGACCCATTTGGAGAATAGATAATGCTTTTTAATGCATTTATTAATATTTCTTCCTAATTTTGGCGCCATGGAGAAATAGAAGGTCAATGCATGATGTGAAGTCAAAGAGAACTGAAGGAAGGAGGCTAAAAATAAATTAAATTTATTTATTTAATGGCAGCCATGAGCATGCAAGTTTAGGCGCCCAAGTTAAAGAGAAAAGTATGTTTATTAATTAATTAATTGCCGGGAATAGGAAAGGCAATTATTAAATATAGAATGTTGAGGGTTATATAAGCAGGGGCTGCCATAATGATGAATTAATTAATTCTTTTAGCAAAGGATTGCAGCCCGGATAGTTTTGGCGCCCAAAGGAGGAGGATTTTTGCTTGCAAAAGTGTTTTTCATTGCCGGAAAGCTTCAAAGTTTGGCGCCTAGGGTTGGAGGAGCCTGTTTTAAGCCTTGATGATTATTTGCATGTTGGTACAGGTGCCCAAGTATTCATTACAGGTGCTTATATAAGTGAAAGGGAGCTCAAATCAATGTCAAATACATTGAATATATCTTCCGAATCTGAAGAACTCCCCAGATCTACACCAATTGCAAAGAATTCCAGCAGAATAAAAAGAAAAAGAATTGCTCAGACAAAGATTGCTCCAGCCATGGAAAAGCATGATGAAAGAAAAGGATCAGCAGAATCATGCATAGCTCATAAGGATCAAAAGGATCAGCAGATCTCATAATTGCAAAGGCTTCCAGAAAAAATTCATCCTCTTGTTTCTAATGCAGCTCGTGTAGAAGTCAATGCATGAGAAATTCCTTCCAAGATCTTGTGCATGTGCTCCCAATCTTCCAGTTGAATCCGTCATTGAATTTGCATGCACCCGAAGTGCTTTCCAAAATTTTTAAGTGCTCACATGCAATTAAAAATAAAAATGATGAGTTAGGAGAAGAACTGCAAAAGCTTCAAGGATGAGAAGGAAGACAAGTCAAAGGCAATACCCACAAGCAAATCACAGTCACTTGCTTCTAGATCCAGCCGCTTCCAGATCCAGTGCTTGCCTAAATCCAGTTTGGTGAGAATCAAGGGCAAAAGAATCAAGCTGCATTTAATATAAAAAAGAACAAAAGTGTTGCAACTTTCTTCTAATTCATTTTCCTCTTTCTTTTTCTTTTCTCCGACAAAGTAATTGAGCGATCAATTAAATTATAAAACTTAAGTGATCGGTTTAAAAGTCGTTACTTGAAGAAGTCAATTACTTGGAAATAGGTGGCGGACATGCAAAATATAAGGTTTTATTTTCAAGCAAAAAGGAATTCCAGGAGAGAGATTTCCAGTTGTTTCCTTTACAACTTCCACATGTGTCAGTTCCCTAAAAGTTTCCTATTTGTAATTTCCCCTCTACATGCTATAAGTAGAGGAAGAACCTACGGGGTAAAGATGAAAATTTGTAAGCAGCATTCTTGTGTTCCAGACTTTGTGTTGAAACCCCGATAGCTATTTGAAGGCAGAGGAATAGAAAGGAGCATATTTTCGGAGAACTTTGTGTCAACGGTGCATTTTGTTTCTAACTTTCTGTCTTAGATCTATTCATAAACTGTGTTATTCTAGATCTAGATCTGAAAGTTCCCTTTGCTTATAATTTTGTATGTTAATATCTATCTGTTTTATCTATGTGCATGCAATCAACTCTGTAATCTATTGATTGGGTTGCACATCTTCCCTCTTTCTTTCTTGTGTTTTTATTATTTTCTTCTTCATCAGATATTTCCTTTCTTTAACGATTTGCTTGCTTACTTGCATGCAAAACTATACAAGCCTATGGTTCATGAGCTGCATGGTTAAAGTAATACCCACAAATAGACACTAGCATATTTAATTAACAAATCTTACACGAGAGCCTCACCGGTGAACGAGGGAGATTTATCTCATGACTACTTAGGTTTTCAGCTATGTAGAAAATCTAGCCAACAAAAAAACTTTTGTTTTTCATGCAAGGATCCCTAGACTCTCGGCCATTGTTGCTTGGGCAAGGGACAAGTGCACTACATAGAGGTAATTTCAGATGGGGAGGAAGAAGTAGAAGAAAAAGAGGAAGAGTCTCATGAAGATGGAAACCAAGAGAAAGAAGAAGTTGACCACTTGGATAGTACTCTTGCTACACTATCCGGAGCTCCAAGATACCACCCCTTCCATGTAAGAGGAGAATTAAAAGGTAAGAGAGTTATTGTTTTGATTGATAGTGGTGCAACTCATAATTTCATAGATGCTGATTTGGTTAAGAGATTGGGGCTACCATTAGAAGATTTCAAAGGTTTCAATGTCATGGTAGCAGATGGCTTCACCATCCCTTGTACCAAGAAGATAGCACAGTTGAAAATCACTCTTGGTAAGCATAAGGTGGTAGATGATTTTTATGTGGTTGGTATTGGAGAAACTGATATGGTTTTGGGTGTGCAATGGTTGCACTCTCTTGGAGAATTTACACAAAATTATCTAACAATGGAGTTGAAATTCAAATTAGCAGACCAAGAGATAGTGTTACATGGTATGGCAATTGGAGCACCCATGGTTGTAACTACAAAAAGGATGGAAAGTGCATTTCATAGAGGGCAGATTGCTTGGGCAGTTGTAATGTCCCTTTTTCCCACTTAAGGACTTGAATTTGGATTTCTTGCCATTCCCTTTTCCATGGAAATGAAGTAGAAGAGTTGGGAAAAGGATTGATCTTCCTTTGCATTTATTTTCTAATTTTAATGTTTCTTTTTAGTGTGTTTTTGCTTTTAGCAGGTCGGCTGGGTTTGGAGCTTTAATGAAGCCAATTAAAAATTAAAAAGAACACTGTATGGGTTAGCCTTGTCCTTTTGGGGCTTTGGCGCCAAAGAGAGGATATAAAAGAAGGTTAGAGAGCTCATTTGCATCATCATACATTGGTGCATTTTCTCTATTTGGACTTGTGGGCTGGTAGCTCATTGTTCTTCCACTCTTGGACGAAGTACAAGTGTGTGGCATCTTCCTAGAAGGACGAAACCCTTCTAGTGCTTTGGGTAGGGGACAGAAACCCTCCTTCCTTGTTGGCTTGAAGATATATTTCAGATTTGAGAGGAGAGAAGACATAATCAATTTTTATATGCATTGTTGAGCCTCTCCCTTGTGGAGCGACTTGCATTGGTGAAGGGTTTGGTGCCATCTAGGGCACGACAATCTGATTTGAGTTCATATTTGTCTTCCTCATAATTTATAAAGCCGAATCTACTATTTGTTGTTAAGTTTGGGGTTTCTAAACCCTCCTTTCATAATTATTTTGGAGCTGTACTTCTGTTGGTTTTATTTAATTTTTCAGCTGAGCATTAACATGTTTTTGGGGTTGAAAACAGTTCTAAAATATCTCTAAAAGGTTTATAAAAAGTGTGGATGCATTGTTGAATGATATTTTGGTGAAATTGTGAGTTTTTCATACTGTTGTTCCTAAAATCTGATCATTGTCCAAAATCTGGGTTTATTTTCAGTCTGCTGATTTAGAAATCTGATTTGATATCTTTGGGATTTGTGCTAATTTCCTAATTTTCAGTTTCAGCCCTTAAAAGGGATATTATAGTGGTATCAGAGCACGAGATCTTCAAAGGCCTAGGGTTTCTTGTGGAAAGAAATCATGGATAGATTGATGAAGGTGCAAGAAAGACTAGCGGATACCTTGGACTCTCTTGCTTCCACCATGCAAAACCTACAAAGAGGAAGGACATTCAAGGAAGAGCCTAGGGTTTCAAAGGTCAACAAGGTGGCAACTAGCTTTGAGGAGTATCAAACCCTTTCGAGAGGATATTCGTGATGCCCTATCATTTTCCGAGTTTGTAGGATGGAGAAAAGATAGAGTGGGCATTGGAACTTGGTCCAAGCCCCGAGCCATGCACAAGGGTCATGGGAAAAACATCCCAACCCTTGAGGAAAAGAGCCCCATCTTGTGGGAAAAGCAAGGAGAAACTATAGAGCTTGTTGAAGAGGGAACCAAATTCCCAAGTTCGCTAGGAGAGGAGGGGCATGCTTATTCCCCCAAGGTTAAGAAAGAGGAAGGTATATTGCAGCAGCTGGTTATGGAGAGGGAGCAGCCCTTGGGAGAGTTAGAACTCCCCAATCCTCTTGCCACGGTTGATCTCTTGGCTGGTTTTCCTAACAACACCTTAAGGACACAAAGGTTTGATGAAATAGTGGAGCACGAGCCAAGGAAAGAGAAGGAGATCAATGAGCATACAACTCAAGATCCGCACCTTGGAGGAAAGGGAGCCATAAAAGATGAAGATTCAACCCTTACTCCCATTCTTATTCCGGATATTCAACATTATGAGGTAATTGTGGATCATTGTTTGGTTAATACTAATTTTATTTTGGCACATGATGAATTCAGACATGAGCAAGTGGGAAAAGAGAAAGGGAGGTTTGGAAACCCTTGTCCAAATAGATATGAGGACAACAAGCTTGCTGGACTTTTTATAACAGCGGTCAAAAAGGAGCATAATGATGAAGAATTGAGCCTTGGTAAGGGCCACAAAGGCATCCCAAGCTCAAGCAATCAAGATATGGAGATAGTTCAAAAAGGGGAAGCTCATTTGATTGGAGAAACAAGGACCAAAAAGTGGGAACACCTTGATGGTAAAGAGCACATACACCCTCTCATGCAACATCCGAACCAGGTGAAGACCGCTTTATGTGCATGGGCCAAGATAGAATTGGTAAGAAGCTACCCCCCTTCCAAAGACCATGGTATGCTTGTAAAGATAACCAATTCCTTTTTCCATTTGGTTTATATCTCAGCTGATATGCATGTGTCTAGAAAAGAATTTTGGGGTCACAGTGATGAATGCATTGAAGGTAACTCACCCAAATTGATAAGGCCAAGAAGAGAGGAAGAAATTCTCCATGGAGAACCAAGGATTGCAATGGGTGAAGTTGCTGGTCTGTTATCTACAACAGTCCAACATGGGAGAATTACCAATATATTTAGCCATAATAAGGTTCCATGCATAAGTACCATTGCTAGTGTGAAGAGGCTAAAGGATAAAGTGAAGGTAAGCAGCCCTGGACCTAGAGACAATTCAGATTTATTGCCCATCATGTTACTATGCCAAAATTATGGACATCATGAACAACTGGGAAGGAATGAGGGCTATGTACTCTTTCTTATGTCACTGCCATGCTTTCACCTCTACCATCCGCAAAGCCAATCTGTTTTGCAAGAAGGATACTCGGAAAGATAGAATTAATGGAGGTAAGGTGTTTTTGGAATATTTTCTGAGTGCTGGTTCTAACTCAGAAATTCTGAGTTTTAGGAAGGTTAAGGACAGCTCATGGCTCAAAAAGGTTTCAGTTTCATTGCTTACCAACATGCCAAAACAGTTCGGGTTTTCAGACAGGTATGATAACTATATTGCATTGCTCTACTCCATGATATTGTTGTGTTTTTACTCTCATGATCAGCTTGTGCCAAGTGGAAAGAAGGTAAGAAGTGAATTGTGTAGCAAAGGGTGCAAGGATGCTTGGGAACAACACCAAAATTGTTTTAGCATATGTGTGGTTGGTACTATTGTGAGCCTTAAAAGGGGAAGAAGGTTTGATTACATGGTCAATTTGATTGATAATTCCATCTTTGAGTGTCTAAGGATGACTCACATCTTTGCTTTATGGATCAACTCTCATACATGCCAACTTTCACAGGTAATTGGTTTCTTATTGGGCCATGGAATGGTGATACTCATTGAAAAATGGCACCTCTCATAAATCAATCAAAGGAGAACTTACCATTAAGCAGGGGTTGAGCATAATTAACTTTGGAAGCTTCAAAGTCACCAATAGCATTTTCATGTTGTCAAATTTCATGGGAAGGTGCAAGGTATGTAATGTTTTTCTTGAAATGAAGCCAACTGAAGTTAATGTTGTTTGTGGGATGCAATGGTTTCAATTTTTGGGAAAATTTCATTATGGTACTCTTCTTCATATATCAACTCCTTGGAAGAACTTATTTATGGTTGGGCATGTACAAATTCAACCACCCAATAAGTTTAGAGGAGAAATTAAGTTGTTGGTTTGGGTTCAGTCAGATTATGAGTTGTTTCCAATTCCAAACAACTATAAGAGTGTTCCTTTTGAAGCTATTAAATCATGGGAAAATGGTCTTGAGGTTGTTGGTTTGGAGGAAAGTAGTAAGACTACCACATTTCGGGATTTCAAGTATGCTGCCATAAGCTTTTATGCATAGTTACCTAAGACTCGGGACGGCAGGACGGGGTTTCGGACGGCAATTTTTTTCAAATTTTGGGGACGGCGATGGGACAGCAAGGGGATGACTGTTAAAAAATATATAATTTATTAATTTTACAAATATAACATGAATAATTCAATAAACTAAGACTTAAAATTGAAAGTTTGAAGATATTGCATTTTGGACCTTGGCTTATGTGATGAATAATTGAAGTTTGTGACATTAATTGGTTAAGCAGAGGTCTTAGATGAAGTTGAATGATGATGTACAGTTGATTTCTGAGTTGCAGCGAATTGGAAAAGGTGTAATTTGAAGTGAGCATAAGGAATTGGGTGCAGAACAAGCAAGATGGGTTGTTGTAGATGACAGTGGCCTCGTGAGCTTGTAACCTTGCATTTTTGGTGATAGTGAAAGAAGGCACAGTGCCTCTTGCTGGAATTTTTACCCGCACTGGGTTTCTCCAAGTTTTGTTGTTATGTGTGTGTGTGTGTATGTCTGCTGTTGCGATCTCTTTTCACGTGTCACATTCAATTCCTCATAACCTTCATAATACTCTGTAGTATGGACAAATCTACGAATGTTGGTGCATAAGATGTTAGGAAAAGTAATGTTCACATGTTAGTAGTTAGTTATATTATTGTTATATAAACAATAATATATTATTGGAGTTGTTTTAACAACTCGTATGATTTGAGTTGTGTATTGTTACGTGAGTAACAATCACAACTAAATAGGATTATGGAGATATTGTTGGGAAAGTAGTTTCCTAAACAATAGGGATGTAAATACCTATTTATATGGAGTGGCATATGTTGTATAAACATCCGGAATGAATTGAATGATAAATCATTATTCCGTGAATTTTATTGTGTAAATCTGGTCTTATGCCTTGATTTGGTATCAAAGCAATGTTATGGTCCCTGTGAAAGAGCCGAAGGCGTATATTTAATCCAATCCATTTGTTTGGAGTGGCGATCAGATCTTGTGTGAGGTCGATATAGTTTTATTGGGCTGAGCAAAGAATTTGATCAGTGGTATCTCTGCGTATAGCCCATGAGAGTCCTCTTCTCATTCTATGTAGCTTCCATGGCCTGTACCCATCAACGCCTCCAGATATGAGAGTTTCGTGTGAATTAGTAAGCATTGAGAACGTGTTATTATTTGGAATGTGTATTCAATCCGCAGTACACTAGTTACCATTTTGGGAAGTGTGGCAGGATCTTCACGGATCATTGAGGACAACGAAGCCTTGTATTTTTTTGTGGTGGACATGATTTGCTATACGACATCAGAGCTTGCAAAACAAACATTATTGTTTTCATTCGTAGTCTGCCAAATCCAATGCTACACAATATATTTCTCTCATGTATGACAATCAGGGGAAAGATTTTTTTCATAGTCCTATATCTATGTGAAGACGTCTATGTGCAGTTTTGACAGATCAAACAATATTGAAGCTTACAGATGAAATCTCGTAGCTTTGGGCCTCACAACCATTGACTTTGGTCTTCGTTGGAAAACCAGAGTTGGTATTAATTCGTTCACCACACACCGGCGTTCCTGATTAACTGTCTACACAATTCTCTACCAGCGTCATTGATTGCGCATTGAGGTCCTCTCCATTTGTTATGGTTGTGATATTTGGACCCTCGCAGCTGTAAACAATGCAATGCATGCATTGGCGTCTATTCATAAACAAGCTCCACCTTGAATTTCATTTGAAGAGCTACCTGGCGAGCAGACCTCCGCATTAAACCTGCAACCTGGTTCTATTTTCCATGTGGACATCTCCACCATTGTGAGTCAATTTTGTCACCGTATCAAGAGTCTAAAGTTTCATAGTTTTGTTTATTTAGCATTGGTCAAAATATTTAGTTGTTTGTTGACATTTTAATAAAGTTTTAATGAGTCCTCGCATTGTCATAGTATTCATTATTTTTGAGTCTTTGTCCAATGCAATTGTTAATAGACATTGCTAATATTTATTCCAGTCATTGTCCGATAAAATATTATGTGTCTTCATTATAAGTGTATAATCTATAGTATTTTGTGAAGACTTAATTCGTAGTCAAGTCCGTATATTAGTGATGTGTAATACATCATCCATCAAATTCTTTAGATTTTGTATGTCTTTAGTTATTAAGTCAAAATATAGTGATATTGTCATTAACAAGTTTGTCATGTTTGTCATTGTAAAATCAATAGTTGTATCTATATTCGAGTTATATTCATTATCAAAAGTCAAGTATTGTTATTGAGTCGTATTGTTAAAATTGTAAAAAGTTCATAAAAAAAAATTGCCTTACAGACGCATTTTCGGTGTTACCAAGCGTCCAGGAAAATGAAGTCTTTCTTATTGTGGGAGGAAGAAAAGACTAAACTCAACTGGAAACAAATGTACTTCATGTTCGCATTCTGCTAAGTTAGCGTGCACGTATGATGGAGGACGAGAGGCATCGGAGGCTGAAGGAAAACCTATGACCTCTCGTCAATCACCAACGATGAGGCCGCTTCACTGATTTGGTGGCACGTGTGCGATTTTGCTTTAGATTGGTGTGCCTTTAGCGCGCAGCGTGTTTGATTTCAGCATTTTAGTTTGGTGTGGTATGTTCCTATTCACTTATGTATGTGAGTATTCCTACATAATTCCCCAATGTAATAACATAGTGAAGAACAGATAGCACAATGAAATGCAGCATCATGAGTCTTGAAGAGGTTGAACAGTCAGATGTGTTCTTGTTCATACCTAGGTTTGTGGTTAGCCTTTGGAAAACCATTGAAGGTTGTTCAGATGTGTTCTGCTTGAGTTCCCACACTGTTAGGTCAGATGTGTTCCCTAGAGTGACTGGTTGATAAGTAGATGATTCTGAGTGTGTTCCCATCCTCATCATCAGATGTGTTCTGATAGTGCATGGTTGATAAGAAGTTGATGTGTTCCTTCTTCTACCTTCAGTTTGAGTGTTGTACCAAGATCATGAGCAAGCACAAGCGGCAGGCTGTAGAGGAAGTGTGAAAGTTCTTTTGCTACCATGTAAACATTAAGGGGGGAATGTTAGGAAAAGTAATGTTCACATGTTAGTAGTTATATTATTGTTATATAAACAATAATATATTGTTGGAGTTGTTTTAACAACTTGTATGATTTGAGTTGTGTATTGTTACGTCAAGTAAATAGGATTATGGAGATATTGTTGGGAAAGTAGTTTCCTAAACAATAGGGATGTAAATACCTATTTATATGGAGTGGCATATGCTGTATAAACATCTGGAATGAATTGAATGATAAATCATTATTCTGTGAATTTTATTGTGTAAATCTGGTCTCACGCCTTGATAAGAAAAGTACTTAAACTTGCTCATAGTTTATGTAAATCAGTTATAGAATTAGTAGAATCCATGTTCATGAATTAGACAATGGTGTACCATGTAACTAGGCTAGTTACAGATCATTAAGAGTTTAATCCACTGTGAATACATTAGATGATAGTGATACTTGTCCCTTTGGCTAGTTATTTTCTCTAGTAATTTAGTAGATATCCACACATTCAAATTGATGCCTTGTCTCATGTGCAAGGTAACTATAAAGCTATATACATGTTCTTACTTCTTGATAATGATTGTACATGTTCTTACTTCTTGATGATGATTAACACATGCATCATTCTGTAAAGCATTAAATTGAAGTATTTTTAGTTTTTTAATGTGTAAGATGTAGGAGACACCGTGGCGTCCCGGAGACGTCCCTCGTATGTCTCGGGGACATCATGGCATCCTCTACGCTGTCCCCTAAACACTGTTTCACTCGGGAAGTCTCGGGTGCGTCCCCTAACCTTAGGGGCGTCCCTCTTTTTCAAAAAACCCGGGATGCCAGGAAACATCCCGTCCCCATCCCCAAGTCCGCGAGGCGTCCCGAACGCCCAAGATGGCTTGAAAAGGGGCGGTGCACGTCCCGTGTAAACTGCTTTTATGTAAGCATTTCCAGCCCTTTCTCCAAGTTTCTATCAGTTGTAACCTTGTGGCCAGCCCCCATAACATTGATAGAATGGGGAACTTTGAAGGTATGTCTTGATTACATCTGCCATACTCTCCTCTCTATTGTTGTTCACAAATTTTCCAACTATTTATTTACTTATAAGCTACCAAGGAAGGAACTTTCAATCATATGGTTGAAAGAGTTACAAGTGTTTCATGGCTGTTGTAGACACTATACAGCCCCCATTCAATCACCATGGTGCTATTTATCCAAAAGAATTGTTTGCCTAGTCATAAGAAGAAGATGGGATGGCAAACACCTTGACCAAAGGATCAAATTGAGGACGGTTCTTCCAAAGAGGCCTGTTGTTTTGTTCATTTTCAGTTTGTTCTTCTCAAAGTCTTGGTACATAGAGAAACACTTTTATAGCCGGAAATTGTATTCTCTACACAATGACATACTTGTACTATTTTGTGCAAGTAAAGGTGGGATTCTAGTTCCCCTCATTCTGATTTTTGAAGAAGAAGAGCAAAATTACATTGGTATTTGGGACAACAGAAGAGAAATGTTGGGTCACCAATGCTTGGATGGTAATTGCACAAAGAAGTAGCAGCTAAGGCTTACTTGCAATTTCTTGAGGACAAGCAATTTTGGGAAGGGAGGATTGTAATGTCTCTTTTTCCCACTTAAGGACCTGAATTTGGACTTCTTGCCATTCCTTTTTCCATGGCAATGAAGTAGAAGAGTTGGGAAAAGAATTGAGCTTCCTTTGCATTTATTTTCTAATTTTAATGTTTCTTTTTTAGTGTGTTTTTTCTTTTAGTAGGTCGGCTGGGTTTGGAGCTTTAATGAAGCCAATTAAAGATTAAAAAGAACATTGTATGGGTCGGCCTTGTCCTTTTGGGGCTTTGGCACCAAAGAGAGGATATAAAGGAAGGTTAGAGAGCTCATTTGCATCATCATACATTGGCGCATTTTCTCTATTTGGACTTGTGGGCTGGTAGCTCATTGTTCTTCCACTCTTGGGCGGAAATCCAAGTGTGTGGCATCTTCCTAGAAGGACGGAAACCCTTCTAGTGGTTGGTTGGGGACGGAAACCCTCCTTCCTTGTTGGCTTGAAGACATATTTCAGATTTGAGAGGAAAGAAGACAATCAAATTTTTATATGCATTGTTGAGCCTCTCCCTTGTGGAGCGACTTGCATTAGTGAAGGGTTTGGTGCCATCTAGGGCACGACAATCTGATTTGAGTTCATATTTGTCTTCCTCATAATTTATAAAGCCGAATCTACTATTTGTTGTTAAGTTTGGGGTTTCAAACCCTCCTTTCATAATTATTTTGGAGCTGAACTTCTACTGGTTTTATTTAATTTTTCAGCCGAGTATTAGCATATTTTTGGGGTTGAAAACAGCTCTAAAATATCTCTAAAAGGTTTATAAAAGTGTGGATGCATTGTTGAATGATATTTTGGTGAAATTGTGAGTTTTTCATACTATTGTTCCTAAAATCTGATCGTTGTCCAAAATCTGGGTTTATTTTCAGTCTGCTGATTTAGAAATCTGATTTGATATCTTTGGGATTTGAGCTAATTTCGTAATTAAAATGTTTGTATTGTGTCAAGATATTCCTAGAGAGTCATATAAGCCAATTTCGCCAAATACCCAGATGCCCAAACTCGTTATATTTTGTTGTTGGGGTTTGCCTGCGGGAAATTTTTATTTAATTATTTTAAGCCCCGTTTGAGGTAAATTGTGCTCCGGTTTAACCCTGTTGAGGTTTTACATGTCAATATTCCCATATACCAGTAGGGTTTCCACCAGGAATGAATCTTGGGCTTTATCTGTGACTTCTGGCAACGTTTTTCGTTTTTGTGTTTTTTGCGTGTTTTTTTTCTGTGAAATTTTCCTAGGTCTATTCCTTCGCCGAGTTCGATTGATCGTTTTCTTGCTTTGGAATATCGGAAATCATCTACGGACATCATGCCAGAAGGAATTTGCCACAGGAAGTCTGGTTCTCTAAAAAGACGAAGTCATGCACAAAAAAGGCCTCTTCTGGGCAAGTCGCATTTTTGGGAAAGGAAGGTTTTAAGCTGCAATGGGATTTTTGGTAGTAGCAGGCAAGTGGGAATTTTGTACCTACCTGGCAGGTACTTTTTCCCATGGAAGCAAAGTCACTTAAGTCATGATGGGAAAATTAGAGGCAGCAGGCAGGCGGGAATTTCTTACCTGCCTTGCAGGGTGAAAATTCCCATTGTGAAATAAAAGAAAATCACTTAAGGCATTGATGGGAATTTCTTACCTATCTTGCGAGGGTAAAAATCTCATTATGAAAGTCAAACAGCTTAAGTGGATCATGGGATTTTTGGAGCTACGGTGCAGGGTGAATAATCCCATTAGAAATTGACTTTTAAAAATAGAAATCAGCCATGTCAAAAAGTGCGACCCCTTTTGGAATAGAAGGATAACTTTAATTGCATTTATTAATTGTTTCTATTCCTAATTTTGGCCCAAGCATGAGGAAAAGTCAACACAGGATGAGAGGATAAAGGAAATTGGAAATAGAATGCTAAAATTAAATAAATTTAATTTATTTAATGCAGCCCTCTATCATGCAAAAAAGTGCGACCCACCTAGAGGAGGAATAATACTTTTTAAAGTATTTATTGATGGAATTAATTCCTATTTTTGGCGCATGAGGTCAAAGCATAGTGTGAAGTCAATGTAGACTGGAAGTAGAAAGCTAAAATTAAATAAATTTAATTTATTTAATGGCAGCCATGAGCATGCACAAAATAGGCGCCCAAATTGAAGAGAAAAACATGTTTATTAATTAATTAATTGTCAGGAATAGGAGAGGCAATTATTAATTATAGAATGATGAAGGTTATATAAGCATGGGCTGCCATATTAATGAAGTAATTAATTCTTCTAGCAAAGGAGTGCAGCCCAGCAATTTTGGCGCCCAAAGAAGGAGAATTTTGCTCAGAAAAAGGTGTTTTCACTGCCGGAAAGCTTCAAAGTTTGGCACCTAGGTTTGAAGGAGCTTGATTTAAGTCTGATTAATTGTTTGCATAGTGGTACAGGTGCCCGGTGAAGTTGACAATATTCATGCTTGCTTTGCATGCAAACAAAGCCTCAAATTTTAGGGCAGCGGGCTTTATATATGCAGATTTTTATGATTAAAATCAAGTGTTCATGTTCGGTTTCGTCTTTGTCTGAATTAATTGTAGGTATTCATTACAGGTGCTTATATAATTGAAAGGGAGCTTAAATCAATGTCAGATACATTGAATATATCCTCTGAATCGAAGAAATTCCTAGATCTGCACCGGTTGTAAAGAATTCGGCCGAATAAAGAGAAAAAGAGTTGCTCAGACAAAGATAGATCCGGCCATGACAAAGCGAGATGAAAGAGAAAGCTCGGCAGAATCATGCATTACTTCCAGGTTTGTTGACATCGGGATACAGATCTAGGTCCAGAACCTCTTTTCGAATTGATTGAAAGATCCAAAGTGGAAAGACTTCTCTCATGCGTGCGATCAAAAGCGGTGGAATCATTCGAGCTTGACATTCCCATTCGGCTCGGTTGCGAGAATTCGTCATGGAGTGTGCAAGGTCTTACCACCCACTATCTAGATCGATCATCGAGATCTTTGCGGGAAGACAATAATCAAGCTGGACGCCTTACAGTTCATCAATTATTGTCTGAAGATTCTAGCACGACAGGTGGTGACTACTATTAGCATATTGGATGCCGCGAAACAGATGGGAAAAGCATAAAGTCGACTGTGTGGGCATAATGAACAGCAGGTACATGAAGAAGCCCAGATCTCCATCCAAGTTCCCGAGGACTCTTCCACGATCAATCAGTGCGAGGAGGTGGATGACATTACCAAATTTTTATGCAAGATAAATGGCGAAGCTAACGCTCACAACTTCCGCTCATGGATGTATGCCTTCATCAGGACCATTGAAATCAACAAAGCAGATTCTATAATCAATTGGTCGGAAATCATTAGTGACAACATCGGTGAGTAGCTCCGGAATGTGAGGCGGACTTATAGCTTCAAGATGACTTCGTATTTGGTATATACGTGACTTCACAAGGTATCTTCTCAAGTTGGATAGATGTGGTGTGCTCTCCAAGGATCCTATTTTTGAGTGTTATCCATGACTTCTATTGTGCCGCATGCACGATAAAGATTATAAAGTGGTCAACGATGGATTCTTCTATGGATTCATTTGCAGGCTGAACGGTGATCTAAAGGCCAACAGGGTAAGCAAGGAAGCTTGGGAAGCTATGTCCCAGATTGGTAGTATCTTCATCCAGTTTGCGGACTTTACATACCTCAGGGTCACCGGCTTTTCGAGAGAACCAGTCAAGTTACCCAAATATCCGAGTGACAGATTGGTCATCATGGAGTTGAGCAGACAACTCGTGGAGATGCATGACCTACAGTCGAAATGGCACAAGTCTACTAGGCTTCTTCCCGATCATAATGGGCTATTACAGCTGCCAGAGCATTCATAAAGCCCGAGGAATTGAAGCGGAGATGTTCTCTGAGTATGAGCAAGAGTTCTTCCCAGCACGGCTGAACTTTGATCCATATGGGGTGGCAAGGAAGACAATCTCCCAGGAGTACGCGCATGTGCCTTCGTTAGAAGATTTCTGGATGAAGTGCAGAAGCGAGTACGAAGTTAGAAAGAAAGATTTCAGCAGGTTATCAGCACGACAAGTGTTTGACTTTGGATTAGCACGGATACCTACGGATCTTAAAGATGATGGGCTTGTGTTACTTGACGCATACCATCAGATGGGAGGAGATAGAGTTGTACTTCAGGAGAGCATAGGTGGCTGCCACACGATCGAGGAAAGGTCTGCCACCGTTCTAGTCAATACTTCAAACTGGTTGCTGACAAAGGGATATTGCCTTGATGAAGCTTTGATGAATCAAATCACAAGCAACCTCAGCACAGGAGATTCCCTCAAAAGGAAGCACGAGGGAGAAAGCAAGAAGGCCTGAAAAGATTAAAGTGCACAAGAAGTCTCATTCAAGGGAAAAGATCACTTCTACGGCTATGGTGTTAGTTCCGACTTCTCCAACATCAAGTACTTCACCAATTGTTGCACCTCAGCAAGATATTGCCATTCCTCCGTTGAATCCGGCAACATTTGTCTTTTCTCCTCAGCCACTCCGATCAACACCTCTTCTGAAGAAATGTTGAAGTTGCAAATGGCAGAATTTGAAAGAGCTTTGTCTTTGGACAATACAGAGGATGGTAGCCATGACACTGTAGTGTTTCAGATGGAGAGGAGCCAGAGCACGAGATGGTGGTACATTTGGCAACTTCTCATTCTCGAGAAGTAATTTCTCAGAGTGGTTGGCTTCACAGTTGGTTCCAGAGGCTAGAGAGGAGATCAACTTGGAGGAACATGACTTGCAGCTGCTCCTGAGTTTGGGCGGAAAAGATAGAAAACCTAAAGTTGCTAAGGTGACTTCGAGGTTGATTATTGAGGAGTCAGGGCAGAAGTTCGTTGAGGTGTCAGTTCAAGCAGAAGGAAAGAAGAAGGATGAGCTCACGGCAGTGGATATAACAGTGACCAAAGTACCCATAGGTCAAGCCACTACAGAAGGATTGAAGCAAGACACACAGACATTGATAAATGTTTTATTCCTTAGGCTTGACAAAGAAAAGGCGGAGAAAGTTGAACTTCAGAAGCAGGTGTCTCAGTTGTGCGAGATTATTGCCAAAGTTGTCAAATCTTCCACTCAGCCAATTTCAGCACATAAGCAGGTGAGTGATCATCTGATGTAGGAAGTGGAAGATGCAGGTAACCAGGTTAAAGCTATCGACGAATGGAAGAGTCTAATCATTCGCCAAGCTTCTGTACAACTCGGGGAGGTGCCGACCCGTCTAAAGGTTATGAAAGATGCATCGGTTCAGCTGAAACAACTGGTGATGAGCACGATAGACATGAACACAGTAGCTGAAAGTAACCTGAGTACTTTGGTCGAAATAAATAAGCTGCCGAGGGAGGTGTTGATTGCGGAATGAATTGTGCCCGATGGATCAGTTGAGAAGGGGAAGCAACTTGAGTTTGCAGTATCTTTCCGCTTGGAGATCTTCAGAATCATGTTGAAAAGGATGCGGGCACTTGAAAGTATGGCATCATCACTACCAGACAATGTCATTGCTTTCACCAATGAGGAAGTGGTCGGGAACATTTCTTCATACACAAGGACCATTCCTAGCAAAGTGCCTGATTCCTTGGAGGATCTCTTCTGATGGTGCAAGAGAGGATTGATGGAGCTATTAGGCCTTTCATGATGGATTCCATCAGTAAGTTGGTAACGTTGCAGTCAGATATTGAGAAGTTCGGGCCTAGCTTGAAGGATGTGGAAGCGTGCATCGGGGTTTTGAACGAAGGCTTGCTGCAATTCAGGACGAGAAAAAAAAGTTGTGGCTAAAACAGATGGGAAGTTGTTGAATTACATGTTCGACAAGTATATTCAGTATCAAAACAAAAAGAAGATGTAGATGTTACAGCTGGCGAATCTTTCTTCTACTCTTTTTCTTCTATTTTCCACGTTCCCGGATGTAATTGTAAAACTTTAAAGTTGTTGGTTTTAAAACCATTACTTTAAGTTATGTGGAACGATTCTATAAGTTAAGTGATAGATGTGTATAATTTTGACTATAGATCCGGATGCATGTCACTTGGAGAGGAATTAGAGGAAGATGATTGCCAGATGTTATCTTTACTTCTTGTTTATGTTCTAGTTCAGTTAAGTTTCCCATTTGTAATTTCCCTTCTACATTCTATAAGTAGAGGAAGAACCTTCGGGTTAATGATCAGAATTTGTAAGCAGCATTCTTGTGTTCCAAACTTTGTGCTAAAACCCCGATAGCTATTTGAAGCAAAGGAATAGAAAGGAGCAGATTTCCGGAGAACTTTGTGTCACGGTGCATTTTGTTTCTAACTTTTTGTCTTAGATCTACTTATAAACTTTGTGTTATTCTAGATCTAGATCTGAAAGTTGCCTTTGCTTATAATTTTGTGTGTTAATATCTATTGGTTCTGTCTATGTGCATGCAATCAACTCTGTAATCTATTGATTGGGTTGCACATCTTCCCTCTTTCTTTCTGTGTTTATATTATTTCCTTCTTCATCAGATATTTCCTTTCTTTAACAAGTTACTTACTTGTTAAAAATTATACAGCTATGGTTCATGAGCTGCATGGTTAAAGTAATACCCCTATATAGATACTAGCATATTTAATTGACAAATCTTACATGGGAGCCTCACCGGTAAATGAGGGAGATTTATCTCATGACTGCCTAGGTTTTCAGCTATGCAGAAAATCTAGCCAATTACTACTCCATACCGTCATCCTAGAGTCTGCAAAGAAGAAATTGAGAAGGCCATCAAAGAGCTCTTGGAGACGGGTCACATAAGGCCTACTTCTAGTCCTTTTGCATCCTCGGTTGTTCGCAAAAAAGAAGGATGATACTGTGAGAATGTGCATTGATTACTACCTATTGAACAAGAGGACCATCAAGAATAGTTACCCCGTACCTTGGATTGATGAACTAGTTGATGAGCTACATGGAGCTACATATTTCTCCAAGATAGACTTGAGATTCGGGTACCATCAAATACGGGTAAGAGAAGATGTTTACAAAACTGCTTTTAGATGTCATTTTGGGCATTTTGAGTTTCTTGTGATGCCTTTTGGTTTGACTAATGCACTGGCTACATTCCAATCTTGTATGAATCATGTGTTTAGTCAACATTTGAGGAAGTTTGTTCTTGTCTTCTTTGATGATATATTGGTTTATAGCAAAACATGGGAGGAGCATCTCCAACACTTGGATATGGTGTTGGGAATTTTGGAGCAGCAGTCACTTTATGCCAAGGAATCAAAGTGTGAATTTGGTGTGACTGAAATTTTATATTTGGGGCATGTTATCAATGCCAAAGGTGTCCATGTGGATCAACAAAAGATCCAAGCCATCTTGGATTGGCCTCCACCCACCACTATGACACATTTGAGGGGATTTTTGGGATTATGCAATTATCTTGTTATCCAATTTCACCCCCCCAGGGTTGAATTGATAACATACATCAGGATTCCCAAGTCCCAGGCTGAAAAAGAACGAGCTCTGAGAGAATGCGAGAAGTTGCAGAAAATAAGCCTGGACGAGAAAAAATTGTGAAAATCGGCTAAGTCCTTGTCCTAGAAATATTTGGGACATTCGGGACACCAAGGCGCGGTTCGGCCGAAACGCCTCCAGGCGGCCCGCGAAGCACTGGGACAAGTGGAACAAGTGTACGCGGAGGGCGCGAACCGGCCGGTTCGGCCGAAAAGGGAAATTTTAGCACAGGGACAATCGGGCCGTCGGGACGCGAGGGACGCGAACCGCCCGGATCGGCCGAAATGGAGAACTTTCGTACTAAACATTTGGGACAAAGGGACGCGGGACGTGGATAGCCGAAGGAGCCGAAAGCCAATCAGATCACGCCACGTGTCACCGGCAGAAAAGGGACGAGGAAGCCCATTTCGGGTGATCGGAAGATTTTGTCCCGCGAAGCACTGGGACATTTGGGACAAAAGGACGCGGTGGACGTGAAAATCCGGCAGGCCCATGGACAAATCACAGCATGACACGTGTCGCCAAGAAAAAGGTCCAAAAAGTCAAAGGGGCGAGTTTTCGAGCACTGATCCAAACCAATAAGATAGCGCCACGTGTCCAAGTTTAAGGGGCCCACAAGAAAAGCCCGTGAAAAGGTGGAGAGAGGGAATTGCTCAGCGAACCAGAGCCTGCCACGTGTCGTCCAGATGGCAGAGCGCGGGAAAAGAAATTTAAAAATCCGTTTTCGCCTGTTTTGTGCCCTAAATCTTCAGATCGTCATATCTTTCGATCCAGAGCTTGGATTTGCACGTTCTTTATATCAACGGAAAGCTGTTGAAATTCTCTACATGATTCTTGGGGTCAATCTTGCATTTTGATGCAGTTTGGGGGGAGAAAATTAAGAAAACGTCTCGACGCGCGTGTAATGCTTCAACTACTAACTTCAATGCAGTGATGACTCGCCGCCACATTGAAATGACCCACCATTTTGCCAGATCCGCCGCTTGGATCATAATGAGATGATTTTAAATGCTACCAAGAAGTGGTTGGGGGCGGTCTGGATTTCCTCTCTCTTCCCCCTATTTCTTCATATATATTGTAAAGAGGAGCCCTTTTTAGAGGTCGGACATTCTTGTTTTGCATCCTCCCTTCTTCCACCTTGCAAGAGAATTTGTGGAGCTTTTTCAAACCTCCCATATGGATTGTAATGCCGTTTTTGCCTCTTGGCCCCTTAATGATATCTTGTATCAACTCTTGAGCAATATACATATGTTTGTGATTGATTCTCAACCCTCTCATGTATTCATTCTTTGTTATTTTGATCTTTGTTGCGGTTTGGTTACCTGTGCATAGTGTTTGTATTGCATCTATGTGGTCTGTGTTAGATTTGCAAAACGAGTGTCTAACATTCCTTGGTGCATCACCTCTGTAGTTTAGGTTTTATTCTATGCATTTTCTCACCCTGTCTCCTTGACAAGTTAGATTAGGTTTTAGTAAACCCTCTGCATTTTTGTGTGCATCTGAACAGAGGAATAGGAACCAGCCTTCTCTGGAGAATCCTTTCTCATCTTTACAAGTCCCACACTTGGAGAAAGGATTCCATGTTGTGCAATCACACTGGATGCCTGAACATCAACCTAAAAGCCTGATCTGCATCCGGGGGTCTTTGTGAGTCTGCAAAACAACAGCGATTACTACATGAGATTTGTCAAAGGTTTTTCCCAACTTGCTGCCCCTTTGACTGATTTGACCAAGAAAGAAGCTTTCAGCTGGTCTGGAACAACCCAAGCTACATTTGACAACTTGAAAAAGGTAATGAGCACATGTCTTGTACTTGTTCCAGATTTTTCTATTCCTTTTGTACTTGAGTGTGATGCTTCAGGAGAAGGAATAGGAGTTGTTTTGATGCAAAGGGGACACCCCATTGCTTTTGAAAGTAGAAAGCTTAAGGAAGTGGAAAGAAGGTTTTCAATCTATGACAAAGAAATGTTGGCTATCATGCATGCCTTGACTAAATTTAGACAATATTTGGTATGTGGAAGATTTGTGGTCAAAACTGATCACAATAGTTTGAGATACTTTTTGGGGCAAAAGGATTTGAATGATAGACAACAAAAATGAGTAAGCTCCAAGCCTATGATTTTGACATTGAGTTTGTTAAAGGAAAAAACAACATAGTTGTTGATGCCTTGTCTAGAAAGCCCATGTTGTGTTCTCTAACAGAAATTGCAGTGGAATGGAAGGCTCACATCATAGCGGAATATGCCAAGAATGAGTTCACAACTGCCATAATTGAAGGTACATTGAATGATGAAAAATACAAAGTAGTGGATGGGCTGATTTTGTATAAGAATAGAGTCTTTTTAGCACAAGATTCCAAGGTGAAACACAATTTTGAGGGCTGTCCATGATTCACCTTTGGCGGGGCACCAAGGCTTCTTCAAGACCTACAAGCAAGCAAGAGAGAGGTATTTTTGGAAGGGCCTCAAAGATGAAGTATTGCAGCATATTAGAGAGTGTCTTACATGCCAAAGAAATAAGGTAGAGCATGTGTTTCCAGCTGGTTTATTGCAGCCACTACCCATTCCCAATCAAAAATGGGAAAGCATATCCATGGACTTCATCACGGGGCTGCCCTTAGTCCAAGGTAAGAGTTGTTTGTTTGTAGTGGTTGATAGACTCACAAAATTTGCTCATTTCATGCCACTTCCAACTAAGTATGACGCTCCATTGGTGGCTGATATTTTTTAAAGAAGTGTTTAGATTGCATGGGCTACCAAAGAATATTGTGAGTGATAGGGACAAACAGAGTTGACTCCAAGCACTAGCTATCATCCACAAACAGATGGGCAAACCAAAGCAGTCAATAAATGGGTGGAAGGGTACTTGAGAAGCTTCATTTCAGGGCAGCAGTTCTCATGGATAAAATGGCTCTATATGTGTGAGTATTGCTACAACACTTCTCATCACATGTCTATTGGCATGACTCCTTTCAAGGCTCTATATGGGTATGATGCTTTTCATTCATAGATGTGGTTCTAACCGATAGTAGAGTGCCCGGGGCACAAGATTTGGTACAACAGGTCAAGAAGTGTTACAAATGTGCAAAGAGAACCTCCAACATGCCCAAAATCAGTAGAAACTCTATGCAGATCAGCAATGTGTGGAGAGGAGTTTTGAGGTGGATGACATGGTCTTTTTGAGGCTGCAACCTTATAGGCAATCTTCTATCAAGCAAAGTGGTAAGGAGAAGCTCAAGCCACGTTTTTATGGGCCCTACAAAGTGCTAAGAAGAATTGGTGAGGTAGCATATGAGCTAGAGCTACTAGGAACATAGCAAGATCCATAATGTGTTCCATGTTTCATGCCTTAAAAGAGCACTTGGCCAGCATATAGTTCCTTCTCCAAATTTGCCACCCATGGATGATGAAGGCAAACTCATTTTGGTTCCAGAAGCTATCATTGATGTAAGAGTGGTGTCCTTAGATTTCACCCTAAAATCTGGGACTACCCATTTGAAAAAAATTCGTTCTTTTTAAAATAACGGGTCTTTTCGTGTTTTGATTGCCAAAAGATGTATTTATTACGTTAAGATATTCCCAGTGAATCATATGAGCCAATTTCGACAAATACCCAGATGTTGAAACTCATTTTATCCCTCCACCAAGTTTTGTCTACGGGAAATTTTTATTTAATTATTTATTAAATAAATAAAGCCCCATTTGAAGTAAATTGTGCTCTGGTTGAATCCTATTGAAGTTTTGCATGCCAGTATTCACACATCTCAATAGGGTTTTCACCATGAATGATTTGAGCTTTGTCTATGACTTGCCGGCAGCGTTTTTTTTTTTATTTCTTTGTGTTTTTCTCTGGTTTTCTCCATGATTTCTCTATGAAATTCCCTAGGTCAATTCCTTCACCAAGTATAGTCTATTTAATTGCCTAAAGCATCTGGAGATCATCTACCAACACAACACCAGAAGGAATCAGCCTCAAAATTCAAGCTTCGACAAAAAAGCCTTTCGGGCAAGTCACATTTTCTGGAATTAATGAGTGTAAGCTGCAATGGGATTTTTGGTAGTGACAAGTAGGCAGGAATTTCTTACCTGCTTTGCAGGTACTTTTTCCCATGAAGTCAAAGTCACTTAAGTTGCGATGGGAAAATTAGAGGCGGCAGGAAGGCGGGAATTTCTTACCTGTCTTGCAAAATAAAAATTCCCATTATAAAATAAAGAAAAATCACTTAAAAGCACCGATGGGAATTTTCTATCTGCCTAACAGGCTAACTTTTCCCACCAAGGAGATTTATTCACCCATGCAAGTCATAATTTATCAAAGGAGGCCAATTTTAATGCAAGTTGCACTTTTTGGAAGGAAGACTTTAAGCTGCCAATGAGAATTTTGGCAGTGGCGGGCGGCGGGAATTTTTACGCCTTGCGGCAGGTAACTTTTCCCATGAAGTCAAAGTCACTTAAGCTACAATGAAAATTTAGAGGTGGCAGGCAGGCGAGAATTTCTTACCTGCCTTGTAGGGTAAAAATTTTCATTATAAAAGAAAAATCACTTAAAGCACCGGCGGGAATTTCTTACCTGCCTTGCAGGGTAAAAATTCTCATTATGAAAGTCAAATCACTTAAGTGGAAGAGGGGATTTTTGGAGCTGTAGTGCAGGGTGGAAATTCCCATCAAGTTGACTTCTTATTTTTAGCAATTCCTCTTGCCAAAAAGTGCGACCCACCTTGGGTGAATAAAAATGCATTTAATAATATTTATTAATGGTTTATTCACCCAATTTTGGCGCCATAAATAGAAGGAAATTCAATGCAAGTGGATGAGCTAAAGAGAAGTCAAGGATGCATGCTAAAAATAAATAAAATAAATTATTTAAAAAAGCAACCAATAGCATGCATAATTGGAGCCCAATTTGGGTGAATAAACATGATTGTTTATTAATTAAATTGCCAAAAATAGGAAGGGCAATTATTAAAAATAGTATGTTGAGGATTATATAAGCATGGGCTGCCATAATGAAGAAACAATTAATTCTTTTTGCAAAGGATTGCAGCCGGACAGGTTTTGGTGCCAAAGGAAGGAGGTTTTTGCATTAAAGAGTGTTTTTCATGGCAGGGAGCTTCAAGGTTTGGCGCCTAGGGTTGGAATGGCTTGATTCTTGCTATGATAATTATCTGCATGTTGGTATAAGTGCTCTGGTGAATTAAATAATATTTTTGTTTGCTTTGCATGCAAACAAAACCTCAAATTTTATGGCAGCGTGCTTCATATGCAAATTTTGGTGATAAAAATCAAGTATTCATGCCATGGACTCCATCTTTGTCGAATAAGTTACTGGGTATTCATCACAGGTGCTCAAATCAATGTCAGTTATATTGAATATATCTTCCAAATCTGAAGAAATTGTTAGATCTGCACAAATTGATCCAATTGCAAGGGATTCCGGCAAAATTAAAAGAAAAAGAGCTCAAACAAAGATTGTTCCAGCCATGATGAAACATGATGAAAGAGAAAGATCAAGCGAGAATCATGCATAGCTTCCAGATTTGTTGAAGTCAATGATATAGACATAGGCCCTAAACCTATCACCAATTTAATTGACAGATCCAGATCTCATAATTGCAAAGGCTTCCGGCAAAATTCATTCTCTTGTTTCTAACACAGCCCGTGTAGAAGTCAATGCATGGAAAATTCCTTCCAGGATCTTGTGCATGTGCTCCCAATCTTCTAGTTGAAGCCTTCATCGAATTTACTTTGCATGTACTGAAGAAGAATTGCAAAAGCTTCAAGGATAAAAGGGAAGACAAGGCAAAGGCAATACCCGCAAGCAAATCACAGTCACCTGCTTCCAGATCCAGTTTGGTGAGAATCAAAGGCAAAAGAGTCAACTACATGCAGAATATGGAAAAAGAACAAGATTGGAAGTGTTGCAGCTTTCTTCTAATTTCTTTTCCTTTTTCTTATTCTTTCTCTTATTTTCTCCGACAAAGTAATTGAACAATCAATTAAATTATAAAACTTAAGTGATTGGTTTAAAAGTTGTTACTTGAAGAAGTCAATTACTTAGAAATAGGTGGCAGACATGCAAAATAGAAGGTTCTATTTTCAGTTATAAATCATGCATGTCATGCAAAGAGGAATTCCAGGAGGAAGATTGCCTGTTTTCCTTTTCATAGCTTCCGCATGCGGGAATTCATTTAAAGTTTCCTATTTGTAATTGCCCTTTATACACTATAAATAGAGGAAGAACCTACGGGTTAAGGAGGAGAATTTGTAATCAACATTCTTGTGTTCCAGACTTTGAGCTAAAACCCTTGATAGCTTTCTACAAGCAGAGGAATAGAGAAGAGGCAGATTTCCAGAGAACTTTGTGTCAACGGTGCATTCGTTTCTTATTTCTTTTTAGATCTCTGCACAAACTTTGTGTTGTCTTAGATCTAGATTTGAAACTATCCTTTGCTTCAAATTCTGCATTTTAAGATCTATTTGTTTCATCTATGTGCATGTGATCAACTCTGTCAACTATTGGTTAGGTTGCACATCTTCTTTCCTTTCTTCTCGTATTTAATTATTTCCCCTCCTCTGCATATATTCATTTCTTACAGCTGCTTACTTGCTGCAAAACTGTCTAGCTATGGTTCATGAGCTACATAGTTAAAGTAATACCAACAAATAGATATTAGGACATATAACTGACAAAATCTTACACATGGGAGCCTCACCGGTAAATGAGGGAGATTTATCTCATATTTCGCCTAGGTTTTTGGTTGTGCGAGAAAATCTAGCCAACAAAGAGAGAAAATATTGAGAAACAGGAGAATAAAAGAGTATTTAGTTTGTTGGAAGGATTTGCCAATGGAGGATGCCACTTGGGAAAGTGCGGCAATTTTGGAGCAACCTAATTTACAATTGCTTGTGGGCAAACAATTTTGGGAGGGAAGAACTATAACATCCCCTTCTCGACATTAATCCTATGAAAATCCTTTGCCCGATTCTCTTATGTTTTCATGCAAATATGCAACAAGAAAATTCCCAATTTTCAAGCATGACAACCATACCCTACCCGAAATGTTTTACTCAAAGGTCATTATGAGTCCTCCTTCATGTCACCCTAATCCCAGTCGGTCTTATCCGTCTATCTAAGTAGTCTAATGTGTCATGTTAGTGTGCCCATAGGTGATTTAGGGATATCCAATCAGTTCAAGTGCTCTGAAAGCAAAATCCATCAAGACAGGCTTTTTGACAAGCTTGGAAAAGGTCAATTTCTGGGTTTTCTAAGGCTTGTGCGTATCCCCCAAAATTGAATGAAAGGCCTAAAACCATCATGGAGGTGTATCAAAGGGCTGAGAACGTTGTGCAATCAGTTTTGGAAGGTTTTGGGAGATTTCACAAGTTTTGGAGCAATTTCATCAAAACCCGGGTTTTGGATGCTTAAGCGGTGCACAATGCCAAAATAGCTCTTGAGCTTCGGGAAGCAATTCCGGGAGTTCCATAAAGAGTTAGAAGCCAAAAAAATATCATCGAAAAGCTGATTTAGAGCACGGTGTCACTCAGATTTCACTCCTGAAATCTGCGACTACCCTATCCGAAATTTTTTCGTACTTTTAAAATAATGGGTCGTTTTGTGTTTTTATTGCCTGAAAGTTCTTGTATTGCGTCAAGATAATCCTAAAGAGCCATATTAGCCTTTTTCGCCAAATACCCAGATGCCCAAAGTTGTTTTATTCTGTTGTCGGGATTTGTCTGCGGGAAATTTGTATTTAATTATTTTGAGCCCCGTATGAGGCTATTTGCGCTCTTTTAACTCTATTATGAGCGAATATGTTATTATTCCTATGTGCCAGAAGGGTTTTAACTTATTTTAAGTTTTGGGCTTTATTTGTAACTTTTGGCAATTTTTCGTGTTTTTGTGGTGTCCCGTTTCGTTTTCTGTGAAATTTCTCTGGAACAATTCCTTTGCCGGGTAAGCCCGATTTTTGGCCTGGAGCAGCTGGAAAACATATACGCACATTATGCCGGAGGAAGTCGCCATCGGAGGTCTGGATCACTGGGAAAAAGCGAAGTCGTGCACAGAAAAGCCCCTGCGGGGATGGGCGCATTTTTGGAAAACAAAGGATTTAAGCTGCGATGGGAAAAATAGAAGCCGCAGGCATGATGGGAATTTTATACCTGCCTAGCAGGGTACTTTTTCCCATGTTATAAAATTCACTTAAGCTGCAGTGGGAAAAATAGAAGCAGCAGGCAGGTGGGAATTTATTGCCTGCCTTGCACTTAAAAGGCTGCGGTGGAAAAATAGGTACTGGGAATTCAGGTACTTTTCCGTGATATAAAATTCACTTAAGGCTGAAGTGCGGGGAAAGTTAGAGGCTTGCGGGTAAAAATTCCCATGGCGGAATTTATCACATTGCCTTGCAGGGTAAAAATTCCCATGGTGAAATAAAAGAAAAGTGACTTAAGTGAAATCACGGGATTTTATTGCCTGCCTTGCAGGGTAAAAAATCCCATTGTCAGAAATTCTTAAAAATAGAATTCTATTATGCAAAAAAGTGCGACCCACCTTGGGTGAATAATAATGCATTAAATAAATATTTGTTAATATTTATTCACCCAATTTTGGCACCCAGGCTTGTGGAAAAGTCAACAAAAGCAAAGGGGAATAAATCAATTGGAAATAGAATTCCAAAATTAAATAAATTTAATTTATTTAATGCAGCCCCTTTTGAGAAGGAATTAATACTTTTTAAAGTATTAAATGATTATATTAATTCCTATTTTCAGTGGCTATGGTCAAAGCACACTGTGAAGCTTAAGTGAAGTGATGTGTGAAGGATTAAATTGGATTAATTTAATTTATTGGATGGCTGTCCTTAAACATGCTATTTTTAAAAGAGAAAAGCATGATTTTTAATTAATTAATTGCCTTTAATTGTTAGGGCAATTATTAATTATAGAATTATGAAGGTTATATAAGCATGGGCAGCCATATGGGTGAATTATTTAATTCACAGGTAAAGAATTGCAGCCAAGAGGAAAAGTGCGCCCCATTAAAGGAAGGATTTTGCTCAGGCAAGGTGGAAACAAGGCTAAAAGCTTCCAAATTTGGCGCATGCTTTGAAGGAGGTTGATCTTTGTCTGCATAATTGTTTGCACAGGTGTTACAGGAGCTCAGGTGTTGTTGAAAGGATTCATGCTCTCTTTATGTGCAAATTAAACACCATTTTTTGGGGCAGCAGGCTTGAAAAGTGCAGATTTTTACAATTAAAATTCACTATTCATGCTCCGGTGGCCATTTTTGTCTGAATAAATTGCAGGAATTCATTACAGGTGCTTTACAAAAGAAAATGAACTTATATCAATGTCCAATACATTGAATATTTCCTCCGAATCTGAAGGATTATCCGGATCTGCACCAGTTTTGAAGAATTCGGTCAAATAAGAAGAAAAAGGCATATTGAGACAAAGATAGACAAAGCTATGGCAAAGAAAGATGAAAAAGAAAGCACTGAGAGTCATGGATCACTTCTAAATTTGCAGATATTGGAAACATGGATCTAGGCTCGGAACCTCTTGCTAAATTGATAGACAGATCCAGAGCAGGAAAGACTTCACTCATGCGTGCAGGAGAAACTTCACTCATGCGTGCAGATTAAAAGCAGTGGAATTATTCGAGTTGCAGCTTTTCCATCCATAGCCCAGTTGCCAGAATTTGTTATGCGAGTGCGAGATCCATATCAGGATACGAGATGCGAGATCGGATGCAAATCCATATGCGAGATCAGATCCGAGATCTTATAGTTGCAAAAGCTTTTGCATGCAAAGGCTTCATCCTCTTGTTTCGAATGCAGCCCATGAAGAAGACAGTGCGTGGAAAATTCCTTCCAAGATCTTGTGCATGTGCTCTCATCTTCCAGTTGAAGCCTTCATTGAATTTTCATTCACCCTGAGTGCTTTCCAGAATTTTTAATTGCTCATATGCAATTAAAAATAAGGATGATGAGTTATCTATGGCCAACCTTGCATTGATGCATGTATTTGGAAGAAGCTGCAAAAGCTTGAGGATAAAAAGAAGACAATGCGAAGGCAAAATTCCACTTGCTTCAATTCCATTGCTTGCAATTCCGACTTGTTTCGAGATCCAGTTTGCTTCGAGATCGATTTGAATCAACTTGCATCAGTTTGAATCACATGACATGAAAAAGGATAAAGTCAGCTTTCCTCTTCCTTCTTCTTTCCTCCGACAAAGTAATTGAGCGATCAATTAAATTATACAACTTAAGTGATTGGTTTAAAAGCCATTACTTGAAGAAGTCAATTACTTGGAGATAGGTGGCAGGCGTGCAAAATAGAAGGTTCTATTTTCAGTTGCAAATCATACATGTCATGCAAAGAGGAATTCCAGGAAGGAGATTGCCAGTTGTTTCTTTTTCGACTTCCACATGTGCCAGTTCAACTAAAGCTTCCAACTTGTAATTGCCCCTCTACATTCTATAAGTAGAGGAAGAACCTTCGGGTTAATGATCGATCAGAATTTGTAAGAAGCAATCTTGTGTTCTAGACTTTGTGCTGAACCCCTGAGAGCAACTTGGAGCAAAGGAATACAAAGGAGAGCGAGGTTTAGGAGAACTTTGTGTCACGGTGTCTTGTGTGTTTCTTGCTTTGAATCTTAGATCTCTTGATAAACTTTGTGTTATTTTAGATCTAGATCTAGAAATTTGCCTTTGTTTTATAATTGTGTGTTCATATCTATTAAGTTTCTTCTATGTGCATGTAATTAGCTCTGCTTTATCTACTAATTGGGATGCACATCTTCCCCATTTCTTCTCTTGTATTTCCTTTACTTCTTTCTTCTATAATTTTCCTTTCTTAAGCACAACTTTACTTGCTTTGCTGAGAACTTCTTAGTTATGGTTCATGAACTAAGTGGTTAAAGTAAAACCCACGATAGATAAAAACACATTTATATTGACAAATCGACACGGGAGCCTCACCGGTTAAATGAGGGAGATTTATCTCACATTGCCTAGGTTTGATGCTTATGCGGAAAATCTAGCCAATGAGAGCCCTAGAGGATGGTGGCCTCATATTTTCACAACAACACCCAGGCGCATTCTATCCTGACCAGTTTTAAGCAGGCACAACCTTCAAGCCATAACAAACGCCTATTTTTAGGGGTTGCGAAAGCAGAATCAAGGGATAAGACCCTCACCATTGTGTTTAGAAGGCCTTTTCATGCAAATTCATATAAGGAAGCACCAAAAACTCTTCCAGGAACTCAAGATACGGCTTTGACAAGTTGCTCCACAAGGTAAAGGAGTTAGTCATTTTTTGGTGAAAAAATGGACCAATGGGAGAGTGGCACACTTTTGTGCACCAAGTGCACCAAGGCCTTGGTGCGAGAAAATGCGCCCCCCCATTTCAGCCCTAGACCCCAATGTGACCTCCTCTAAGCCCCTTTTGCAATCTAAGCCCATGTGCACATTTTCCTAGCCCCCTCACCTTTCCGCCTCAACCAACCACGTCATGCCAAGTGGCCCAATCAAGATGGGGCGCACTTTTGTGCACCAAGCCCTTGGTGCGATTGATGCAAAAAGTGCGACCCTTCCCCAACTTTGAAAATATGCAAATTTTTTCCATTGTCGTGTTGCTTCCAGTTCTTCTTCACACACACACAAGAAATTTCCAACTGTCGGATTCTTCTTCACTCCTCCATTGCTGCCGCCTCTGGAACTTTGCCACCACCTTCAACATCCTTCTTTCATCATCCTTTGCTGCTACAACACAAGAAATCAAGTCTTCGAGGAAAATTCATGGTTATGAGTTGTCGGAAACCCTTAGGCCAAAAAACGAAGATCTGATCATATCTCTGAAACCGTTGATCGAATCTCCGCGAAACTTTGGGAAAATCCTCCTCTCCCAAATGTCTTCATGCTGCAAAAAACAGAAAATGCAAAGGTGCCTCAGACCATTAATGGAAGCAAAATTAAAATTTGTGCCCAAGCTTCCCTTTCTTCCATTTGTCGTTGATCCGAAAAGCGGGTGAAGCTAAGATTTTGAACGAAGCATCTAGAGAAAAAACCATCACAAAGAAGTTGATTTCTCATAAATCGAAAGTGGGGAAGAAAACCTTTAGAAAAAGCTCTAGGACTCTATTAATGATCTGCCTACAGTAACTCCATGCCCGAAACTGCGCTGCAAGCGAAAATTTTCATTTTTTATTTATGAGCTCTCCGGTGGGCGAAACTCAGTGAAATTTGGAGCACGTGATCACGATAAAGAGCCAAACCCAAAAATGTCATTCCCGTAAAGTAAACCGAGGCCATTTTCACTGCTTACTAAGAATAGCACATTCTAATATGCTTTCTCACACGCTAAAGGTAGTAAGTCCCCTAAGTTGCGCAAGTTTGATCATCTAGGACAATCAGAAAAGGTGTAAAATGAAGATAGGGCAGAAAACGATAATTTTCCCAAAATAGCAAGTTCCCAAAAAGCAACTTGTTAAAAATAGAAATGTGCTAAAAATAACAATACCTCATGAAAGGAAGAGGATGGAGTGTGTCAGAAGGTTCGAGTGCAAAATTGGAGCAAAATTAGTAATATGTCCAAAAATAGCAAGTCACGATCCTACCTGCTAAAAATAGAAAGTTTCGGCCCAAGTGTAGAAAGTTGCGAGATGGCTTCATTTTCACCTATCTTTACGCTTTTCGGGCTCTCCATGGGGTTGTAAGATGGTTTCATGGGTTAAATGGAGGAGCGAGAAGTTCGAAGTGGTCTGGACACATCATCCCGAGTTCAATTGTATTCAGAGGAAAAACAGAGCATCACAAGGCGCAGCAAGTGAACTCATCTTCATCACTCGAAGAGTGGGTGATTTAAAGTGAGTTGGTCTAGGTGAAGCTCAATGAAGTAAGGAATTTCATCAATCAAGTGTCAAGGAGGATCATTGTGAGCATTGCCGAGTTCATCTTGAGCTCACATCAAGAGGTCTTGAAATAGTGTTTTTAAACACTCATTTTGTGGTCTAGGATGTCTGTGCATCATGCAGAGGTTGTGATCATCGTCGGCAAGATCTTCATCAAAGGTGAAGGTATCCCCACTCGTCTTGGAGCATTCTTCCCTTCTTCTCTCTTTCTCCCTCTTCTTTCTCTCCCCTTTCTAATTCTTCGTTGGGTATAATCATTGTATTTCGTCTCATTCACTTAAGTGACTTCATAAAGTAACATTGTAAAAGTCCCTTTAATTTATAAAAAGGGAACTTATTTCTCACTTCCTAGGAAGGTGAAAAGTCACGAGTTGAATGAGACAACAAAGAGTCATGTGGGGGTAGGTGAAGAGTCAATTCACATTGCTATAAATTGGGATGGCTTCTCCATTCCAAAGGATCTTGAAAAATTGCATTCGAAAATTTTGTACTTTGTAGCAATAGTGGATTGTAATATGTTGTTGGACTTTGTGTCATCCATATACATGAAATAAAGATACATTTCTTCTACATGTTTTTTTTTCCCTTGCTTTGTACAACTTGTGTAAATGTCAATCAAGGAATAGAGTTTATGCTTTCCAAGATGCATGAATGTGTGCAACTTTGTATGCATGGTTTCCTCTCATCATTGACACAATAAGCATAGTTGTTATAGGCATCTCATGTTTCTTTTGTTTCCCTCTTTTATGTACTCTGCAAGCATAGTGATGCTAATAGCTTTGTATCTTCGATAGATGAATCCGAGAACTTGGTGTCTGGGTTTGTCCCATAGTTACCTGAGACGAAGGGACGGGCCGGGCGGGGTTTCAGGATAGGATTTCCGGGACGGCAAAAAAATTCTAAATTTTGGGGACGGCGAGGGGACAACTAATTTAAAAATATTTAAATATTTAAAATATAAAGATATAGTGATTAAATTATATAAATAAGTTGAAATAAAACCATTTGAGATTTAAATAAGGTGAAACTTGAACTTGTGAACATCAAATACATTCCTTAATACTATAATATCAATATGTTAATGTCATAAATTGAAAATTCATAATACATATTTGAATTTTGAATTTGAGACAAGCTGAAATTTCAAATATATTATAAAATATAAAAGTAAAAGCATTCTAAATTACGATTGATCAAGTGACAATAGTTGATATTCACCCTTTTAGAGTGTTTAGATTGTTAAAATAGTGTTTTTTGTTTAAAAGGTGGCGAGACCACGTGGGAGGCGTTTCAGGGCGTCCCCCAAAGCGTTTCCCATGTCCCCAGGACGTTTCCCTCCCTCTGCAGGGCCCCCGGGCGTTTCCCACCAAGTATGCCTTTGTGGGAAAGCGTGGGGAAACATTTCCCCACGTCCCCACATCTCCAAGATGTGTGGTATGTTTCGGACGTGTCAAAAATAGGGGGCGCGTCCCGTGTAACTATGGTTTGTCCATCTCACTAGATAGCTTCATTGTGCTTTCCTCTATATTGAATGTTGAACTACTCCGGTTATTGGGTGTGAGCTTTGCAATCTACTCACGGTAGTAATCTTCCTTGCCTAATTTCCCTCCTTTCCCCTCATCGTTGTAATTTCCTCCCTTGTACCCCGTACAAGCACTTTTGCCATAGGTTCAGTGGAGTGTCCCTGTGTGATCCCCAACCAATTTGGCCACCCACAACATTTAGATAGGATTAGGATTAGTTTACTTTCAATAATGGGAGTTGTACTATTCGATGCAGAGGGGCGTAGCCCCGGAAACATTGGTGGAGACACCTAATTTGTCCACCCGACAAATTTTCTCACCAACATCTTCCCAAGGGCTTAAGGGGTGTGAAAAGGGGAAGAAAGTGGTGAGTTTTATTTTAAGTTGCTAAAGTCATTTCTTATGTTTATTTTATAAAACAACTTATAATAATGTCACTTAAAGTGGTTAAAGAGGAAAAAATGTAAAAGTCAATAAAGAAATAGAGTTGGCAAGTCATAAAGATTAAACATAAAGTGTTGTCATAATGGGGCAAACTCCTCCTAGAGGTTAAAGTGCAAACATAAGGCCCAAAGGAAGGGGGCAAACCATATGGGTGCCTTTCTTTGGGATTTGTGACAGAAAAAAAGATAAATAGAGGTGTGGGGAGCCATGGGGATCATCTTTTGCCAATCTATTTTCTCTCATTGCATGTTAAGCTATTTTGCTTGCATCAATTCTTCTAAGGACGAAAACCCTTAAGGAGAAGAAGCTTTGGGGACGAAAACCTCCAAGGTTTGAAGGTTGGGGAACGAAAACTCCTCAACTTTGTGAGGTGGATCCACCCGGGGTTCACTATTGTGCTACACTTCAGATTTTCAGTCATTGGAAGGTTGTGTTTCAGATCTAGGGCACGTTTTGGGGCTGTTTTCACTCCATATCAGTTGGGCTTCACTTCAGATCTGAATTTGTGAATTTTGTGGGGTTTGGATCAGCCAAACCATTGTTGTCTCCAAGTAATTTTGCAGCTGGGAATTTTTGGGCTCTTTTTGGCTAAAAGCGACCACCTAGGAGAGTGGTATGACCCCTTTTGGAAGGGCATTTCACTGTTGTACGGACTGTAGGTGACTGGGGACCTTTTGGCATCATTGAAGGCAAATTTCGATGTCATTTCCAACCCTCTATTGTTTTATGTGATTCAGATTTAAAAGGGGATATTACAGTCTAAAACAAGTTTGCAAGTTGTTTTAACAGCCCGAGATGTTACTTAAGTGACTAAATCTATTCTTCCACAAGGGGCACACTTTTGTGTCCCCACTGTCCCCTTGCACCAAGGGACAACGGACAACTGAGGTCAAAAAGTGTGCCACTCACTTCATGTCAATGCGAAATTAGAACATGGGAATGTCTTTTCCGCCCGAGAGCAAAACTTGGAGTTCCATGGTCAAACCTTATATGATTTTGACTCCAAAACACTCACTGAATCCATCCCCACCATTTTTAGGACTTGATTTTGCTTGCATTTTGAGTTTTAGGCCCAGTCACCCTTTTGGCACAAAGAAGCAACAATAGTGACCCGGACTACCACAGAGAGTAGTGAGGCTTAGGATCAAAACTGATGTATTTAGCATGTAGAGGATTTTGAGAGCTTTTCGTTGACTATCTATTTAGCTCCTAACTCCTCTCGGAACTCCCAGAACCTTCATAACAAGATCACTTTCTTCGTTGAAGCTTACATTCCATGCACCCGTAGTGACCCGGTCTTGCTCAAATGAATCCTAACGCCACATGCCTCCACATCTTTCCTTGAAACTGTCAATGGATCTCTTCATTGCCCCCTGTCTTCATTTCTCTCCTTGCACAACCTCCAGATGAGTTGAACCCTTGCAGATAGCTTCGGAGGATGTTTTCTTGTTGTAATATGGCTAAAAATAACCATTTTAGTGCTTACGGACTTTTCCACCTTAGAGCTCAATAGCTTCATGAAATTCACTTGGATCTACCTCCTTACACATGAAACACACTTGAAATCCATGTTAGCACATTCCTCTCAACCAGAATGAGGATGACATGGACTCAAAGGGGCTGTATGAGTTGATAGGCTGGCTGGAGGAAGGGTTCACAATGACCAGGAAAGGGGGTTTCAAGTGGTGGGCTTGGTTGTCATGACCAAAATTTAAATTTTGCATGCCAAACATTTAGCATGATAACACTAGGAATGCCAAAGACATGGATGCAAAAATGCGGACAATGTTAGAAAACTTAGCATGATGAGATAAAAGAAAGAAACAAACAACTAAGGGTTTTCACATAGCCTATAGCGATTAAATACCATGGTTTGGAGAAAAATTTGACAACGGCGAACCTAGCTTGAAAATAAAGTTTTTGTAGTGTCTTGCCATGCCAAAGATATGGATGTGAAAATGTGGACAACTGTAAAAATGGGTAAAAGTACACAAATGATAGTTAAGGGTTTTCGATAACCTATAGTGATTAAGTACCATCGATGGGGTGCACCACAATAGATTGGATATCTAAGATGTGGCTGGAAATGCAACAAAAGGTGTAGACCTAGGGTTTGGGATGATGTAGGTCCAACCAACAATAAAATATAGTTTTCTATACTCTTTGCAATGTTAAAAGAAAGTAAAGCATGCAATATAACAAAATAATGCTAATCTTAATTCAACCACAAGATCTAACTAGTATTTTTATATTTTCAATATTATGATTAGAAGAAGGATTGGCAAATGCACTATTTATGACTCCACAGATCCCGCTTGAAACAATATGAATGCTATGCAAAAATGTTATCATTCTGCAAATCTGACATGCCATAGACAAGACATGAATCAGAACCCCTCGATATGCAAAGATAGCAATATATTTCACCTTAATGATGTAATGGGCTCTTAGGTCTGTCGAGGCATGTGCAAAGGCTCTCAATCAATTTTTAAGAATCTTCGGTTGTCTGACAGTATTGAGCAATGAAAATGTTGGTGATTTGAAGCAAATGATCAGTGCGACTCTTCGATCATATCCTACTAGTGAGCAAAGTGGAATGTTGATGAAAATGTGATGGTATAGTGTGAGACTCATGCAAATACAAGGAGAAAATCTCCAATGATCATTGTAGTAGATTTGGTAATTTTGATGTAGGTAGTTGTAGGAAGCAATGAAGGCTAGTAGATTAAGCGACAGTGACAGTAAAAGTGTAAATATGAATATTGTCCGGAGATTAGAAGAGTTTCCAAGATAAAACTATATAGGATACCTGAAAGATAGGCTAAATTGTAGGAAACTAGCCTTTAACCCCAGAACCCAAAAAGAAGGGTCACAAGCAGTGGCATTGTGGATGCCCCAAAAATAAGTGGTGGGGGCACTAATGACTCTCTTAAGAGGGCATACCAACAACCAAAAGAGAGGAGAATCGGAGAATCCCTAAGTGGAGGTAAAAGCTTTGCACAAAGCAGAATTCATCATTGGGCTTATCATATTATTAAAATAAGCATTACATAACCCAAGCCTGCGTTCTGCCTAGATTGGAAAATTTAGGAAACTCTACACTGACAACAGTAAGAGCTGGGGAGAGTGAAATGAGATGACACATTTGTTAGTGATACTAGCAAAGACCCCCTCAAAGAAGAGAAGGCTTGGTTTTGAAGCATTTCCTCACAAAGTGTCTCACTCACAGTCTTTTCACCAGCAAGTAAACGCCCTTTACTCGATTCCCCCATCAAAATTTTCAGTTTATCAAAGGTCTTCACTGTAAGAGCACGGCAGCTTTCAATTTTATCACCCAAAAATTGTTTGTGCCAATGGAGATGACGGTGGTGGTCTCATTGATCACAGTAAATTTAGCAAACACATTGTTTCTCCACTGCGTGGTGTCATCATCAGCCAAATTCTTCCAATTTATCCCTTTAAGCTCCAATTCACTGCCAGCTCCTGCTCCACGATTTTGATGTTTTGCAAATGCAGAAATGATCAATCTTGTTAGGTTAATTTTATAGAATCCCCATATGTTATTTTTGGAAGTTTATTGAAATTGCAGCAATTAATTATCTCAAACTAGTTTGATTTGATGTTCAACGCCTACTACACAGTAAGTATATTCATTTGGATGAATAATAGATGAAACTTTATTTTATTGCCAACTAAAATTTTAACAGAAGAAAAAGGGATTTCATTCATATTTAATTTTCTCTCTTGCAGTGTTTCATTGCATGATAATTACATTCTTTTTTTTTAAACAAAAACCACCAAATTTATATTAATAAAAATATAAAGTACAAATTACAATGCCAAGCAATTATACTCATACTGGAGGAGATATCTTTTGATTTCCAAGTACAAATAAAAGAAAAGAGATAGCATATCTGTGATTTATCCATCATGTGATTTCAAAGAGAGGATCCGCTCTATCTGTTGCAGTTTCTCCTGGGGCCAGGTCAGGGGTAGAGGACCAAAGTGTATCAGATTAGAATGATCTAAAGCCCAATTGGCCAAGGCATCAGCCATCTTATTCTGCTCCCTAGGCACATGAGAGTATATGATTGTTTGGAACTGGCTGGCAATGAGTTTTATATGATCCTGAATTCTGGCAATAAGCCAATTATTAGACGGATGTTGCTCAGGGGCTTGTAGAAGGTTAATAATAACCTTGGAATCCGATTCTACTATGATACTAGGACATCCCAGTTTAGTTGCCTCCAGGAGAGCACGCTGGACAGCCATAATTTCAGCCACATTCATGATAATTACATTCTACAACAGATAATAATTCTAAATGTGCAAAAAGTTGCTATTTAGTGAGACCAGAGAATGCTTCATTGGTTTTTTAAAGTTTGTTTTGCAGTGAATTAAAAGGATAGAGGCAAACTAGTTTTACAACAAAATCTTCACATGTAGCAGGGCTTCATTTTCTCCTTCAGATATAGTTGTTGTAAATATCCTTTCAGTGTTTTCTGAGTCTTTGTTGTTCATGAAATGTTTTGTATGACAGAGAAAAGCTAAGGCTGAAAACCATCAGGCCTTGAAGTGTGAAATGAGCGATTATATATGTTCATTATGTGAAGTAAGGAACTTACATTTGATCCAACACCTATTTATTGCTCACAATGTTGGTCCCGTATCAAGCAAAATGCACCAGCTTTCTTTGTAGATGCTGGTACTACAAGACATTGCATTTGCATATCATGCTTTAAAAAGATTCAAAGTGATACAGTCACAATAGATGGAAATGCATATACCAAGTCGAAGCTTTTGAAAGAAAAAAATCAAGAAGTTGGAGCAGAGGAAGTGGTGAGCATTAATGCTTTTTCATATTTTAAAATGAGATTATCTCAATATAAGTTTTGCTTAGCTTTTCTACATTATATTTTGCAGTGTGTGCAATGTGATAATTGTAAGAAGTGGCAACATAATATATGTGCGCTATTTAATGGAAAAAGGAATCAAGAGGGCCCGACAGAGTATACATGCCCAAACTGTTATACTGAGCAGATAAAAAGTGGTTTGCGAAAACCATTACCACAGAGTGCTGTTCTTGGTGCAAAGGATTTACCAAAAACATGTCTAAGCGACCACATTGAGCGAAGGCTTTGTAGACGGCTAAAGCATGAGAGACAAGAAAGAGCAAAAGCCATGGGCAAGAGCTTTGAGGAGGTAAAAATTAACTTTGCTATTTACTTTGATTGTTACGAGTTTCAGCTGATGTGAAAAATAATATTGAATTGTACTATGTAAAAGAAATTCTTTCTGGAAGTTATTATTGTCTCGTCATTGCTTACTTTCATGACATTCACCTTCCAACTTGGATGAAGTTTCAGGCTAGTGATTACGGTTGTTGGATTAACTTCAGGAGTCGTATTTTCTTTTGCATTAATCATGTTGTGTGCTGTCTCTATAGTTTTTCAAATTATACAACTTAAATATTTTTCACTTTAGAATGGCATGAAAAAATGGTGGAGTTGCTCTTTGTACCTTTTTATTCACTAATAAGAGAATCAGAGGTACAAAAACTGTGCTGCTTGTGACAGATGTCGTAAATACTTTTCTGATCTGAATTTTTAAATCTGCAAATGAATCTTCGATTGCACCTACCAATCTTTAAGTAGCTTTCATTATGTAATTACAAACATAATATTGGCCTTTTTCAGGTACCAGGAGCAGAGGACCTTGTTGTGAGAGTAGTATCATCAGTCAATAAAATATTAGAAGTAAAACAGCAATTCCCAGAATTTTTACAACTTGAAGATTTTCCCTCTAGATTCCCATACAAATCAAAGGTGCAACATATGCAATGTTTGTTCATTTTTATTTTCCTTCCCTTTATTTTTGGGACAAATGATTGTTAGTTTTGATGGAGTAAAATAATCTCATAATATGTCATATACCACGGCATGTGGTCATAGGTGGTTCTCTTATTTCAAACAATTGAAGCTGTAGAGATATGCCTCTTTTGTATGTTTGTCCAAGAATATGGATCAGAATGCGCCCATCCAAATCAACGGCGCATTTATCTCTCGTACCTGGATTCTGTGAAGTATTTTAGGCCCGACATGAAAGCTATGACTGGTGAAGCTCTTCGTACATTCGTATTCCACGAAATTTTGGTATGTCTGACTTAACCTAGGAACAAAAACAGCTTATTTGAAAGCTCATAAGGCCAACCTGTTTAAGTGTGTCAGAGGCGACAATAGATAAGGAATACATATGCCTGCTGGGACCAAATCATCTAAGGGATGCTTGTGAATATTTAAATAATGTAATATTTACATATACATTTTCGTTTTCTTTTTTATCCGTGTCATCATTTTGAAGATAGAATTGTTTTGGAGACAAAGAAAAGGTGTAGATAAGGACCTTAACAAGCTGCGATAGTTGTGGTTGCATTTTCTGTGTAGCTTTCTGTGGTGAGGATTCCTGAATGATCATTGTTGAACAGATTGGATATTTGGAGTATTCTAAGAGACGGGGTTTTACTAGTTGTTATATATGGTCCTCTCCTCCGGCAAAAGGGGATGATTATATTCTCAATTGTCACCCTGAAATACAGAAGACACCACAACCTTTCAAACTTCGTGAATGGTAAGTAATAATTCTCTTGATTTTACAACAATATATTGTCGATATCCGAACACATGAATCCTCAAGTGTAGATATTAGATGTTATATTTTTAGAGGATAAATTAGTTTTTAGAGATGTTCTATGATGCTGCATGACTATGAGGATAAATGGTTGAATCTTTTCGAAGTGGCGCAAGGCTGTACTGTTTTTATCTCTGTGCATTCTATTGATACCGTCTGATACAAGATGAAACTCAGCCAATACATTATGTGAATTTGATTTTCAGTTCTACGATGAGACATTACAATATTTTTTTGTATATTTTTGGTGCAAAGCTGATATAAAATATTTATTTTGTGGAAATGGATGGGTTAGGTATCTTACAATGGTGCGCAAAGCCTTTGAGGAGGAAATTGTGGTATATGAAACGAATATGTATGCTTACTTTTTGGCTTCTGCTGGGGAGCGAAAGGCTAAGGTGACTGCAGCTCGCTTGCCATTCTTTGATGGGGACTATTTTTCTGATGAATCTGTGAATGTAATAATACCCCAACTTGAGCAAGAGGAACAAGATCAACAGAAGCATCAGAAGACCAAATGTTCTATTGCAAAGAGGTCTTCAAGAGCTGCTCCTCAAGCAGAATTCGCCAGCAGTTCCTCCAAGGATCTTCTCCTAATGAAGAAGGTAAAATTCTCTTCATTTGGTTTTTACTTCTAGTTTTGATGTAACGGTTTGTTTAATTGAGAATCTTCCCTTCCATTTTAGTGTGCTCCAAAGATATGATATCTGATTTTCTGCTTATAACGGCTATTTGTGTCATACATTTTCAGCTTGGGGATTGCATCCACCAGTCAAGAAAAGACTTCATTATGCTTCACTTGCAGCATGCATGTACACATTGTTGTTTCTTTATTGTGTCTGGCAAAGCGCTGGAATTGCAAGCAGTGCAAGCATTTTCAACTTTGTGACAAGTAAGCATATTGCTCTGCCATGTAAGACCATTAGAATAGTTTGATGGAAGACATTCATATTCTTAATGCGGGGTAAAAAAATGTTCATTTTGATGCTGGTTATTGAAAGTATACTGGGCTTAATAGTGTCAAGTTGGTTGTTGCACATAAGCATGTAGAATTCTTTATCATTTCCTCTTTGAAATATCACTAGAGATAACCAGGATACCTGTAAGCCATTTACTTTCTTTGTTATTGGAGTGACGTGTAAGATTTTCAAAAATAGAAGAGTACACTGGCCAGATGCTCTCTGTTAACTGTGCACAGTCAGTTTCTCACTGTGCTACCAAAATTTTATTTTAAGATTTTGAAAATTGTCCGAATTTCCAAATTATTTGCCAGTTTTCTTGTTAATAGTTTGAGATGCATGCCAATTAATTGCTGATCACAATTTTTGTAACACTCTAAAGGAAATAATCCTTACTTTGTTGATCAGTAAAATGACTAATATTAAAGCTGTAGATAAAAACTTCTAGCAACTGAAAATGAAAATGAAAAGTTGTACCAACTGAGATGTTTCAGCTACACGAGTGACATTTCTGTTTTTGTTTATTTTTGGGATGTTTAGGTGCCCCTATGATGCTTGGGGACATAGTTTGCATACTCGTATTCTGCAAAAATTTGGCAGACCCAAAAAAATTTGACTCAGCAAAACTCAGCAAGACTAAATCGAATATTCAGCAACTTAAAAATACACAAAATTCTTTACAAAACATAAATTTTATACAAAATATAGCTAAAAATGTATCAAATGAGTTTGTAAAATATTGGGGAAGTGTTTTCTATTAGATTTGAATACAAATAGAGTACAAAATTGCATCATCATACAAATACATCAACCAACTGATAAGTGTTATGAATTTATGAAGATTTTCATTGAAAATTACCATCATATTGCATAAGTATGCAAGTTACAATTTACAATAATTTGCATTTTCCTTTTCCCCATTCTAGAGAAATTTTGAGGAGAGGGTGTATTGCCTCTACTAGTTCCCACTATAATATCCCCTTTTGGGATATTATTTAAATCTGCAAATTAATTAACCAAATCGATTCTAGAAGGATTAAATCCTCTTAGCTCAACCTCAAATAACCCAATGTCAGCACTAATACAACCCAAATGGGGTTGGAGTAGGCCAAAGTAGTGGGTTAGATGGGAGAAACTAGTTAGGAAATTAATATTTTCCAGATCTGAAATTTATTGCAGCAGTTAATTAATTAAAAATGCACCAGAACAATTGAAACTTCAAAAATTAATATCTCACTCAATATTCCATATTTTGCCACCAAATAAAATGCACAATTATCTAGAAACCAAGGCCTTTCCAATGAACTATGAATCTGAATTTTTAGATCACTGAAACCACCTCAAAACAGGCCCCAAAATCTGAAAACCAGTCGCTAGGGTTAGGATAAATTGCATAAATAATTTCCAGCACTTTATAACCCTCCAATACACCCAAAATAGCTGCCCAAACTCAAAAAAATAAGCCAACACAAATCAGATTATAAATATAGCTTATTCACCCTTAAAACATGCCAAATATGACCCCAATCAAGTCGCCATATCTGGAATAAATGCAGCAATAACCAACAGCTCATAAACACTATTAAACCCTTCCAATATCACTTAAAATGGAGCCACAATATGCCAATATAGATCAGATTGAATAACTACTTCAAAAGACACCCAAACATGCCAAAACAACCACCCATGCAAGTCGCTATGGCTGGAATAAATGCAACATTAATAGCAGATCATAAAACACTCTTAAACTCTCCAAAGATCATCAAAAACATGCAGATTTCCTTCTCAAATAAATGCGCCAATCATGGAATGAATATATCAAGCAACATTCACTCAATGAAAGCTTAGAAGGTCTCACACTCTCCACAATAATGGTGGTGTTGAAGAACACCTTTATAATGTGATCACATGGGCATACATCCCTCTTCAAGCATGAAGATATTTTTAAACAAAATCTCAACATGCCCCCAAGGGGTCGCCATTTCTCCTTATATAGCTTTAGCATTTGAAATCTCCAAGTTTCCCTCCTTTGGCGCATTTTCTCATGTAGAAGGGTCACTTTTTAATATGGGTCTCTTTTCCTGAAAAGTCAAACTCCAAAAAGAATATTAATTCCCTCTTTTAATATTTAAAAATAAAACATAAGAGGAGAATTAATTATTTAATTTTAAAATAAAGGAGTAATGACATTTTTCCCAATATTTATCCTTTAATCCATGGGAAGAGTGGATGAAAGATCTCCCCATATTTTTAATTAATTAATGTCCCAAAAAGGGACATTACACCCACACTCGATTCTGACTCCTCGCTCCTCCTAAGGCAATTTTGCAATGCGGCTCCAACTTGGTAGTAGATGGCGGTGGCTCCTTTGCTGCATGTTCGACATCACCTCCAAAGATGTCATCCAATCCAATATCTCCTGCTTGTTTTTCCCTCCATATCTTCCCTCTCGAAAGCACCAATCTCATCCTCTATGAATGCGGGGATTTTCTCTCTTCTTGCCCAATCCACTTGTTGTATGGATCAATCTCATCCAAATCAATAAGCTCTTGCGATGTGGCCTCCACCTTTCTTGTGCGAAGCCGAAAATTGTATTGCACAAAAACCAAGTCATTGAGGCATTTTGAGTCAACTTGTTGCGCTTCTTTATGTGAATGGCTTCAAACAAATTCCAATTGCGCTCACATGCGAAGTGCTACAAGGTGTAATGTCCCTTTCGGGCTCAAATTTGAGGAACTTGGATTTTCCCCAAAACCCTAATGGAACATTGCTGGAAATGATGACAACCACATGTAGAAAACCTGATTTTTATGACAACAATATGATTTTATGCAAGAATTAGGGCAGCGACCTATTTTAGGTCCACAAAACCCTAAGCGACCTAGGTAAAATTCATATTTTTGCCTTTCGACACACAAATCTTCAAAAATACATCAACATGAAACCCTTGATGAATTCATGCAAAATAAATGCTTCAACAATAAATTATAGACTATTGGAATTAATTATTGCTCAAAAATAGTTGAAACTTTAAAATTCCATATCTTCATAAATACTTGGAGATAAAATGCAAATGATAACTCAAAATGACCACAAAAATGGCAGTTATCAAACAAAATTAGAATCGAATTTTTTAACCATAGAAACCCACTAAAAAGTGATCCCAAAATCTCTAAACGGGTAGATCAAGTTGGAAATGAATGTGGCAGCCTTGAAAAAGTGTGCCCTAGCTGGAATTTGTGCTCTAACATGGGTGGAAATTCTTGCCGTTCTAAAATTCTGAATTTAAAGCTCACTTGTGACTCCTGGATGAAGCCACCAATGAAAGAAATGAGGGTTTTCAATTTTCATCCCCAAGTGTTGAGACTATTGAAGGTTTTCATCCCCAATAGGATCCAATGAGGGTTTTCGTCTTCAAAGGCTGAAAATGAGAGCTCAATGCTCCAATTTCCAAAAGAGAAGTATCAAATTCACCTAATGATCAAATGACCCCTCTCAATTCCTTTTTATACCTTTTCCCTCCTTTTAATTCTAATTTATCATTGACATTACTTAAATTAGAGAGCCCCCTTTATAACATAAGTTGCCGACATAAAGTTACTTTTTGGCTAACTTATTCTCCCAAGTACCACTTTTTTAATAATAATTTAATTAAGTGCTTATAATAAAAATTACTATGCACTTAAAATTAAATTATTAATTTTGCCTCCTATCCCCTTTAGCCGACCAAAAAATAGTGAAAATAGGTTAAGGGGTCTTCTCCCTACTTTAGTATTTAAAAATACCTTTTATTTTAATAATAATATTATTAAGTTGTCCCAAAGCGAAGAATTGGTCAACCCGACTTAAAATATTACTAATTATTTTTAATTTTAAAAAGGGGACATTCTGACCCTCCCTCCCCAAATTTGTGTGCCCTTAAACAAATGCAAGCTCCGTTTTCTTCACTCCTTGTTCCCTTTTGCAAATAACGGGATGATCCGAAAACATAAGTTTTAATTTTCACTTTTAATCGTTTTCATGGATCGTAAAATTTTAGATCAATTTTACGAATTTAATTCTTCAAATTTAAAAAAAAACCATCATATTTATTGATCAACTTATGAAGTACAAATTACAATGCCAAGCAATTATACTCATACTAGATGAGATATCTTTTGATTTCCAAGTACAAATAATAGAGAAGAGATAGCATATTTGTGCTTTATCCATCATGTGATTTTAGAGAGAGGATCCGCTCAATTTGTTTCCGTTTCTCCTGAGGCCACATCAAGGGTATAGGACCAAAATTTAACTAATTAGAATAGTCTAATGCCCGATTGACGATCCATCACCTACTTTGGTCGCTCTCTAGAACATTAGAGTATTTAATTGTTTGGAATTGTCTAGCAATATGTTTTATCGAGCCTAAATTCTAGCTATAATCCAATTATTGGATGGATGATGATCGAGCTTGAAGCGAGTAATAATAACCTTGGAGGCTGATTTTACAATGATACTTAGGACATCCCAATTTAGTAGCTTCACCGTAGAGAATCTTTGGACAGTCATAATTTCAACCACATTGTTTGTGTAGTGCCCTAGTTGATATGCGAAAAGAAAATAGTTCCCAAGGAGTCGTGAGCTACCCCTCCCATCTTGGTTGGTCTGGATTACCTCTAGCAGCCCCATCAATGTTTAATTTGATTACTTTGAAAGGAGGAGGTTGCCATTTTCAAAGAGCGGAGGTAGTCTGTTTGGTTGCTTGCTTTATCTGCATTTTCCTATTATCCAAATTAATTTTTGTAAAAAAATCTTCCACTTGCTAGGAGAGGGGATGGTAATTTTAGATTTGTGTATGATAGTTTCTGCAATATTACTTTTAGTCATATCCCGAATATACCAGTTGTCTCGGCTTTCTAACTTGAAAATGTGTTTCTTTCTTTCTTTCCAAACATTCCACAACAAAAGAGAAGTGGCCAACCATATTCCTTTAGCAAAGTCTTGAGTATCTCTAACTGAATGTTTCCATCCTCTAATAGTGTCCACTATATTCACAGGGGATTGCCATGTTACGGAAAGCCAATCAGCTAGTGTACACCATAGGGCCAAAGTGAAGGGACATTGAAAGAATATATGAGTAAGGGTCTCTTCTGCATTTTTACATAAAGGGCACCAAAAGGGTCCAGCCATGCCCCTTTTCATCAAGTTGTCCCCTGTGAGAACTCTATGATATATCAAAAGCCAAATAAAGAATCTAACCTTAGGCCATAAAACAGGTTGCCAAAGGTCCACAAAGATATCTTTACAAGGATGAGGATGAGGGCCACTAATACTCTATATCCCTCAGCAACTAAATAATTTCCATCCTGCTCAGTTCCCCATCCCAAAGTATCTGATGTTGAACTCATACAAAGGATCCTGTTTTGCAAAAGAGATTGGAAGAATTGCACTTGTGCTTGAGTCAAGTTAATTTGCCACAAGGAGGGATCCACTCATTCCCTGAGTGAACAAGTCGGGTGTAATGCCTTACCTTAATTTTTCCTTGTCCATGGAGGATGTCCATAATATTCCTAAGGTGTGGGTATTGTTTGATCAAAGGAGGATGGCCATCCCACGAATCCGTCCAGAAGTTTGTCGCTCATCGTTTCCTATTTTCCAAAACATATGTTGTTTGATTATTCCTTCTCCGATTCTGAGAACCGAAAGAATGGGAGATCCACGGGAAGGTAATGAGTGTTGGACTATGTCACGAAGTTTCATTCCTAAAATGGTCTTGATTGATCAAAGGATGATGGCCATCCCATGAATCCGTCCAAAAGTTTGCCTGCTCGTCGTTTCCAATTTTCCAAAACATTTGTTGCTTGATTATTCCTTCTCCAATTCTGAGAATTGAAAGAATGGGAGATCCACGGGAAGGTAATGAGTGTCGGACTATGTCATGGGGTCTCATTCCATGTGTATATTTTCCTCTTATATTAATACTCCATAACTGGTCCGGATTTTGCAGAAGTCTCCAATATAGTTTTGTTGTCAGGGCTTTATTATTCGGAATGCTAGCTCTGAACCCCAATCCTCCCTCTTTCTTTGGCAAACATAAAGTTGTCCACTTCACAAGATGTCATTTCCTAGCCTTTGGTACCTGACCACAAGAATTTTTGACTAATAGAATCTAAATGTAGGACAGATGTTGGAATATTCAAGAGAGCAGCAAAATATACAGGAATAGCTTGCAAGACAGCTTTGATTAATGTTATTCTTCCCCCGATGATAGCCATCTATTAGTCCACTTGCTAAATTTTTGTTGGATCTTAGCCAACTCCAGTCAGCGAGTCTTTTAGGGCCCAAAGGAATACCCAAATATTTTAAAGGTAATGTAGCCTTCTGGAATCCAAGTTTCATCAGTATATCCTGTTCCAGCCTTGGTGAGCAATGGAAGAAAATTATTTTTGACTTAAGTCTATTAATATCCTGACCAGTAGCATTTGAAAAAAGTTCCAAATTTTTATGGATCTGAGTAGCTTCCTTCATAGATGCAGCCCCCATTATGGATGAATCATCCACAAACTGTAAGTGAGATAGTGGGTCCACCTGTGTAGCCAATTTTATACCTTGCAGCTTTCGTTGGGTTCTTGTCCTGGTAAAAAGTCTCCCAAATGACTCTGCAACTATGATGAACAAGAAGGGAGATAAAGGATCTCCCTGCCTTATACCTCTCGATGCAGAAAATCTCTTTGTAGGATTACCATTGACAATAATAGAATAAGAGACTGATGAAATACAGGCTTGTATCCACTATACCCATAGAGGAGAACCCAAAGTGGAGGAGGATGTCAGAAAGAAAGGTCCTAACTTACCCTGTCATATGCTTTGGATAAATCAAGCCTAACAAACATGGCAGGCTTCTTCTGAATGTCCATAGAGTGAAGAGCTTCTTGAGCCAACACAATGTCATCATAGATTTGTCTATGGGGAACAAATCCGCCTTGCTCTGGAGATATTACTTTGTCAATTATGGCTTTCAATCGCTCTGCTATTACTTTAGTGATAATTTTGTACAACACATTGCATAGAGCGATGGGACGATACTCAGTAATAGTGGAAGCTTCTGTTTTTTAGGAATTAAAGCAATGTATGTGTAATTGATGGATCTAAGGATTGTCTTTTCTTGTCTACATTCTTCCACAACTTCAAGCAAATCCTTTTTAATAATATCCCAAAGTATTCCTGATAGAATTCAATCAGAAATCCATCCGGTCCTGGAGTCTTCCCTTTTTTCATGGCCCACACGACTGTTAGAAGTTTTGTTTCCGAAATCATTTGTAAGAGAGACATATTGTCTGCTTCACTAGCCATAGAAGGAATATAGCTAAGCAATTGTTGTTGAGCAGTCCTGTCCAAATTAGATGCCTTAAACAATTCTGAAAAGTACTGTATGGCAACCTGTTGGATTTCTTCATGTGTATTTTCCGGCTTCCATCCTCTTTGTCTAGGTAAGCAATATGATTGTTGGAACAGTGAGCTAGAAGAGATTTATGGAAAAAGAGGTATTTTTATCTCCCTCTTTCAGCCATTTAATTCTGGCTTTTTGTTTCCAAAATATTTCCTCCCTTAATTCCCATTCTGTTAATGTCTGCTTATGAAGGATTTCCTTATTTTGTAATTCCTTTGAGTATCCTTGTAGTCTTATCTGTTGTGATACCTCCTGTAAGGCTTCCAAGACCTCTGTTTTCTCGCATGAACATTTCCAAAATCTGAAATATTCCATTTCTTGAGTTGATTCGTGAGGTGTTGCATTTTTTGACGAAACAAAACATTTTAGTACCATGGTGTGGTTGACCTTCCCTCCACCATTTCTCAATTAAAGGAGGAAGATGTTCATCACGCAGCCACATCAATTGGAATCTAAAAGGGGCTCTGAATGGTGGTGATTTGCCCAGTTCCAATAACACCAGCCAGTGATCAGATCCTGAATTATCAAGAACATTAGTTGTAGGTATGATGTTACAGTCAAACCAATCTTCAGATATCAGAAATCTATCCAATCTTTCCATTATACAACTTTCTCCAATTCTTTTATTGGACCAGGTCATTAATCCATTTTGAGTTTGAATATCAACCAAGTGCATCCTTTGTATAGAGTCCAACATATTATCAGTAGAAGCATCCAGAGTAGTGTTTCCCCCTTGTTTCTCATGGGAGAAAAGGACTATATTAAAATCTCCCCCTATAATGACTGGTATGCAGAATGTGCTACTACAATATTTTGAATAATCTTCCACTGGGCTTTTTTTGCCTCCACCTATAGAGGGGCATATATGTTCATTATCAAAATAATCTGATTTTGAGGAACATATCGAACTACCATGTAGAGAACACCGTGGTTTCCACCGCTATCAAGACAGTGAACTTGCTGGGGGTCCCAGATACATGCTAAACCTCCAAATGCTCCGTGTGAACTTAAAGAGACAACCTAGAGTTTTTTGTGAATATTTGGGACCACCGCTGTCATGAATTCTATGGATGCTTTAGTTTCTGTAGGAATAACATATGAGGGTGATGTTGTTGCACAAGACGCTTAATCTCATTTATTTTTGAAGGGCTTCCCTTTAGCCCCCAAATATTCCATGTAATCAACTTCATTGTGGGGTTTGTTCAAAGATGAAGCCAAATCCCCAACTTTACCATTGCCTGTTAGTTGTTGCCCTTCTTTCTGAATACGAGTTTGATTATTTTTCCTTCCTACTCACAAATAGAGTCCATTTTTAGCTTCTTCTGTTGTTCTTGTTGGATTCCGGAAGGATTATTATTAAGTGTGGTTGTTGTAGGGGGAGGTGGTAATAATAAAATATTATTCAGGCATTTTCATTTTCCTCCTTCCGTTGCTCTTCAATCAGCTTATGTTTCCTTTGATAACTTCTTAATTCTCTGTTTTCCTTGGTGCACCACCAATGCTTTGGACTCTAACTATACCTGATTATTGTTTTGACCCTGATGGTGGTCTGACCCATTTGAGTTTCTGGGACTTGGGTTTCCTGTACTACATCCATATCTTCCTCTGGTTCATCCGTTTGGAGGGCTGCAAATCTGTTGGTGTTATTATTCTGAACCTTGCTTGTATTCTTCTCCTTTGTGGTCTTTCTTTTTGGAGGTGTTACAAATTTGTCAGAGTTATGTGTCTCCTTGATTTGGTCCTTAGGCCGCAACGAACAATCTTTAACAAGATGGCCATATTCATGGCAAAGGCGACATCTCGAAATGTCATTAGTGGTTCCACTAATCTTTAACTAAATCAATGAATTACAATTTTACCTTCAATAATGACAAATAGATCTCTGTCACCTGCAAATGGGCTGATATCAAACTTGTAGAACTCTACAATTTTCTAGAATCATGTTCTCAAGTCCCTCCCTGGCCCCTATAGCTTCTTCACTGATGTGATATGCCTGCAATGTGTGCTAGAAAAACACCTACAAATGAAAATTTAAAGTATATAAAGAAGAACTGATGACATGGTTGTAATCCTCTCGGAATTCTAAACAAGTTTGCTTTTTACACCAAGTTAAAATTCGGTCTCTAAGTGCCTTGAAACCATAGTTAACTCGCAACTACTCCTAATCTGCCATCTCCCACTATCCTGCAACAAGATCTTGTTTAATAACACCGAGCTCATTTTCTCCCCGTCAAGCCGTTTGGCGAGTTGATTGGCGCCTCCTTTATACTCGTTGAGTCGTGGGTTCGAGCCTCTATCCCCTTTCCCATAGCCAACCATTTTGTGACTTAGGGATAAATATCCCACATCCGTCGTATAGGGCGTGTCGTGGTGTTTAAGTATAGGCCGTCGGCCTTTGGTTCCATGGCTTATGCCACACCTATCGCATTTTTCTCTGTGAGTAATAATCAGCTATTTGTGTATTGTTTGACTTCCCCACGGGGCCGAGGTTGTAGATTGCCACATTGTGGTGGGCTGACTGGCACTGCGGGGCCGAGTTGTGGGTGTCACGTCGTTGTGCCGTGAACAAGATAGGCGCCGAGTCAGAAGCGTTGATCCACCGAGATTTGAATTGCCCCAAGTTATATGGATACATGGATATCCATGTTGAGTTTGTTGTCCATAGTTGGACTACCCAAATGGGCGAGTCATTAGTGGAACCACCGAGATGTATGCCGGACTATGTAAATCGGCCGTAGTGTATGGATAAGCCCAAACGGTGCTCACCGAGTAATAAGGAAACCGGCCCGAATATTGAGGATGTAACTCAATCAACTCAATGGGGAGTTGACCACCCCATCAAGCTAGAATATAGCTCACCAAGCTACTCCAAATGTAAAGCGATTGCACAATATCAACCCCGCATTTCAATAATTCAACTCTGCAATACAAAATTCCACATTGGCAGAGGAATACAAATATGTGGCATATAGAAGCAATATCTAGGCAATAATATAATGAGTCGAAGGCCAAACCACCCCTTCGTTAAAAGAGTGTGCTAACTCAATTGGTGAGGGCTGACCTGACCAATAATAGGCCCACCAATTTTTCGTGTGTCGAAGACCGGTGGCTTTCAAAACACAACTTTTAACTCTTTTACCCATTTAAAAACTTTTGCCACATGTCAACACAAGATTCGCCAATTGACCCCATTTGACCCATTTTCAAACCATTCTTTGACCAGTGATATCTTCTACATCCGGACTCTGTTTTGAAGTTCGGCATATCATCGAAAGGTCTCATAATGCTCTACATTGTGGTCATGGTTTAGGGATATTGAGGAAACTTTTGAACACAGAATGTCCTCCAGATCACAAGAGCCCAAAGCAACCTTAGGAACTCTTCCGAGTGTGGAAAAACTTCAACAACCTCTTCCAATTTTTGAAACAACATATTCTTCATCCTTTGCTTGGGCTGAAAACAAACTCAGTCGTTTTCCCCTTTCTATGCATGTACTTGCACATGGAACAAACTTATTAAGGAAAACAAGAGCTTCCACCAAGGTTCCGACAACCTCTCCATCATGCCTCATAGATATGTGGACTAGTTTTTGCCTTTGCTTGCATTCTCCTCAAAATTCCCCTTCATATGATGGACTCTCAAAGGTCCATTCATGCTACCCCAAGCATTGTTGTGGCTATGCCATTGCAATTTCTCACTCGGAATCAACATTGTTGTGGCTGTACCATTGCAATTTCTCGCTTAGAATCAACATTGTGGTGGCTGGAAACTCTTCTAAAACAACGGAAAACAATCCCTCATTGATGGTAGGTAGAAAATCCTTCCATCTTGTAACTGTCATAAAAAGTGTTAAGGGGTTGGTTCTGATGCAGACAACAACAAAAAAGATAGGATAACAACTGTCATACTTCAAATTCTTCACAAAACCCAGTAATGACAGTGATCTAGGGGTTGGAATCAACCATATAGTGACTAAAAATGCTTCAACAACCTCAAAAAACTGAAGATTACTCCAATGTATGTTTGAGACTACTTGTATGGCTGCAAGTACAATGTTGGGCGAACTAAAAAAGGAACAACAATACAATTCTTTATGACAACATGTCTTAAAACCCATAAAACATGTCTTCTACTACTTACAATCATACCACCAATTTCCAGTTGGGTTACAATGCTTTGGACAACAAGATAACATCCATCTCTCTCACTTCCAAATACAAAATTCATGAACTCAACATCCACTTTTATTGGAAGACTTCTTCTAAGAGTATGTGCATGGATTAGGAGCTGAAAACTTCTATGATATAACTGTTGTTCTAAAACTGAAAGTGGGGAGTTTTTCTTACCATGGGCTGCCCATATGTCTTGCCTTTTTGTGGAAATTATTTTCATTCTTTTTGCTGTAGCAGCTTGAGGAGCTTTATTTGTTATGCCTTGAAGCACAACCTCTTGGCCATCAAGCTTGAATCTTAACTTCATAGATCGGTAGTTTTGGTTAAATTCATTCAAGGAGTGCAACCATTGTATCTCAAGTACCAAATCTGTATCTCCAATACCAACAACATAGAAATCATTACTTACCATGTGCCTTCCCAAGGTGAGCTTGAGTTGTTGGATCCTCTTGGTGCAAGGGATGATGAAGCCATTTTGTAGCATCTCATCCTTCACAATGAGGTTTGAATGTACAACAAACTTTATATGCATTCTCATATTTTTCCTTCCATTCCAAGTGCAAGAGATGACATTTACCTTGATCCTTTGAAGACCACCCATGCCAAAACAATCTTGGCCTTGAATAGAAGAAGCAACATGCCCATAGTTGCAAGTTGTCTTTTGGACCTAACATGCTTCTTAAAATATTTTCCATGATGACAAAAATATGGCAGCGACATAGGAGGAAACAACAAATCGGAAATATGGTCAACATTGTCATACCTTGGGCTGCCCACAAGGAGCTCACCCTCCTTTTCCTTCTCTTCTTCCATAAGTGAAGATCTTCTTGCCTTGTCTCCTTCCATATTTTGTGGACACATGTATGGAACATCATCATGGTTCTCGCCGAAGTCAAGAACACCATCAATTTGCTTTCTTTTGATTGTTGTTCGGAAAATTCTAGCAAGTTGAACATCATCATTAACAACTGAAAAAAAAAATCTCATGTGTATGCCCTTCAACATGGTCTTCATGGGACTCCCCTCTAAATCCTCTTGCAAATCTGTTTTTCTTTTTCTTTGTTCATGAGAAAATCCTTTGGGTTTGGCTCCTTGGCGTGTTCTTGTGGTCTAGGGTTTAACCTAACATCTTCACCCATACATTGGTTGTCCCTTTGTTGGAGCCATTGAATGTGGAGGGTGTCACCTTCCCCAAAGCATTTTGAAGATCCCTCAATGGCGCATGAGGTTTAGTCTTCGACCTTGACCTTCCCTTACTTATCCCTATGAATTTGGCAAGCGAAATAGCATCACGGATCTCATTTGGAAGAGCCCTATATTCTTCATAGCTGGCTGCAATATTGTGCCCTATTGAATGTTGTGTATCCACCTCTCGGAATAACTCCTTCCCTTGGGAGGAAGGTAGGCTGAAAAGCCCTAGTTGTAGGATCCATCATGGATCTCAATGGTTGAAGATTGTTGTTGGCCCTTGAAGAACTTCTTGGATGCATATTATGGATCAGTTGTGCCATTATATCAGCCAACCTCTCTTTCCCTTGGGCTTCATCGAGTTCGAGCAAAGGTATACATAGTTTTTTTGTACCAATGAACATACATGGAGCACAACCTTCATTACAAGGTACAGGCTGGAACAAGGATATGCACGAGGAAGCAGATAAAGCATGTGTGAATTTCTTGGTACTACAACCTTCCCTTCAATGTGGCAAAGAGCCCATACTAGGAGTACTTGGTGACAACATTGGCAGTTGCAATGAAAGGGTACAAGACACCCTCTCCAAAAGACTTGAGTGGGAAATTGCTCAAGGGTGCAGTTGTAGATGCAACTACAATTCTAGAAGATCAAAAGAAACAATGGCAGAAATACGGATGCACCATTCTTTCAGATGGGTGGACGGATGGAAGGAACCGCACCCTCATTAATTTTTAGCGACTTCAAATGGTGAGATGGTGTTTTGAAGTCAATTGATGCCTCTAACATAGTTAAAAATGCAAAGAATCGAGGCTTATTTTGGAGGAGGTCGTATTAGAGGTGGGTATACCAGAATGTTGTGCAAATTGTCACAAACAATGCAACAACATATATGGCGGCTAGGAGACTACTATAGGAGAGACATCCATCACTCTTTTGGACTCCTTGTGTGGCTCATTGCCTTGACCTTCTTTTGGAGGACAGCAAAATTGATTGGGTGAGGCCAGTTATAGAAGATGCAAGAAACATAACCAAGTACATATATAATCACCCTTGGGTTCTTAGCTTGATGAGAGAACACACAAAGGGAAAAACTTGTGCGAGCGGTGTCACAAGGTTTGCAACTAACTTCTTGACGTTGCAAAGTATTTCTAGTTTGTTGTCATCATTGAAGCAAATGTTTATGAGTCAAGCATGGCTAGACTCACAATATTCAAAGAAAGTTGATGGAGAGAGGACTGCAAAGATAGTTTTTAATGATATCTTTGCAAAGAGAGGTCATCAAGGTAATTTCAAACTTTGATTTATATTTCAAGTCGATTCTTTTATTTTAATTTGTTAAATTATAAATATATTGTTATTTACTTTTTTACTTTATTTGTAAATTTGTAACCTTAAATTTTAATTTGTGTGTAGGTGTCAGAGTTGTTGGTGAGGGTTTTGCGTTTGGTTGATGGGGAGCAAAATCCTATGGGGTACATTTATGAGGCCATAGATAGGGCCAAAGAGGCTATCCAAAACTATTATAGAGGGGATATTGTCAAATATGGTCCCTTTTGGGAAATAATTGATCAAACGTGGAATAATCGATTCCACAAACCTATTCATACAACAGGGGTACTACCTCCCCAAGTTTTGTTTCTCCAATGGCTTCATAGACGTGAATGGGAAGGTTATGGAGGGCCTTTCAACATGTATTGAAAGGATGATACCAGAGGTTGAGATGAGGGACCTCATTATTTTAAAGATGCAGAATTACAAGCATTATAGGGGAGGATTTTTTCTTCAGCGTTAGCTATCCGAGGAAGAACCACGCAATCACCATGTAATAAAAATTAGAATGTTTACTAAGTTACTTATATGTGTTACAAGTTACAAATTTGATTTTTTTATTGTTAAATGCTTTTGACCGGAGCTATGAACTGAGAGGGTTGGTGGGGCCCACCCTACAACAATGTCCTCAGACAAGATATTACAATTAAGACCAACACAAACCACCGCGGCCACTGAGCCCGCACCAACGATGCAATTTTCTGCCACCGCCGTTTTTAGAGCCACCAGTCACCGCCAATGCCAATGCCAACGATGCAAATTCCACCACCGTCAAGAACCACCAGCCGAAGCCACGAGCCACATCCATTGGTGATGCAACACCGCCACCACCGAACCGCCACAACCTACCGGTGATGCAACACCCGCCACCACCAGTAAACCACCCGAAGGGATCGTGCCTAGCGAGATTTGAACTTGGGTGGATCCAGACACAACCGTCCATCTTAACCAATCCACCCAAACCCCATCAAAGACAAATTTGATTTTATTAATTAGTTATAAACTTTTGATTGTCTTATTTATAGCCCCGCATTTTCAAAAGCTAGCCCAAAGAATTTTATCTCAACCTTGTAGCACTTTTGGATGTGAACGCAATTGGAGTTTGTTTGAGACCATTCACACAAAGAAGTGCAATAAGTTGACTAAAAACGCCTTAACGACTTGGTTTTGCGTAATATAATCTTCGACTTCACACCCAAAAATGGAGGCCACGTCACATGAGCTTATTGATTTGAATCGGATAGATCCATACAACGAGTGGACTAGGCAAGAAGAGAAAATCCCTACATTCATAGATTTTGAGATTGTTTCTTTCGAGAGGCAAGCTATGGAGGGAGAAGCACTAGCAGGAGATATTGGATTGGATGACATCTTTGGAGGTGATCTCGAACATGCAACAGAGGAGCCACCACCATCTACTACCAAGCTGGAGCCAGAGTCGTGGCCTTCTAAGAGGAGCGAGGAGATGCTGCCAGGTGTGGGGACTAGTAGAGGCAATAGGCCCTCTTCCCAATATTTCTCTAGAACGGGAAGAGGAAAATGTAAATTATTGTATATTGTAACTTGTATAGATATGAAATTTATGATGATAATTTTCAATGACAATCATCATAAATTCATAGCACTTATCAACCGGTTGTTGTATTCACATGATGATGCAATTTTGTATCATATTTGTATTCAAATCTAATAGAAAACACTTCTCCAGCATTTTATAGACTCATTTGATACATTTTGTAGCTATATTTTGCATAAAATTTATGTTTTTACAAAAAAATTGAGTATTTTTAAGTTGCCGAATATTCCTAAATATTCGTGAGTCTTGTCAAGTCAAATTTTTTGGGTTTTTCAAATATTTTTCGAATACGAGTATGCGAAGTATGGACAAACCCTAAGCGACCTAGGTAAAATTCATATTTTTGTCTTTCCCACACACAAATCTTCAAAAACACATCAACATGAAACCCTTGATGAATTCATGCAAAATAAATGCTTCAACAATAAAATACATATTGTTGGAATAAATTATTGCTCAAAAGAAACTAAAACTTCAAAATTCCATATCTTCATAAATACTTGGAGATAAAATGCAAATGACACTCAAAATGACAGCTATCAAGCAAAATTAGAATCAAAATTTTCCAATCACAGAAACTCACTAAAAAGTCATCCCAAAATATCTAAATGGGTAGATCAAGCTGGAAATGAATGTGGTGGTCTTAAAAAAGCATGCCCTAGCACAAATGGAAACCCTTTCCATTCTAAAATTCAAGCAACTCTTGGATGAACCACCAATGCAACAAATGAGAGTTTTCATCCCCAAGTGTTGTGATTATTGAGGGTTCTAGTCCTCAATAATATCCAATGAGGGTTTTCATCCTCAAAGGCTGAAAATGAGATCTCAATGCTCTAATTTCCAAAAGAGAAGTATCAAATTCACCTCATGATCAAATGACTCTCTCCAATTCTTTTTCCTTCCTTTTAATTCTAATTTATCATTGACATTACTTAAATTAGAGAGACCCCTTTATATAACAAAAATTTCCAACATAAAATTACTTTTGGCTAACTTATTCTCCCAAGTACCACTTTTTAATAATAATTTAATTAAGTGCTTATAATAAAAATTACTATGCACTTAAAATTAAATTATTAATTTTGCCTCCTATCCCCTTTAGCTGACCAAAAAATAGTGAAAATAGGCTAAGGGGTCTTCTCCTTGCTTTAGTATTTAAAAATACCTTTTATTTTAATAATAATATTATTAAGTTGTCCCAAAATGAAGAATTGGCCAGCCCAACTTAAAATATTATTAATTATTTTTAATTTAGAAAAGGGGACATTACACAAGGTTGAGATAAAATTCTAAGGGCTAGTTTTTGAAGATATGGGTATTTCGTACCCAATTCTCCCACCAAGAACCTACAAACAAGATAATAAAAACTTTATAAGTAATTAATAAGTTTAAATTTATAACTTTTAACATATAAGTAACCATTCTAATTCTTGTTCCCTGGTGGTTGGGTGGTTCTCCCTCAAATAGCTAACGCAGAAGAAAAAACCTTCCCAACATGCTTGTAATTTTGCAGCTCTAAAATAATGAGGTCCCTCGTCTCAACCTTTGGTATCATCCTCTCAATGCATGTTGAGAGGCCCTCCATAACCTCCCCATTAACATCTGTGAAGCCATTAAAGAAGAAAAACTTGGGATTGAGGTAGTACCCCGTTGCATGAATAGGTTGGTGGAGTTGATTATTTCACCTTCGATCAATTATCTCCCAAAAGGGACCAAATTTGGCGATATCCCCCTATAATAGTTTTGGATAGCCTTTTTGGCCCTATCCATGGCCTCATAAATGTATGCCATTGGGTTTTCTCCCCATCAACGAAACACAAAACCCTCACCAACAACTCTGACACCTACACAAAAATTAAACTTTAAAGTTACAAACTTACAAATAAAGTAAATAACAATACATTTAACAAATTAAAATAAAGGAATTGACTTGAAATTTTAAGTTACCTTGATCTCTATAGCTCTTTTTGCAAAGACATAATCAAAAACTATTTTTATAGTCCTCTGTCCATCGTTTTCTTTAAATATTGTGAGTTTATCTATGCTTGACTCACAAACATTTGTTTCAATAATGACAACAAACTAGAAATACTTTGCAACATCAAGAAGTTAGTTGTAAACCTTTTGACACCGGCTTGCACAAACTCTTTCTCCTTGGTGTGTTCTCTCATTAAGTTGAGAACCCAAAGGTGATTATATATGTACTAGGTTATATTTCTTGCATCTTTTATAATCGACCTCATCTAATTAATTTTTCCTATGTTCTCCAAAAGAAGGTCAAGGTAATGGGTTGCACAAGGGGTCCAAAAGAGTGATGGATGCCTCTCCTATAGTAGTCTCCTAATTGCCACATATGTTGTTGCATTGTCTGTGACAACTTGCACAACATTCTAGATACCCACCTCTAAGACAACCTCCTCTAACATAAGGCTTAAATTTTCCGCATTTTTTACTATGTTAGAGGCATCAATTGACTTCAAAAATACCATCTCACCATTTGAAGCTGCTAAAAAATTGATGAGGGTGTGGTTCCTTCCATCTGTCCACCCATCTGAAAGAATGGTGCATCCGTATTTTTGCCATTGCTTCTTTTGATCTTCCAGATTGTCATTGCATCTGCAACTGCACCCTTGAGCAATTTCCCACTCAAGTCTTTTGGAAAGTGTCTTGTATCCTTTCCCTACAATTGTCAATGTTGTCACCAAGTACTCCCAAAGTACAGTCTTCGCCACATTGAAGGGAAGGTTGTTATAGTACCAAAATTTGCACATGCCTTATTTGCTTCCTTGTTCCAACTTGTACCTTGTAGTGAAGGTTGTGCCCCAACTATGTTTCTTGGTACAAAAACAATTATGCATCCCTCTGCTTGAACTCGATGAAGTAGATGTGCCTCTTCTGCTTCGTATGCGTGAATTGTGAGTAGAGCCCACCATTTTTGTGGCATCATCCTTTGATTCCTCTGCCATTCCAGGTCTAATGACTGTTGTTATGGCTGCTTGCACCTTGCCTTCTCTAATTTTTTTCTCCAGCTCTGCCTTCATTTCTCATTTTGCCTCTTCAAAAACATTGAGACATACTACAACATCACAACAAACAATACATGCGAAATGATACTTTAGGCGATTAATGCCTTCAAACAACGTTTTCCATAGAAATTGCAAACTACAATCCCCTGGACAACTCCACATACAACATACTTTCAAACAACAGTACGAACATTAACGGGAATGGTTCTTGTTAGTTATTCTGAGCCTAATGCAGACCCGGATGTCATTGCTAAGTTCTAATCTGCAACACAATGTATGTTTAAAAAATTCAAAAACCATAAATTTAATTTAAAAGCAGTTTTATAAAACCGTTTAAAAAATTAAAAATTGTAAATTTAATTTAAAAACAACATTATAAAACTATTTATAAAACAAAAAATTGGCTTTATAACCTTATGTAACCGCAATTATAAACCTTGCAAACAAGAATAAATTTCCAAAAAAATTAAAAATAACATTTAAAACAATACATTCCAGCAATTTTGTTCATTAATGATGATAAACAAACATAAATAAGTTAATAACAATTAAAATCATTTGGAATTGAATGGAATGCATTCAAAATTGCAAATCATATTCGGATACAATATATAAATAATATAGAACGAATTTACATTCTTGAAAAGAAGGGACAAAAAAACTTACCTCCAAATTTGGTCTTCGAGTTCGCTATAAAATCTCATCAACTCATGCAAAGGATGCCCAATAGCAGGCAGCAATTACAATTGAGGGAGTGTGTTTCCTTTAAAAGACAACATTTAGCCTTTAACCCGTGGTTTTCACATTTTCAGCGTCAAACCCTCGTATGGGCGAGTTTAAGGCTTAGACTCTCCGAATTTAGCGATTATTCACCAATATTTGGCACAACCGAGTTGTGAGTTTCATAGACAATTATTTACTTGAGCAGGTTTTTGGCGAGTTCTCCTAATAGGCATACTATGCTTTGGGACGTCCACGACTACCTAGATGTTCCTAGTGGCCTCCTAAAGTTTAAAACATGATTCATCTTAAAAGAGGAAAGGGGCTCCATGCTTGCAGCTTTGCATTTTGGTATGGATTAGATACAATTGTTATTTTTTCTGATTTTAATGAGAAGCATATTTTTTTATTACAATTAGTTTCGTGATACTATAACAAGTCGATATTTCATATTCATATTTGTCAAATTCAGTGCTCAATATTGAATGAATCTGGTTAGAATATTTTAAAATGCTCAGTTATTAAAGGGATAAAATATAAAATCTGCATAGGTTTTTTTTGGTTAAAAATGTTTAATTATGCTTAGTTATTGAAGGAATAAGCTATACAATTTGTATAGTTATTGATTTTTTTGTTTTGTAATTAATTAATGTATTATATATAAGGTTTGTAAGTTTTATTTATAGTCTAGGTAGCCGGTGTGTGGTACTGTCCGGGTACGTGTACACAGATTCAATATGCTTGGACGACAATTTTTTTGGGAGCTTGGGTATGGCACTTGGGTACAGCCTTACAAAATATATATAAAATGTTAAAAATATTTAAAAATATAGCCAAATAAATATTTACTAGTATGAATAGGCCAATAAGATAAGTACTGTCATAGAACAAGAGTATATCAACTTACCGATCATTACAACCAATTCAGTAATCTTCGTTCCCCAAAAGAATACAGTTTAGGCATCGAAACAATCAAATTCTTTATTTCAACAAGATTTAGTACACGAGTCGTATACTAGAGTTCTTCACCCTTGAAGGATATGAATCATAGTAGGAAAACTCTGCGAGTACTCACCAAGTTGGCGAGAACTCGCCAAATTTTTGAGAAAACAAATACTCGCAACGAATTTCGCGAGTATTGACAAATATTCTCCGTGAATATTCGCCAATACTCTGCGAGTCTCGAGCCTTAAACTCGTCTGACGCAGAATAAGTCTCTCAAATATTCGAAAGAAAAATACGTTTTTGGGTTTTCTATATTAATTTCAGTTTTCAACATTGTTATATGGTTCATGTGGTAACTTTGCTGTCAAATTCAACAGTATAAAGAAAATTGAGACTTGAAACAGACCTCATCAACACATATTCGTGCAGTTTCCTTTGCTAGCTCCCAAACTCCCTTTATAAGGGTCCTTAAACTGTTTTTTTGGGAGATATAAGTTATGGCTGGTAACCACGTTCTTTTAAAACAATCTAATACAAATAGGTGGACTAAAGGTCAATTTCTTTTTAGATTTTCTTGTAAACTTATGTCCAAAATTATATATATAACAAAAAAGATGTAGAAAGCAACCCAAAAATAATATATTACCTTTTTCTTGTTCATGATATCAAATTGTCTATCTAAATTTTCCATCTAAAGGTTAGTTGTTTGATACTGTTTGCAAAATTTCCCTGAAAGCATGCTACCATTTTATGTAGCTATATTTTGCATAAAATTTATGTTTTTTAAAAAATTTGTCTATTTTTTAAGTTGCCAAATATTCGCCAAGTCTTGTCGAGTTTTTGCCAAGTCGAATTTTTTTGGTTTGCTGAATACAAGTATGCGAACTATGGTATGAATCATAGTTAAGTACCTTTTAACAAAATAATATCTCAAAACATTGAAATATAATGGACATTTCAAGACTTCACTTTTACACAAAATAATTCCTCGAAAAAACAATTTTTTTTCTTTTCAAAAAACAGAGTAAGCATAAACTACTTTAAAAGAACACCATTTTCTGGTGCTATCATTTCTTACAATAAAAAATTCAGAGTGAGACACGCTAAAATAAAGTTGACTGACAATGCTCGTTTCCAATGCTTCAATGATTAAATCAATTAGTATAAATAAGTATATCGACTAAGGCCAAATTCTTAAATAAATCAAGGCCCCCAAATAGAGACCTTCAAGGAAGCATAGAATTTGATGAAGTAACAAAAAAAAGATATAAGTCTTTTGTTTTTCCAAGGTAAATACTTCTTTTCATATGCATTCAGAGAAAGTGTATAAATTCCTCATGATTTTGGCCTTTTTTTTTTTAAAAGCTTTTCTTTTATTGTGGGCACGGCCGGAGATATTGCTAGATGTGCCCGGATATGTTTGGACATATCTGGGTGTATTGTCCACATATTGGACCCGTACCACGTATTGGGTATGGCACGTGCCATACCCGTACATAAACCTCCGGGGCCATACCTGGTAATGTAGTTTACAAGTGCATAATTGATTAGTGGGCTTATCATCAAGAAAGAAGCTTAAATATTTGTGTGTGTGTGTTTATATATATATATAGAGAGAGAGAGAGGGGTACTCGAAGCCGGGAGAAAAATAAACTCATATATTTTAATTTCGGAAAAACAAAAAAATTAAATTACATCATTTTTTATTTCATAAACATTGAACTCTGAAATAAAATTCAGAAACATACAAAATGTATGATAACACTTTAGCACACTATGCAAGAGTATAAAGGAAGTACAAATTATAGTTGTTGCAAATCATAAATTTTAGCCTTTTAAGCTCATAAAACTTGAATGTCGAGAGTACATATTGATGTTTGTGACAACAAATTGGCATGTAAAAAAAAGAAAGTAAAACATATTAAAAATTATGAACAAATCTGAATTCAATCATCTACAGGATCAACTTCTTTAGGGACTCTCTCCCCATCTCCAAGTCCTCTGCTAGGATACTCTTCAAATAGTCATCACTCTCAAGCTCTAGCTCTTGTGTAGGCAATCAAATTGTGGGTAAATCATTGAGGCCATCCATTTCAACCATCACATCCTCCAAACCCAACTCATCTCCATCAGATGGAAGTTGGTCCCATTTCATTGAAGGACCATCTTGATACCCTAGGTCTTTATGAGACAAAAGCCAAAGTGTGCTCTGAATATAGACTACATTCTTTGTCTTCTTTGATCCAAGTCTATTCCTCTTCAATGAATGAATAAAGCTATATTCTCTAACACAAGGAACTACCTACTTGTGAGAGTAACCGTATTGCAAATGATTGCAATTCAAGTGCTTCAGTGCCATGGATGTACCACCACTCAATTGGGTTTTTCTTTTTATGCCTATCATACAAGGCTTCAAGGTAGGAGACTTGTTTTTAGGAGACTTCGGGAGGAGATGTGTTTTTTAAGGAGACTTCGGGAGATGCGGTCTCCGAGACTTGGGGGAAGTCTCCAGTGCAACATGCATCTCCATACACAAGACAGTCCTAGGGACTTGGAGATGTGTCTTCCAATTACAAATACACACACAACTAAAATAAATTGCATCCTTTGCTCTAATCTCTATCTCTTGCCGCCTCATGACCCCCATATTGGAAATTAGTTGATTCTATGTAATATCCCCTTTTGGGATATTATGCAAATCTGCAAAAATTAATTATCCAGATCACCCTAGGAAGATTACATCTTCTTAGTTTGACCTCAAATAACCCAATGTTGGTAATAATACAACCCAAAGTAGAGTTGGAGTATGCCAAGGTGGTGGGTTAGATGGGAAAACTAATTAGAATGCTAATATTACCCAGATCTAATTTTTAATAGTAGATAATTAATTAAAATTCAAACCCCAACTGTTGCAATTCTCCAAAATTAATTCCTGCTTAACCATCCAAGCAAAAATCTTCAAACTTTGGATTTTGGGCCACAAAAATATGAAGAACAATATATCAAAACCAGTTTTTGCACAGCCAACGTAAAACCCTAATTTTGCCCTAAAAATTAGGTTACCTAGCACATTTAGGGCATCCAATTAACGCCAAAAATTATAAAATCATTTCCCCCTTATTTCTCCTAATTTCTTCAATCAAATTCACTATTAGAATGACCCCAAAACAACAGATTTGAAATAAATATTAATTTGTAACAACCCAGAAAGCTTGGAGACAACTGAAATCTTCTAAAATTCATAACTTGCTCATTACTCCATATTTTGCCCTCAAATAAATTGCAGAATTTTCTATAAATTAAGAGCTATCATTCTGAATTTTTGAAGCACTGCAACCCTTCCAAAACAGCCCTCAAAATCATAAATCCAGTCGCTAGGGTTAGGATAAATTTATTAAATTATTTCCACCACTTTGCTAGCCTCCAAACACACCAAAATATTAGCCCCTTGATCTGAAATAATTAATAAAACATGGCAGATTTCATATCTAGCATTTATGGCATCAAAACATGATTAAACCATCACCATTCCAAGTTGCTATGGCTGAATTAATTGCAGCATTAACAACATATCATTAGCACTATAAAATCCTTCCAAAAGCACTTAAAATGGAACCCCAACATGCAGATTTAACTCGGCAAATTAATGCACCAACACATAAGCCAAGTCGCCAATGTTAGAATGGAGAAAACAATGCATTAAACACACTTCAACACAATAGAGCACAATAAGGAGAACAATAGAGTCTTCAATATCTTCAACAATGGCTCCAAGTGAAGCTTACAATGAGAAAGAGAGAGCTAGGGCATACATCTCATTACTCCAAGCATGGAGTGAAATCAAAAGATTCATCAAAACATAAGTCTCATAATGATCCCAAGCTCTCCTTTTATAAACAAGGTGGTGTCCCCGAGATTTCACCCTGAAATCTGGGACTACCCCTTTTTAAAAAAATCGTTCTTTTCAAAGTAACGGGTTATTTTGTGTTTGTTTTTCCTGTAGTTGTTTGCATTGCTCTAAGGTATCCCCAAAGAGTCATAAAAGCCAAATTCAACAAATACCCACATGTCAAAACTCACTCAAATCCTTCACCATACCTTGTCTGCAATTGTTTTATTTATTTATTTATTAAATAAATAAAGTTCTTTAAAAATAGATTGAGCTAAAATTGGAGGATTTAGGTTATATAAAGCACTTCACCCCATCATTATTACCACAGAACATTCACCGGGGGAAGAATTTTTGCAAATCAACTAATTAGAGAAATTTTTTGAGCAATTACTGCAGCTTTCTTTTGTTTTGTTTTATTTCTTTTTGTCTGTGTTTTGGTTTGTTTTCTCCGGCAATTCCTATAGCCTATTCATTCTTGTCAAAAATTGTAATGTTTGAAGAGGTCAATCAAAAATTATTTGTCGTCATTCTTATCACATGATATCCTACCAGTTTCGCCGGTAGGTTTATGCCAACTCATCTTATACACAAATCCTCATTTTTGGCTTGATACTTGTACTAACATTGGTGTTCTTGTGGTTTTGCTTTGTACTTGCCTATCAAGATTCACAATCCCAAATTTGGCACAATATCTCAAATTTCTTGTCAAATCTTACTTGACACATCCTGGAACTAAATTTCCGGGGTGGCTCAAATGACTTGTTGCCATCATAAGAGGTGTCAAATGGATGGATTTGATTTTGTAATGATCTGTTAATATCACTAGGTAGAAGTGACTGGAATATGGATTGTGATGGCTAGATGTTATAATTTGTTCACACAACCTGCTTTTTTGTGCTTAGGCGGCTTGTGTTGGGGTGATAATGTCAAGTGGGATATCTACCACTGTTGTACACCCCACATTATTTTAAAGTTTATGTATTAAACTTTATTATGATGGTCTTCCACATTTAAGAGTGAAGCGGCTTGACCGATTCACCCACCCATATTGATTCGGGTGATCCCCTCAAGATTGGCTATAAACAATGTTTACATTTGTCACGAGATGGATATCAAGACCGAGATCAGATTGGAAGATTATTCTATGATCATTGTATTGAATGATTGAGAAAAACAACTCTACAATCGGTCTATGAAGACTAAGGAGCGAAGTGGAAGTGTTGGGTAAAATCTGTATATGAAATTCTTAATAACAGACATTGTTTTATTCAGTGGGGATTTTTCCTTCGTGTTTCCCCACTTAAATCTGGTTTTATCATCTCCTTGCATGTTTGTTATTTGCTTTTAGCTCATGATATTACATAATGTAATCGCACATCGTAATCTATAATATTTGGCATTTATTTTGTGGTGTTAAGCACGAGATAATACTTGAGAGGGGGTGAATCAAGTATTATGATATTATTTCAAACTTCAATACTTAAACTTAGATCTATAATCACGAGCAATGTGAATATATCAAATCAATCAAAGAACACAAAACTTAATGCAAGTAGACACAAATATACGTGGAAACCCTTTCGGGAGAAAACCATGGAGAAACTTCTTTCTTTATATATATTTCTCAAAAATTTGTAGGCACCAACCCACCTGGAGACACCAATCCCCAAATTACGGTTTGTAGGCACCAACCTACGGGAGCACCCACCCCTTTTGCTAAGCACCAACTCAAGAGAGACACCAATCTCTTCGAATATGAATTCACCAACCTTCCTTACAAAATTTGCTTTCCACTTTTGAACTTGTTGCTTCCTCAACGAATAATGGAAAGTTCTTCTTCTTACTTTCAGATTTGCTATTCTAAAATTCTGCCCTTACGCTTCTTCTTCTTCTTTTTCCTTAAGATATTCAACTTGAATCCATGCTTAATAAGTCTCATATGAATCTTCTTATATAGCCTTTCGTACCTTTTCGAAAAGACACATCGTTCCAACCGACACAACCTTTCCATTAACACAACTTAATTAAGTGCATTAGTCGGCTAAAACCAAAAAATAATTAATGCAGCCCATAATTATTAAATGCACATTAATCAATGCAATTAACCACTTGATAGGAGCGTTGCCCCTCCTTAGACAAATCATTGTTATCATTAAATCGCTGTCAGCCATCATTAAATCTTCTTTTTCACCATAAAACATTGCATATGAACACCTTAAAATGCGGATATCTCTCTCTTATGTATAGTTGTGTATATCTCGCTTATACCATGATAATCCTCATGCAAAAACGCTTATTTTCATGTATTTAAACTTTCATTTTCTACCCTTCTATACTGCTGGTTATTTCCGTTACTTTCTACCATTTCCGTCAATAATTCCGTTACTTTCTGACAGATTTCCATTTACCAGTTCAGCACCTCTTTTGACATCAATGACAATATTTCCAACAATCTCCCCCTTTGTCATTGATGGCAACCCCAAAAATAATCTCCTCTTCTGCAGCTTCCTCTTGCCGTAGCTCCCCCTTACTACCATTCTCCCCCTTTGACATCAATGGCAAAGGGTCATCCTAGGAGCTGAAAAATTTGCAAAGTTTTAGCTCCCCCTTAACCAGTGCTACCCTTGACTCTTCAATGTAAAGATGTAAAAGAAATTACTCCCAGCTTATGCCGTAGATATTCAAATGTCTCCTTTGGAAGTGGCTTAGTGAAAATATCTATTATCTGTTCGGATGTAGTGACATACTCCAACTTTACCTGTTTCTCTGCCACCTGCTCTCTTAAGAAGTGATATCTTATGGGAATGTGCTTTGTTCTGGAATGCATAACCGGATTCTTTGAAATACTTATTGCACTGGTATTATCACATAATATGGAGATGGGATGATCATACTCTACTTTGATATCCTTCAAGGTCTGCTTCATCCATAAAATTTGCATGCAACATAGTACCGCTGCTATATACTCTGCTTCTGCTGTGGATAGGGATACAGAATTTTGCTTCTTACTTAGCCAAGATACCAGTCGTTTCCAAGAAAAAATGCTCCTCCGCTTGTACTTTTTCTGTCATCTACACATCCTACCCAATCTGAATCTGTATAAGCTATCAATGTGAAATCTTTTCCTTTTGGATACCACAACCCGTATTCCATAGTTCCCTTTAGATATCTGAATATGCGTTTTACAACTTGCACATGTGTTTCTTTTGGCCCTGCTTGAAAACGTGCCACCATACCCACTGCTTGCATGATGATATCCGGTGCGGATCTTTGTCACATATAATAAACTCCCAATCATTGATCTATAGAGAGATTGATCAACATCTGGAGATTCGTCATCTTTGCTTAACTTGGTTCCGGTGATCATCGGTGTGCTGACAGGTGCACACTCCTCCATACCAAACTTTTTCAACATTTCCTTCACATACTTGGTTTGGGATATAAATATTCCTTTATTAGATTGAGAAATTTGCAATCCAAGGAAAAAGGATAACTCACCCAACATAGACATTTCAAATTCCTTTTGCATGTCTTCTGCAAATTTTCTAGACATTTCTTCATTGTCTCCTCCAAAGATTATGTCATCCACATATACAACCACAATTAACTGGTGTTCATCTTCAGTTTTGATGTAAAGATTACTGTCAGCATGTCCTCTCTTGAATCCTTGGTCCTGTAGATGTTGATCAAGCCTTGAGTACCATGCTCTGGGGGCTTGTTTTAATCCATACAATGCCTTTTTCAACCTACACACATAATCTTCATTTTCTGATAATAGGAACCCTTCAGGCTGTTCTATGTAAACCTCCTCTTCTAAATTCCCATTTAAAAAGGCTGATTTGACATCCATTTGGTAGACTTTGAAATTTTTAAACACTGCGAAAGCAAGGAACATTCTGATTGCTTCTAGTCTGGCAACCGGAGCAAAAGTCTCTTCAAAATCAACACCTTCCACTTGAGCATACCCTTTGCATACCAATCTTGCCTTATTTTGAGTGACTTGACCATCTTCATTTAGTTTGTTCGAAATACCCACTTAGTGCCAATCACATTCTAACTCTTTGGTCTGGGAACTAGTTCCCAAGTTTCATTTTTCTCAATTTGATCTAATTCTTCTTCCATCGCCTTCAACCAATGTTTATCATGTCTTGCTTCTAAAAAGTTCTTAGGTTCTACCTTAGATAGCAGAGAAAAATACCCTTGCTCAGAAGCATTTGTAATTCTTCTTCTGGTTTGAACCCCGGTATCAAGTTCTCCAATAATCTGACTTTCATCATGATTTTTCTGAACGAAGCGAGATGGCGTCTTGGTATCCTGCCTTTCTGATTTACTCCACTCTTCAATATCTTCTTCTTCCTCTTGTTCTTCTTTCACAAGACTTGGTATTTCTAAAGACTCTTCTGAATTTTCTTTTGTCTTTAGATCCAGACCCTCATCCACTCTGACACTTGCACTTTCTATGATAGTCCGCAACCTCTTGTTATAACATCTGAAGGCTTTACTTTTAGTGGAGTACCCAAGAAAAATCCCTTCATCGGATCTTGAATCAAATTTGCCTAAGTCCTCTTCGGTTCTTTTAATGAAACATCTGCTCCCAAATACCTTAAAATATTTGACCGAGGCTGGTCTTCCTTTCCATAATTCATATGGAGTTTTGTCATGGTTAACTCTGATTTGCACTCTATCCAAAATATAAATGGCAGTACTTACCGCTTCTTTCCAGAATCTATCTGATAGCTTAGATTCATTCAGCATTGTTCGGGCCATCTCTTGAACGGTTCTGTTCTTCCTTTCTACTACTCCATTTTGTTGTGGAGTTCTTGCAGCTGAGTATTGTCTTTTAATTCCATGGTCTTCACAATATTCAATAAATTCATTTGACATGAATTCACCTCCACGATCTGACCTTAGACATTTTATCTTCAACCCTGTTTCATTTTCTACTAATGCCTTGAAAGCTTTGAACTTTCCAAATGCTTCAGATTTTTCTTTCAAAAATGCTACCCATGTCATTCTAGTGTAGTCATCAATGAGTAACATAAAATAACTCTCACCTTGAATAGTTTTCGTTTAGTAGGTCCACACAAATCTGTGTGAATTAGCTCCAATGGTTTGGTGGATGAATACTCCTTTGTTTTGAATCTTGTTCAGTGCCGCTTCCCAAGCCGGGGCTCAGCTTGCGCATAGAGTACTCGAAGGCTTTGTTATTTTAGGCATGTCCCGTACGGCCTGCTTATTGCTTATCTTCACAAGATTATCAAAATTTATATGTCCCATCATTCTCATGCCATAGCCAACTCTCTTCAACTTGACTTGGGCAACATTTTTCTTCTTTTATTTCTCCGAACATATATAGATTATTTGCGATTCGGTTCGCAATCAGCAATTAGTTCTCCTGTATCTGCTTTCCTTATTTCACATCCTTCGGCATAGAACTTAAGAGTGTGTCCCTGATCACACATTTGACTCACACTCAAGAGGTTATGTTTTAATCCTTCAACATACAAAACATTCTCTGTTTTTGTTTTTCCATTATCCAGACTCAGCGTACCTTTGCCAACGATCTTCGCTGTAGCATTATCACCAAATTTTACTGTACCTTCATTTACTTTCTTTAAGGAGAGAAACTTACTTTTATCACTAGTCATATGTCTTGAACATCCGCTATCAATGTACCACTGCTGTCCTTCATCTCGAGCATGAAAAGCTATTTGAACGAGCATGGATTTTTCTTTGTCTAGCCCATCTTTCTCCTGCTTCCTTGTCCAGGATTTCGTAGCCTCCCTTTTCTTTGTATCTAAAGGCTTTGTCTTTTGATCTTGTCTCGAGTCAAACACACTTCTACAAAAGCGTGCTATATGTCCATAATTATTGCACTTGTAGCAGATAATGGCTTCCTCGTTATAATAGGATAGTGGAGCAAATGAATTATAGTTCATATTCAACACTCTATGAGTAGATTTTGGTTTGTTCCAGGCTTCATTATCTCTCATTCGCTTTCTACACTCTATCTTTTTATGCCCATATATATTGCAATAAAAACAATAACCATGAAAGGAACTTTTGAACCTGTTCATATTCCTATGTCGTGGAGTAAATGGTCTTTTGATGTCGTTCTCTTTAACACCTTCCTTGTGGATGGAACTGGTCTTCGTAGTTTCCTCTTCCTTTCTACTTTTATTCTTCGTAGGTGCATTTAGAATTTCTGCATAACTTTTTTCCTTTTCTAAACCTTTCTTCTCCGGAATCTCAATGGAATTTGAAGCTTTCTCTAGTTTTTCTTCATATCCGAGTCCTGATTTGTTGGATGGTGATCTTTGATTTTCTAGAATCTCATCTAGAACCTTAGTACTTTTTTCAAATTTCAAGTTGTTCATTAGTTTGGTATTTACCTTTTCTAAGTCTTTTCTCATCGCAACAATCTCTGACTCACGCTTTTCACATTCTTCTTGTTTCACCTTGAGCTGACTTCTCAACCCTTCCTCAATTCTCTTTGCTTCTTCAATCTGGGTCTTCAGGTCAATGATTAGATTCTTTGATTCTTCAAGACTCTGTGCTAACTTAGCTTCGAAAGATTGATTTTGTTCTTCATATTTCTGGAGCTGAAGTCTTTGCTTCTGATTCCTCTTTTTGAGTGCTTTTATTTCACCCAACGCACAAATGAGTTCTTCGAGGTTTACCTCACCTTCTTCTTCTATGTCCTCTATTCCTTCCAAATCAACTTTGCTAGTTGATGAACCTTCTTCTATAGCCATAAACAATGTTTCTTCATCATCACTATCTGAATCACTTATTCCGCTTTCTTCGGATGAGCTGCTACCTCTTTTTGAATATAGACTCTTCTTTTGCTTTTCAAATCTTTTCTTGTCTCTGCTTTGCTTGAATTCTCTTTTGAACTTGGGCTTGCTTTCTTCATCTTCGCTATCTTCCTTCTCTGGGCATTTAGCTGCAAAATGACCAATTTTACCTCATTAAAACATTTAAATGGTAACTTACCTTTGTATCTCCCGGATCCTTTCTTTAGCTTTCGAATGAATAAAGCTTCCTTTTCATCTTCTTCGCTGTTTGATTCATCATTCGCTTTAGATTCCTTGATTGCCTTTTTCTTCGAGACTTTGAATGCGGCTTCCTTCTTTGTTGGTTTATTAGACTCGGTCCTCATTTCATAAGCCGTCAGTATTCCATGTAGTTCGTCCATGCTTAGCTTGTCAAGATCCTTCATTTCTTCGATGGCAGACACCTTAGCATCAAATCTTAATGGTAAAGATCTTAAGACCTTCTGGACGATCACAGGTTCCTCAATCTTTTCTCCAAGCCCTCTTATGGCGTTGACAACTTCATCCACCCGCAGAAGATAAGCTGCAACATCTTCCTCATCCTTCATTTTTAGGCTCTCAAATTTTCTCCTATGGGTTTGAAGCTTAGCTTTTCTGACCTTATCATCACCTTCATATATTGTTCGAAGTTTATCCCATATTTCCTTTGTCGTGTCACATTGCATTACCTTGACAAATTCGGACTCTGACAGACCACACAAGATTGCATTCATCGCCTTGGCATTGTTTTCAAAAGCCTTCTTACCGGCTTGGTCTGTTGGCGGAGTTGATGGAATGATATATCCGACCAGCTACTGATTGCCAAATATCAAACCCTAGTGCCATCAGATAGGTTCTCATTCTTATGCTCCAAAATGCATAGTTTGTTCCGTCAAACAACGGAGCCTTGTTCGAGGAAAAACCTTCTTGTACTTGACTAGCCATATGTGCTCCCGAGATCTACCTTCCAACTGTTAGATTGTTCCTGAAGGAACCTACTCTGATACCAATTGTTGAGCACAAGATAATACTGAGAGGGGGTGAATCAGTATTATGATATTATTTCAAACTTCAATACTTAAACTTAGATCTATAATCACGAGCAATGTGAATATATCAAATCAATCAAAGAACACAAAACTTAATGCAAGTAGACACAGATATACGTGGAAACCCTTTCGGGAGAAAACCATGGAGAAACTTCTTTCTTTATATATATTTCTCAAAAATTTGTAGGCACCAACCTACTAGAGACACCAATCCCAAATTACGGTTTGAAGGCACCAACCTACGGGGCACCCACCCCTTTGCTAAGCACCAACTCAGCAAGAGACACCAATCTCTTCGAATATGAATTCACCAACCTTCCTTACAAAATTTGCTTTCCACTTTTGAACTTGTTGCTTCCTCAACGAATAATGGAAAGTTCTTCTTCTTACTTTCAGATTTGCTTTGTTCTAAAATTCTACCCTTACGCTTCTTCTTCTTCTTTTTCCTTAAGATATTCAACTTGAATCCATGCTTAATAAGTCTCATATGAATCTTCTTATATAGCCTTTGGTACCTTTCAAAAAGACACATCGTTCCAACCGACACAACCTTTCCATTAACACAACTTAATTAAGTGCATTAGTCGGCTAAAACCAAAGAATAATTAATGCAGCCCATAATTATTAAATGCACATTAATCAATGCAATTAACCACTTGATAGGAGCGCTGCCCCTCCTTAGACAAATCACTGTTATCATTAAATCGCTGCCAGCCATCATTAAATCTTCTTTTTCACCATAAAACATTGCATATGAACACCTTAAAATGCGGATATCTCTCTCTTATGTATAGCTGTGTATATCTCGCTTATACCATGATAATCCTCATGCAAAAACACTTCTTTTCATGTATTTAAACTTTCGTTTTCTACCCTTCTATACTGCTGGTTATTTCCGTTACTTTCTACCATTTCCGTCAATAATTCCATTACTTTCTGACAGATTTCCATTTACCAGTTCAGCACCTCTTTTGACATCAATGACAATATTTCCAACATGTGGATCTATAATTTGTTAATTATACATTCCTTATAAATCCTAACATGGTATCAAAGCGAGGTGATTATGCGTGTGCAAGTTCGATCTGGAAGCTTTTAATTCGCTAAAGCGAAGAAGCTTGAAGTCTATCTACAGATCTGTGAAGCCCTAGTTGCTGCACAGTCGTCTTCAAGCTAACCAGGTTTAGAATACCGATTCCCCCCTGATTTTTTAAAACATTTGTTAAGTGGTTGTTTAGATCGTGATTTTAGCATTTGCTTTCTTAGATTCGTGCTTTTGCATCTTGTTTCAGTCATTTTCGGTTTAAATCCATTATCTACGAGCTTGTTTTAAGTTATCGCGTTGTTTATAGCCGTTAGGGCTATTTTTGTTTGTGGATCCAAAAGGATATCCTTAGATCCAGTTAGTACGGAGTGTTCAAATTCACCCTGACTTTATTATTCTTCTTTTTGCTAGATCTCGCTTTTGCAAATCCCAATCGAACATTGATTACCAAGTGGCTTCATTGTGTCGGCTTTTTCCGTTTTCTACAAAGTTTATTGATTGCGAAGCTCGAGCCAATCATTTTGCTCCATCTGGCTTCATATTGTCAGTTTTTTAGATCTTTTCATTTTTGCGAAGCTTGATACAATCAGAAGGCTCCATCTTGCTTTGCATTGTCAGTTCTTTGTAGATCACGTCATCGGTTGTGAAACGTCTCGCTAATAAGGGCTTTCCACGTTTCTTCGCATTATCGACTTGTGTTAGTCTTCCTTTGTCATTTGCGAAATCAGATCCAATCAAGAAGCTTTAAGTCTCATTATTCCGTGTTGTTAGGCTTTTGTTTGCTTTCTTCTGACTCTTGTGAAATCCGAGCCAATAGTTTTGCTCCAAGTGTTTTGCTCTATCATTCTTTTTTGCTTTTTATGTTTTTGCGAAATCCGTAGCAATAGGATTTCTCCAAGTTGCTCCATATTTTGCATTGTCAGTCATTCGTTTGCTTGCTTCTGACACATGCAAAGTTTGAGCCAATAGAATTGCCTCATGTGTCTTCGTATTTCACATTTTTTAGTTTTTTTCTTTTTGTGGTAGTGGCTTATCCAATAAGAAATAGCCATTGTTTAGCTTTGTCAGTATTTGTTAGACTTGTGAAGAGCGAGCCATTTAAAAGGCTCCATGTGTGTTCAAATTGCTTGAGTCAGTTTGGTAAGCTCTGCAAAGTGCGAACCAATTGCATTTGGACACATGTATTAATCTTTTGTTGTGTCAGCCTTTGTAAGTGTCGAGGTGTCAGTTTTTGCTTTGGTTTAGCCACTTAGATTGTGACACCTATCTTTTGATTTTGTTCGGACCCGAAATTTCTTTTAATTTTGGCTCTTTCCAGGGACTTTAAGTCCGCCCAAAGCAATCTATTTAATGTTTGGCCGAAAGCCGCCAACTATATTTTTGATCATTACATCGTTGACAAGTGGCATTGTTTGACTAAGACTTTGTCAATCTCTGTCAGTTTCAAACCAATAAAACTTGCCCACGTTCCTTCGCATTTTCTTTGTCCTTTGTTTTAATCGTGTTAGAGTGCAAAAAGCGAACCAATTAATTAACGACACGTGTTTATTTGATTTTGATGTTTGTTTTCTCTATTAATTAGTCTTTTGACTTGTTTGACTACGAAGTGCGATCTAATTGAAAAGCGACACATGTACTTAGCTTTTCATAGTGTCAGATTTAGATCTTGTGCTGCATGTTTCTTTGTTTTTTCGTCACAGTTTTCTAACCTTGTTGCGAACCCGAATGTCAATATGTTTTAGTTAATTCTGCAGACTTCACATCCGCTGGGCTAAATTGTGAGGAAAGTGACCGGAAAAGTAACACGTGCCCCTAAATTTTGTTTGTGTTGCACGGATTTTAAATTACCTTTAGTCCGCGGGTTTTCCAAATTTCTTTTGTATTGCGGGGTATTCTAAATTTTTTTGTACCGCGGATTCAATTTTTCTTTGTAGCGTACGTGTTAAAATTTGAAAAGTTTATAACTTTTTCTCCTTTTCCCTGCAGTCTTCCGCGGCTTGTTTTTTGTGGTCTGCAGACTTCCTTCTTGGTTCTTGAACCTTGTTTGGATATTTCCATCAAGTTCAAACCACTTTATTTGAATTTTTAATCCGCTGTTCTATGAAGTATTTGTTCTTGTCTTCATAGCTCTGTGTGCATTTATTAAAAATGGTTAGTTCCTCTAGTTTTTCAATGGATAAATCACAGTTATAAAATGGAACTGATTACAGTAGTTGGAGAGTAAGGTTAAAAGCTTGTTTCATGGCTAGGAAGCTATGGGATCTTGTAGCTGGTGTTGAAAAACAATCCACTGGTAAACAAGCAACCCCTGAAAACTTTAGCTCCTTCTCTTAGAAATCACGGGAAGCTTTGTCCATCCTATTGCAAAGCATAAGAGATGAATTTCTACCGCATATAGGTCACATGGATTCTCCTGCTAATGCCTAGAAGCAATTAGATACAATGCATGAAGGCAATCGTTTGTCAAAAATAATTAAGCTAGTTTTAGAGTTGTTCACAACTCCTATGAAAGGGGATGAGAAAATAGTTGATTATCGGCTAAAATTAAGAACATGGTTGTACTAGATGGCTATAATCGTGAACTGTTTCAAGATAAGCTTCTTTATTTTATTATTCAGATTAATATTCATGAAAAATTTAGAAACTATATCTCTATTCTTAATTCTAAATATCAGAATGAGTCTAATTTACCTAATCTGGACACTCGTCCTCTCTTCTGATACAAGAAGAGCGTGTTATGGAAAATTTTGATTCTAAAGAGAATGCCACTCAAGCACTTCTTACTCAAGAATCAAAAAGTAAACCTTCTAGATTCAAAAATAAAAAATCAACTCTTAAACCTCCTAGTAAAAACAAGAAACCAGGAAATTTAAGAGTAAGTTTTGATGGTAAATGTCATTATTGTGGAAAATTTGGCCATAAGAAAGAAGATTGTAAATCAAAAAAGAAGTCAAATTTTAGATGGAATAAATCAGATCAAAATCAAGATGAAATTGATGAGAATAATCATAGAGCTAATGTAATAACTCTATAAACTATATAAAAAAGCATATATTTTATTCAAATATATTGCACTGAATTTAAGTTAGATGGTTTATTAAAAATAGACTAGAAATAACTATAACTGAAAACATGCTCAAAAATGGTTTTTTTGTTTTAAGATTTTGCTTCAGTTTTCTCTGGTAGTCTATTCAAAATAGAACTATTATTCATTTTTTTGGCATATATGACATGTCTGGACTTAAATTTGCCACCTATATATTAAAAGGTACTTGGTCATTTTTGAAGCAAAATTCACTTACATCCATGAGTGTGTCCATTGTTAATGGATCATGTTTCAGTGAATATTGTGATTATTCTTGTATGATTTGATTATTTGTTTAGATATGATTATCTATCAAGTCTTATCTCATTAGTTAAAGGCTTAGAATATAGATATTGGAAGTATATATGTTTTGTTTAATAAAACATTTTATGTGATTACTAAAATATTATTATATGCATATCAAATGACACTTGGGGATGCCTTTGTGTTTGTATTGGAGATGTCCAATACTGATTGCATCTAATAAATATTTTACAAGTGTAAATATGTTGAAATTTTTCAACATATTTGTAATGTAACATGGTTAGTTGTTAAGCATATTGTTATGGTAGTTGTTATGCAACTAGTGTTTAACTTTTACAGCTTAAATTCATATGATTTATATTATGCTTATTATGACTCTAACCATGTTGATGTTGTGTTGGATATAGAATATACATCTGGATTTGTGTTCAAGTGTTGATGCAGGTGCCATCACTTGAAGCAACAAAGAAACCTATGAGGCTATAAGTTGTTGAAAGTGATACACATGGGAGCTAAAGGAAGTATTTCTCTTCTATGTGAAGGCCAGATTGCTCTTGATAAAGAATCCAATTCAAACATCGAGATCATGTTACAGATATTTTCACCAAGTCATTGTGTGTTGTGAAGTGTTACAATTTTTGTGCCTTGTGGGCCTTTTGAGTTTGCCATTGAGGGGAAGTGTGCATGACAATGCCACTTCTTAACGGCTGTTGTAAACTTTCAATACTTCCTCAATTGTGTAATAAGTAAATAGTCACAATACGTGAATTTACTTGTAAATCCCAACGAAGCATTAGTTATGGGATGCCTTGTTTTATAAAAGGCTTCATAATCTGATATAAGTTTTCATATATAAAGCACTTGGTCCTAAGAATTTCTGTATGGGAAGATCTGTATGATTTCCCTTGTTTACATGCTAGCCTGAATCATCCTTGATGATTTATGGATCTATAAATCTTTTTGTAGAAAAAGGTAATTTGGCATGTTTTTTTCTTCCCACTTAACATTAAGGGGGAGTGTTGGGGTGATAATGTCAAGTGGGATATCTACCACTGTTGTATGCCCACATTATTTTAAATTTTATGTATTAAACTTTATTATGATGGTCTTCCACATTTAAGAGTGAAGCGGCTCGACCGATTCACCCACCCATATTGATTTGGGTGATCCCTCTCGGGATTGGCTATTGTACGAGATGGATATCAAGACCGAGATCAGATTGGAAGATTATTCTATGATCATTGTATCAAATGATTGAGAGAAACAGCTCTACAATCATTCTGTGAAGACGGAGGAGCAAAGTGAAACTGTTGGGTTAAAGTTGTATATGAAATTCTTAATACAGACAGTGTTTTATTCAGTGGAGTTTTTTCCTTCGGGTTTCCCCACTTAAATCTAGTGTTATCGTCTCCTTACATATTTGTTATTTACTTTCAGCTCATGTTATTACATTTTGTAATCTACACAACATAATCTATAATCTTTGGCATTTATTTTGTGGATCTATAATTTGTTAATTATACATTCCTTATAAATCCTAACAGCTTGATGATGTAAATCACTACTATCTCTATGAGGGCGAAGGGTGATTTGAAAACTTGCGTCATATATTTACTTGACAGGGTTAGTCAATTGGCTATGTCAAGTGGCAACAATTGTCTCAAATGGCTGACTTGTGTGTTGTGACAAGCCTAAGCTCAAGAAGCAACCATTTTTGAACTGAGACTGTTGACCCACTATTCAAAACATCCAAGTTGAGTGCCTCATATGGCTTTATTTTTCTTTCAGATGGCCAAATTTCCTTTATACAGTCTTACTTCACCTTGGATTGTTTGGCAACTTGTAGTCCTTATGCATGGGTGGGGTCTGTGGACATGGGATTTTCCATTGCCTCCTGAAAGTTGTGATTTCTGGGGTTGACTGTCTGTTTAAATTGTTTAGAAGATGTTATGGCTAGAAGCTTGTATCTACTTGCAAAGCCTATTCGCTTATGCATTTATCGTCTTATATTAAAAATGTTTAATGATAACTTCGTCTGCCATTATTTCGTGCTTGCAAAGCATCTGAGTTGGTTATTTATGGAATATGTGGTCATGGCTTGCTTCTGTGAACATTTACTATAAATAACGTATATGTATAGCTGTTCTCAATCTTCTTTCACTTTTTTGTGCGTAGATATCTTGACATTTTACAATACTCAATTTATTTAGATTTATACTTTATGGTCCTTGTTCCAATTTTCTTACTTACTATTAATCAGTCTTGTTTTGTGCCATATCATTTTCAGTGTATTCTTATTTGCATCTATCTTTGAGGAACTGCCATTCTTGTAGGTGTTATGAGTCGGAGCAAAAGCTTGATGAAAGGGACAGCCATCCCAAAAACAGTAGGGAAAAGCACATACTTTTTCCGGTATGTATTTACTCGTACAAAGTTTATTTTGTTGGTCCTTATTTGTTACCGTTCTAGATGTAAAATTTCCTTTTATTTGCCCCATTTTTATTATTTTGTTATTTTTTCCATGAAATTTTAACTAAGTGACTTATAATCATTATTATGTAGATTGAGGTGACAGATGTTCCAGCAGATACCAAGGATAACGATGATATCATGGAATGTGAGTTCTTTGACAGTCGTCATGCATTCCTAAGCTTTTGTCGAGAAAATCACTACCAATTTGACACACTGCGCCGTGCAAAACATTCTTCCATGATGCTACTTTATCATCTTCATAATCGAACTTTACCTACTTTTATGCGTACATGTAGCATGTGCAAACATGGTATCAAAACAGGAGAGGGATGGCATCTGGAAATTTGTGTTGATTCTGTCCTTTGCAATGATTGCTATCAAAAGAACAACTCAATGAAACATTCCCATGGATTGACGGCTCATCCATCTGTTGAAAATCAAAACACAAAAAATCAAGAAGCTCATGAACAATGGATTCAGAAGGTATAGATACAAAAATAAATTATTTAGTTTCTGCACTGGTTGTAAATTTACCCTCCACACAGGCATATAGCTTTAAGGTACCTTCTTTTAGCTATCAAGGCACTGAAACTTTCTGTGTTGGTAGTAATATGGCCTCTTGCACGTTGGGAGTTTTTTTGTATCATTCACTCGGGTTTTGGATGGGTTATTTTAAATTGTGGATATGGTAATTTGTTCATGCTTGCATATAAATTCAACATTATTAGAAAGTAGACATTCATTGCATTTTGAATGGTGGTTGACATTGTCTGAAGTTATTTCTCCTACATCTGCATGTGAATTGGCATTGGCATTAGCATATCTGGGCAAAATTGTGCATTGGCATTAGCATATCTGAGCAGTTTTTCATAGCATTGAATTTTCAAAGGCTTTTATTCTGTTGTGAGCCTTTTCTGCATACTGGTCCAGCTTGACTTTGCTAAAGGAATAGGAAAGGACAATCCTTGGTTATGTCAATTGCTAGAAATATGGTAAAAGAAAAAGAAATTGAAATTTTATCAAAAAGAACTAAATGTAAGTATCGAGTATTTGTTGATGGATGAAAAGGATGGATCGCATTGCAATCTTACCAAAAATGGCTAAATGTTAGTATCAATGATATTATAATTGTCTATGAGATGAAGGTGATTTCCCACAAAGAGTGATCCAAAATGTTGATGCAATCAAATCTTTATGCATTTTCTCAAGAAGCATTTTTGTTTTGTATCATGGGCTGTGGAAGCCTCAAATCTCTACACAATATCATATTTTAAGTGTTACTTAAAAATAATAAGCCATTCATGTATAGGCATGATATAGCCGTAGGTCTTTTCTGTTCTGCAGGTATAGTGTCTTGATCTCATCTATTTTTGCAGTGATATTGTACTGCATACCTTTATGTAGTAAGAAGTCTTGGTAGAACTGTTCTCTCTCAAAGTTAAAATTCAAACCTGCAAAAGTTTCTGTAATTCCAATAAGTAACAAATGTTTGCTGTTGAGATTATTTGAAAGAGACGTTTCTATTTCATTGGCATCGGGTTTCACTTGGAATTGTATTTCTATATGTAAGAAGTCTGTCGGATTTAATTCTGTGAAGACAAGACTAGGAAAATGTCTAGATAAAATATTAAGGTTGCTTCTTAGAATACTATTTTACTTTCCTTTCTTCCCCTGTTGTTGATTGGAACTGATAGGTATGTTGTCTCTCTTATGCAGGGACAAAAATACTGGATAGTGTTAAACATGCCTGTAAGTGTGTCTCTCCACATTGTGCATATTGGAATTGTCAGAATCTTAAAAGGCTCTTCCGACATGGGATGAATTGCAAAACCGGGAAGTACATGGATGCACCACCTGCAAGAAAATGTGGTGTTTGTTACAGTTGCATGCACGAGCTTGCAAAGAATCTGAATGTTGTGTTCATCGTTGCAAGTATGTTCATGATCCATTTTAGGTCTCATGTCTTTTCTTGTATAGAGGTAGCGAACATGCTACACAAATGTGTGTTCGATTGTTTCAATCCATTAGTTGTCTTTGCTTATTTTTCAGGGATTTGAAGCAACAGCGGAAGTCTCAAAATCAACTGGAATCACAGGGTAGAGATGAAGTTATGGAAACTAAGAGGCAACAGACTGCAGAAATTATGTGAAAGTTTGAGGGACATTTGAATAAAAATGATTCAATTAAAGGATTTCGATGTTCAATTAAGATTTGATGACACTCTGTAATTAGATACTAAAGAACGTATAACCCATTTTTGATTCCATGTTGATTTTTTTAAATTGTCCTGAAATGTTATTGTTCTTCTCTAATTGGCATCAGCTGCATCAAAATTGATGTTCTCATATTTTGGCACACAATATATGGACCTTGGAGAGCAGCCTGGTATATTGACACTTCATATATTACTCTACCCCAGTGAAGTTGGGTTTGGTGTCATTCTTTCGTCTCTGTTAACTGGGAGTTTGTTTATTTTGATATTTCCTTTTTTTCCTTTTCATTGTTTGTATTTTTATCAATCTGGCATTCTTTTCATAAAGTTCTGATAAAAAGAGTGGCTTTCTATCATGATCATGCAGTTTGAGTTGACATATGTTACAGTAGACTCTAGACCACATAGATAAAAATAACATCATGTAAGGTGAGTTCTTTATCACTAAGCAGGTATTACTAAACATATGTCAAGGAAATCAGTGCTCAATAGACTTTATAAGAAACAAATTTTAAGATGAAAATTCAGTTGATGTTTCGGGTCACACATTGTAGCCCATTAGTAGGATACGTGACAAGGATTACAGATCTGAGCTCCTTGTGTAGATAATTTCAAATACAACAAGAGGTGGAAAGAACCCTTAGGGGCACAAAAGCAGGTACAATTAATGTGTAACGAGATCTATTTAAATTTATTACCATGCGTTATTTTACCAATACAAAAATTAAATAGGTTCATTAAATTCCCAAACTAGTGAACAATGGGTTTCTACAAGACGCTTTATCTTAAGCCATTATTCCTATTTATTTGAATGTCTCCCAAACTCTAAAGCTGCTCTAAACTTCCTTCTCATAAAATGGTCTTCCTTAACCAAAACTTTTACCTTCTCCGTGCATATTTCATGTAAATGTTCTGCCAACGCTGAGTTTTTTATATGGCAATAATGAATGTTTGTAGAATGTTCCTTCTTTCCTTTGTGGAAGGCTCTCCCCATTTCTTCAATGTAAGGGTGATTCCCATTTCTTCCATGTGAGGGCAATCACTAGGGGTTGCCTTTAAATCAAGTAGGACTTTTGTAAAGACCCACTTCTTTGTACTATACGTTCATCAATGATTTTACTCCCTCCATCTTCATAATGCAATTACCCCTGCTTTTGTGAATGCATTTAATATGCAGCTGCATGATATTGTAAAATTAGGGATGGTGCTTTGTATTTATGATCATTGTGATGATTGCTATCAAAAGGATGACTATGTGAAGTATTCCCATAATCTGATAACTCATCTATCCATTGTTTTGAGATGAAAACGAAAAGTTGAAGAACAATGTGCTCGGTAGGTATGGATAAAAAACAAATCAGTCAGCTTCATCGCTTATATGTTTGGTCTAATGGTCTTTAGTAGTTATCACTCAATTTAAAGTGGTACTCTATAATAACTTGTAAGAGACCAAACATCTTTATTTTTAGAGCTTGATAGCCTTTGGCATATGTTGAGGTTTTTGTTATCCTTTAAGGCTAGTTTTTTTGGGTCCTTTAACCTACAAATACAATGTTTTCATGTATATTTTGAAGAACAAAAATGTCTCCCATTTTGAACATTGTGTTTATTTAGAGTTCATTATCATTTTCATTAGGAGATATGAACCTATATTATAATGATACACTTTTAAAGATTATTAAGTAATCAGAGCTTCTTCACTTTAGTATTTTGCATGAGTGGTCATTTCTGCTATCGTTTTTGTCATGTACAATGATAATAGTCACAAGGAAAGGTGAACCACACAATACACAAGCACCTCTAAGTGATATTATAGTACAAGAGAAAAGGATATTGACAAAACGACTTGTGGACTTGCACCATGAAGTCATGTTTGGGAATGGCCATCCATCAAGACCACTTAATAACAACCAATTTATGGCTCCCTTGAGATAGTCTGACCTTGAGAGCTCCCATTATAAACTAGGAAAGCAGCGATTGCAAAGCTCATAAGGGATAATCAACAAGCAGACCTCTTAGAGTTTTTCAATGAAATTAAAAAAATGCTAAGATGCAATGTTACTTGAAGCCCTCCAAAAATTAAAAATGCATAGGAAACAAACTTGCTCTCACCTATGATACATTTCAACCAAGTATGCAACGATTACAGCCAATTTGCCTCCACTTTCTCCTTGGATTTTTCATGAGTGGTCATTTCTACTATGCTCTTTCAGTCATGTATAATGGTAATACTCACAAGGCAAGGGAACTGCACAAGGCAAGGAGAACCGCACAAGGCACAAACACCTCAAGTGATGTTAATACATGAGAGAAAAATATTGACACATCAACTCGACAACTTGCACACCAAAGTCATGTTTATGAATGGTCATCAATGACGATATTTTTGTAACAACCAATTCATGGCTCCCTTGAGATAGTCCAACCTTGAGAGCTCCCACTATAAACAAGGAAAACAAACATTGTAAAGCTCATAGAGGATTATTCGCAAGTAGGTTTCTCAAAGTTTATTTATGCAGAAAAGAATGCTACCTCAAAAATGAAACTTTAATAGGAAACAAACTTGCTCCCACTTGTGATACATTTCAATTGAGTATGCAACAATTAGGGCCAACTAGCCTCCACTTTCTCCTCATTCTTTTTCTCACATCCAAACATATATTTATGTGCTTAGTTAGGATTATTGTTATTATGTTATATTTTGGGTATTTAGAGTTAAAGAAGGGTTAAACAATCAGTTATTCATGGGTTAATGAAACAAAACCCAAAGAATGTATCACCTTTTACAATGTTAAAATTTTATGCAAACAGTAGCCTCCATTGTGTGAGAGCTCTTTTGTGACAAATGGATTTGTAGATTCACCTTTTCATTGTATCATCATTTTTACTTTATATTTTGAAGTTTTGATTTCTATTGATATTTTTGATCCAACTACTATTATCATAGCTTCATTTAAATTTTGTAGCTATTGCCAAAATGGTGAGGCAAATTTTTCTAAAAACAACTCAATGTTCATGACCAAGGATGAGATGGAGTTATTTACAAATTTTGCCAAGGAGGTTGAAATATCCCTTGTGGGATACCACTCAAAAATACACAAAATATAGATAAATTGCAACAAACAAAATTTTTGATTTTTAATAGAAAATAACCAGCTAGGGCAGCGAACTGGTTTAAATCGATAACTCACAAAGTACTTGTTCAAATCACTTGAAAATTTACAGAGAGCTTGCTAAAATGATAACTAACACAAGAAAATATTTTTGGAATTTTTGAATAATATATAACTGCCAAAAATTACAGAATGCCCTAGACACTTGAAATCTTCAAAAATTATATCTTTCCAAATACAAGTGCAAAAATTCTAAAAATTTGGAAATAACATCTACTAACAATGCAAATGAAAGCCCAACCTCCAGATCTGGGAATGGCACTTGGGAAACCCTCCAAAAATCGCTGCAAAATCCCAAAGTGAGTCGATCCTTGGAAAGAGGCCAAAAACCCTCCAAAATATCCCTAGAAATGGTGCCAAAACCTATTCATATCACGCTGCAGCAAATCTGGTCTAGAAACCCTTGATTTTTCTTCACAAAAATTCTCAAAAAAACTCTTCTCTGAAAACTCCGAAATTTGTCTCTCAAAAACAAGAATCAGCTCTAGAATGACAAGCTAGAGTGGATATTTTACCACCGAAGAATGTCTTGCTAGCTAGGGATGGATCTCTCACCACTGAAGCTAGGGTCCCTGTGGGATCTTACTCCACAAGCTAGAAATTTGCAAGCAGTAGTTGCTCAAGAGAAAATTATGTGTGTATGCAAAAACAAGTTTTATCACTCCCCCAAACCTCTTTTTATAATTTTTCCAAATCAACAAGAGGCCCAAATGGTCCTAATCAAACCCCTCTATAAATCATCAACAAATTATAAAGTAACTTAAGTTACTTTACCCCCTTCAAGTCGCCATAGGACATAAGTGACCCCCAACGTAATATTATAACATTAAAGTGTTATGAGCCCCCCCCTTAACAACAAAACATAACATCTAGTCCCACCAAGTCACTTTATGCTCATGTCAACGCAAAATTATAACAAATGAACTAGGTGGTAATAGACATTCATACCTAAGAACTTCCAGTGTTCTTAGCCCCTTGGGTATGACCAAAGCTAGGACGCAAATTGGCTCTTAGGCCCTCGGTGAAGGAAAGGGGACATTACAATCCTTCCTTCCCGAAATTTGTTTGTCCCCAAGCAAATGTAAACTGGGATGTTGTAATATTTGTTCTCCCTCCCAAGTAGCATCCTCAAGTAGCAAACATTTCCACTGCACCAAATACTCTGTGATCACTCTACTCTTAAGCCTCCTCTGTCTCACCTCAATAATAGATTCTGGCTCTAAAACCAGCTTCACCTCTTCGTCCAATGGTGGCAACTCGTAGAAGGTACATGTTGGCTAGATTTTTGCATAGCTGAAAACCTAGGCAGTCATGAGATAAATCTCCCTCATTTACCGGTGAGGCTCTCGTGTAAGATTTGTCAATAAAATATGCTAGTATCTATTTAGGGGTTTTACTTTAACCATGCAACTCATGAACCATAGTTGTATAGTTTTGCAGCAAGTAAGCAGTTGTTAAAGAAAGGAAATATCTAATGAAGAAGGAAAATAATAAAAATAGGAAAGAAAGAGGGAAGATGTGCAACCCAATCAATAGATAACAGAGTTGATTGCATGCACATAGACAGAACCAATAGATATTAACATGTAGAATTATAAACAAAGGTAACTTTCATATTTAGATCTAGAATAACACAAAGTTTATAAGTAGATCTAAGACAAAAGCTAGAAACAAAATGCACTTTGTGACATAAAGTTCTCCGAAATCTGCTCCTTTGTATTCATTTGCTTCAAATAGCTATTAGGGGTTTCAAAGACAAAGTCTGGAACACAAGAATGTTGCTTACAAATTCGGATCCTTTAACCCGTAAGTTATTCCTCTACTTATAACATGTAGAGGGAAAATTACAAATATGAAGCTTTTAGTTGAACTAGCACATGTGGAAGGAAGTCGAAAAGAAACAACTGGCAATCTCCCTCCTAGAATTCCTCTTTGCATGACATGCATGATTTACAATCAAGATAGAACCTTCTATTTTGCATATCTGCCACCTATCTCTAAGTAGTTGACTTCTTCAAGTAATGGCTTTTAAACCAATCACTTAAGTTTTATAATTTAATTGATTACTCAATTACTTTTTCGGAGGAAATAAGAGAAAGAAGAAGAAAGAGGAAAGTTGCAGTCTTGTCCTTTTTCATATTTTGCATGCAGCTGATTCTTTTGCCTTTGATTCTCACCAAACTAGATCTGGAAGCAAGTGACTGTGATTTGCTTGCGGGTATTGCCTTTGACATGTCTTCCCTCTTATCCTTGAAGCTTTTGCAATTCTTCTCCAGTACATGCATCAGTGCAATGTTTGCCGTAAATAACTCATCATTTTTATTTTTAATTGCATATGAGCAATTAAAAATTCTAGAAAGCACTCCGAGTGAATGCAAATTCAATGAAGGCTTCAACTGGAAGATTGGGAGAACATGCACAAGGTCCTAAAAGGAATTCTCCATGCACTGACTTCTTCACGGGTTGCATTCGAAACAAGAGGATGAAACCTTTGCAATTATGGATCTAGATCTGGATCTGGATCTGGATCTGAATATGAATCTAAATCTAGATCTATGCATGATTCTGCTGACCTTTCTCGTTCAGCCCGCTTTACCATGGCTGAAGCGATCTTTGTCTAAACAATTCTTTTTCTTTTTATTCAGCCAGAATTCTTTACAACCGGTGCAGATCTGGATATTTCTTCAGATTCAAAGGATATGTTCAATGTATTGGACATTGATTTAAGCTCCCTTTCTCTTATAAAAGCACCTGTAATGAATTCTTGCAATTAATTCAGACAAAGATGGCAACCGGAACATGAACACTTGATTTTAATTATAAAAATCTACATATATCAAAACTACTGCCCCAAAATTTGATGTTTTGTTTGCATGCAAAGCAAACATGAATTTTGTCAACTTCACCTGAGCACTTGTACCACTATGCAAACAATTAATCAGACTTAATTCAAGCTTCTTCAAACCTAGGCGCCAAACTTTGAAGCCTTCCAACAGTAAAAACACCTTCTTCTATGCAAAATTCCTCCTTAATTGGGTGCCAAAATTGCCTAGGTTGCACTTCCTTGTTGAAGAATTAATTAATTCATCATTATGGTAGCTCATTCTTATATAACCTTCACCATTCTATAATTAATAATTGTCTCTCATATTCCTAGCAATTGATTAATTAATTAACATGCTTTTCTCTTCAATTTGAGCGCTTTATTTTGTGCATGCTCATGGTTGCCATTAAATAAATTAAATTTATTTAATTTTAGTTTTCTACTTCCAGTCCACATTGACTTCACAGTGTGCTTTGACCTTATGCACCAAAAATAGGAATTAATTCCATTAATTAATACTTTAAAAAGTATTATTTCTCCTCAATATGGGTTGCACTTTTTTGCATGAGAGGGGGCTGCATTAAATAAATTAAATTTATTTAATTTTAGAATTCTATTTCCAATCTTCTTTATCCTTTCATCATGCGTTGACTTTTCCTCATGCTTGGGCACCAAAATTGGGTGAATAAACATTAATAAATATTATTAAATGCATTATTATTCACCCAAGGTGGGTCGCACTTTTTGGCAAGGGTGAATTCTATTTTTAAAAGTCAATTTCTAATGGGATTATTCACCCTGCACCGCAGCTCCAAAAATCTCATGATCCACTTAAGTTGTTTGACTTTCATAATGGGATTTTTTAACCTGCAAGGCAGGTAAGAAATTCCCATCAATGCCTTAAGTGATTTTCTTTTATTTCACAATGGGAATTTTCACCCTACAAGGCAGGTAAGAAATTTCCGTCTGCCTGCTACCTCTAATAATCTCATCATGACTTAAGTGGCTTTGCCCCCATGGGAAAAAGTACCTTCACAGTGTGTACAAAATTCCCACCTGCCTGCTACTACCAAAAATCTCATTGTAGCTTAAAACCTTCTTTTCCCAAAAATGCGACTCTGCCCAAAAGAAGTTTTTGCATGCATGACTTTCTCTTTTCAAAGAGAACTAGACCTCCTGTGGCAAATTTCTTCTGGTATAACATCCGTAGATGATCTCCAGATACTTGGGCAAGAAATCGACTAAACCGGCAAAAGAATTGACCTAGAGAAATTTCACAAGAAAATAAAACGGAAAACACCAAAAACACAAAACGTTGCCAGAAGTCACAGATAAAGCCCAAGATTCATTCCTAGTTAAAACCCTACTGGTATATGGGAATATTGACATGTAAGACCACAACAGGGTTAAACCGGAGCACAATTTGCCTCAAACGGGGCTCAGAATAATTAAATAAAAATTTCCCGCAGCAAACCCTAAGTGATGAATATAACGATTTCGGGCATCTGGGTATTTGGTGAAATTGGCTAATATGACTCTCTGGGAATATCTTGACACAATACAAACACTTTCTGGCAATTAACACACAAAACGACCCATTATTTTAAAAGAACGAATTTTTTTAACATGGGGTAGTCTCAGATTTCAGGTGAAATCTGGGGACACCAAGATAATAAGTTGCCCAAGTGCCCTCTTAAGGCACGAAACATGAAAGACATTGTGTATCTTACTATGCTCTGGAAGCTCTAACTCATATGCAACTTCCCCACACGTTGTGCTACCCTGTATGGACCATCGAATCGTGGTTTCAACTTCTCTACACCCTTTTGCTTAAGTGAAGACTGCATGTATGGTTGCAAGCATAGGAAGACTAAATCTCCCACCTCAAAAGACCTCTCTACCCTGTGTCTATTTGCATACATCTTCTGTTGATTTTGTGCCTTCTGAAGGTTCTCCTTGAGAGCTTTCAAAATATCCAGGTTCTCCTATAGCAAATCACGAGCTTTAGGAGCTCGGCTATCAGATAATACCAAATCTGCAAATGACATCGCACCATACCCATATAAAGCTCAGAAAGGGGTCATGTCAATGCTCCTCTGATAGGTGGTATTGTAGTAATACTCACCCATATGCAACCATCTAATTCATCCACGTTGATAACCTATCACATAACTCCGCAAATAGCCCTCTATCCACTTGTTAACTATCCATGTATGTCCGTCTGTCTGTGGATGGTAGCTCGTGCTAGGGGTCAACTCAGTACCTGCAAGCCTGAAGATCTCCTACCAAAATGTGCTCATGAAGATCTTATCCCTATCACTGACAATATTTTTAGGCAAACCATGAAGCCTAAAAACACTTGTATAGAATACCTGAGCCACATCTGGTGCATCATGCCCCTTAGGCAGAGAAAATAAATGAGCATACTTAGTCAACCGATCAACTACAACATAGATGCAATCATGCCCATGCACTAAGGGAAGTCCTGTGATAAAATCCATGGATATACTCTCCCACTTCTACTTAGGAATGGGAAGAGGCTGAAGTAATCCTGCTAGAAAAGAATGCTTGGCTTTGGTTTGTTGGCAAACCACACACTCTCTGATATGATTAAGGACATCATCCTTCATCCCCTTTCATGCAAATCTCTCTCTGATAAACCTGTATGTCTTGAAATATCTAGGATGTCTAACTAATGGTGTATCATGCACTTCCCGAAGGATCTTCTCCTTCATCTTGGACCTTGGTAGAAGGAAGATCCTATCCTTATATATGAGATCATCCAAAACTATGTACCCCTCATCATGTATAATGCCATCCATGATCTCGCATGCAAATTGATTTTTGGAATACTCAACAAGTATGTGAGCCTTCCAATCTGCTGAAATATCAGACATAAAACTAAGCGTAAAAGTAAGATAAGGTCTCATAGACAAAGCATCAGCAACAACATTATTCTTACCTTTTATGTACTCTATGTCGAAGTCGTATGTTTGTACCTTGTTCACCCATCTCTGTTGGTGGTCATTGAGATCCTTTTGTTCTATGAAGGATCTCAAGCTATTATGGTTTGCACGAACCTTGAATTTGTTGCCCACAAGGTACTGTCTGAATTTGGACAAGGCATACATAATGGCCAACATCTCCTTGTTATAAATTGAGTACCCTTTCTCTGCAGGGCTCAATTTCTGACTCTCATAAGCAATGGAGTGCATGTCCTGCATAAGAACTGATCAAATTCCCTCTTCTGATGCATCACACTCAAGCACAAATAGATGAGAGAAATTTGGCAATACAAGAACTGAACACGAGCTCATCACCCCCTTGAGGTGATTAAAAACCTGTTGTGCTACTTCTAACCAAAGGCCCCCTTCTTGGTCAAATATGTCAATGGAGTTGTCAATCGAGACAAGTTCTTCACAAATATCTTGTAATAGGTACAAAGTCCCGAGAACCCTCTCAATTGTGTCAATGTCATGGGTAGTGGCTAATCCAATATTGTGTGTATCTTCTTCCTGTCAACCTTAACCACTCCCCCACCGATCACATATCCCAAATATAACAACTACATCATGCCAAACTCACACTTAGAAGCCTTCACATATAGCGAGTTAGCTTCTAATATACTCAAGACCTCATCAAGATGCCCAATGTGATCCTCCCAAGTCCTGTTGTAGACCAATATGTCATCGAAGAAGACCAATACAAAATTTTGTAAATGGCGGTTGAACACATGGTTCATGCAAGACTAGAAAAGTGGTTGGTGCATTAGACAAACTGAATGACATCACTAGAAACTCAAAGTGACCATAATGGCATCTAAAAGTTGTCTTATGCACATCCTGCTCTCTAACCTTGATTTGATGATATCCAAATCACAAATCTATTTTAGAAAAATAGATTGCCCCTATAGCTCATCTAACAGCTCATCAATGCGTGGCACTAGGTACTTATTCTTGATTGTCTTCTTGTTTAGTGCACAATAATCTATGCACATCCGCATGGTACCATCCTTCTTCACCAAAGACTATCAAGAAGCAAAAGGACTAGAAATAGGTCTAATGTGTCCCATCTCAATAAGCTCATGTATAATCCTCTCAATCTCATCCTTAAACCATTTGGGATGACGGTAAGGAGTAGTAATGACCGTCTTTTTGTCCTCAAGCTTAATCACATGCTCAAATCCCCTATCCGAAGGCACACCTGGAGGTATGTCGCCAAAAACTGCACTATGCCTATCCAATAGGCCCTAGATATCCACATGATACTCTGGCTGCCCATCCTTTGACTTCTTGGTTGAAACCAAGCACTGTACTACCCAATCAACCCCATTGTGCCTATGAATCCTCTCAATCCTCTTTTCATGACAACCCTAGGTGCATCTGTAGATAAACCTCTCAAAGTCACATTCCTCCCTTCGGACTTAAACTTCAGCTCCATCGTCTGAAAGTTAGTCCAAAACTCACTAAGGGAATGGAGCCACTGTACTCCAAGCACAAGGTTGGTCTCTCCAATACCAACAATATAAAAATCATCGGTAACTATATAGTTACCCATTGTGATGCTCAACTGTGGAACTCGTTGTGTGCACCTCATAGACTCTCCATTGGCTACAACCACGTTGAAGCCCTCAAAATCCTCTACCTGCAATCCTCACCTCTCCACCAATGACACATCAATAAAGTTGTGGGTAGCCCCACTATCAATGAGTACCACTGCTCGTTGGCCCAATAAAACTCTCGTAATTCTGAATGCCTTTTACCTCGGGGTACTAGACAAAGTAGCAATAGTCTCATGAGGGAAAGTCTCATCCTCCTGCTCAAGCATTTGTGTTGTCCAATGCCTCTCCATCACCATCACTCTCCTCGAATACCTCTATGTATTGGGCCTTCCCTCTACCCCTGCAATCATATCCTGGAGCCTAAGGTGTGCGGCAATCGAAATATAGTTTCTTTCACCTCGGCTCATCTTTTTCCTCTCTAGATATGAATGGTTTCTTTGCTGCATCTTGCCTAGGTGGGCGCACCTTCGGCTGAGAACTATCGAGATCTAGATGGAGGTACCTTAGGTTGTACTTGAGGTGGGAACCTTGACTTTGGAGTGGATAACTCCAAATCATGTGCTCTCCTAATAGCCTCGTGTAAAGAAGGCGGCTCAAATGCCTTCACAAATCTAGCTAGAGCATCTATCAAACTTGCTATGAAGAGTGAAGTCAGTCTCATCTCCAACACATAAGGAACCATAACTGCTAGTCTCTGAAAATCTGCAATATATTTATCCAAAGAACATGTCTGTCTCAAGTGAGTCAACTCCCTAAAATGCATGCGAAGGTCCCTCCTGTCAAATCTACTCATCAACCTCTATGTGAACTCTGCATAAGTATCAATGTGCATGTGTCCCTGGGTAATCAATCCATGATGCCACCAATCATGGGCATCTCCCTCAAGATGTAGGATTGCAAATTTAATTGCATCCTCTTCGCGCATGGGATTTAAGTCAAATTATGTCTTCAACTTCGAATCCAGGACTGCACGGTACACTTCTTAGACCCATCGAAGTGTGGAATGGAGATTTGTCCCAATCTCCATTGTAACTCAAGCACCTGCATTTGATGATCTCTCTTAGGCATGCTACCAATCTTCATTTTGCAGTACTCCTAGAATGAAACATGGGGGGTTGGGGTTTCAAATCTTGATGGAGTCTTTACTTAATTTTTTAATGCTTGAACTTAAAGAGCATATCGTAATCTGGGATGAGTTGTATGCTAGTGGATGCAATTATTTTATATATGTTTCTAGAGAATATGTAAAAGTTCCAAATTATGGAGGCCAATGCCAAGCTCTTTTTAAAGTTGATATGGAAAATCTATGTTTCCAACCTGCAACTTGATATTTGAACATAGGTAAAGATGTTTGAACTTGAGTCTTCCGAAAGTGCTATTATTGTTTCTAGAAGAGCTAAAAAACATATAGATGCCATAAAAAGAAAATTGTAGGAAATATATCCTGGGGTTGTTTCCTCTAATATGAAAACTAAGGTTAAAGGAAAATTCAAGTCTTCCTCATTTTAAACCCTTAGCTATCAAGTCTGCATCTATTTCCAAGTTCAAAACCATGGAGCATGGGCCATGTATGTGACATGAAAAAGGTTATATGTGGAAAAATGTGTTCTTGTTTGGGCCAAAGTATAATAATGAAGACCTTGATCAAGATAATGTAGCATGAAACATAAAATATGTCTCCCTCCATAATAGTAATTGGAGAACCATCAACATTTCTTTATACAATAATAGGGTTGGACCATATAAACGCCTTTAAGATCTTTTCTTATATCAATAAGTCTTGCATTATTGTAATGGTTGATCCAAGAAGCAACAAAGATGAAAAAAATCCACAAGCTAGGTCTCCATTTATAAAGTTATGAAATATTTTCAATTTGAGTTCCGAGTAATCAAGTATCTGTGGCATATTATCTCCTTAAATTATGTGGTTGATGTTGGGTGTGTGGATGTTTTATGGGTTCAATGGTTATACTCACTTGGAACATAGTCCACCAATCATCATGAGTGATTCTTAACATTCAAGTACGGGGATAGTAAGTATACTATCAAGTCCTTTTCAATAAGGGAAATCAAAACTATTGATTCTAGTCATATGAACAATAAATTGGAGAAGGGCCTTTTTGGCATTATGGCTCACCTTTACAATATAGGTGTACAATAATTTGCCCCATATGAACATGATCTAGAGTTTTCAAAGTTCCTATGAAAATATAAGGTAGTTTTCAAGACACGTCCAAGAGCCTATCACTAGATAAGGAATTAGAGCAATTATTTAGCTTGATTCTAAAATGGAGCTAATGGTTGTATGCCCCTATAGACACATACATTTTCGGAAGTTAGAGATAAAACAAATTGATAAGTCAACTCTTTGAGGTTGGAATCATTGTCTATCATAAGAGCCAACATATTATTCCAATGGTACTAGTGGGAATAAGGATGGATTGTAAAGACTCTTATTAATTAGAAGGCCTTGAACAAAATCAAATTAAAACAAATTTCCAATGCCAAGGATTGATCTAATTGATAAGTTGCATGACACGAAGTATTTCTCAAAGATATATCTTAGATATGGATGATATTAGACACCAATTCATATTTAAGACAAGGACAAAACAACATTAAGAACGTGTTAGGGTCACTGAAATGCAGGGTTATGTCCTTTGGTCTTACTAATGCTCCAACCACTTTTGAGGCATTGATGAATATGGTATTCAATAAATTCTTGAATAGGTTTATTCTAGTAATCTTTGATGACATCCTTGTTTATATTAATTCATTTGCATCCCATTTTGAGCATTTGGATGCTCGTTGGATATACCATCAAAGGAATATTATTATGCCAAGGCCTATAAGAGTTATTTTGCAAAGGAATCTTTGTAATATATTGGTCAAATTATTTCTTTTGAGGGAGTTCATATTGATCTTGCAAATATCAAGGCCATATATGATTGACCTATGTCCGAAACTCTTAATGAACTTCACTATTTTCTAGGCTTGGCACAATTTTATAAAATATTTGTAAGAAACTTCTAAACAAAACATTCCCACCCTACTTAGAAGGATTCCTTCACGCGGTCCATTGAGGTACAAAATTTTTTTGAGGATCTCAAGCAAGCTCTAGCCTCTAACTAATTTTTAGCACCCTTGATTTCTCAAAGTCTTTTGTCAATGAATGTGATGCATCTAGCATTGGGTGAGGTGTGGTTCTTTGTTAGGATGATCATCTTGTTGCATTTGAAAGTAGGAAATTGATTGAATGGGTATGGTAAGGAGATGTTAGCCCTCTTACATGCAAAAGCCAACCGACATCAAATTTTTTTATGGAGCATATTCTTTATTAAGACTTACCACCTTAGCCTTAAGCACTTGTTAACTCAGGAGACATTAACAAATGAACAACATAAATTGATTGATCACCTAAAAACATATAATTTGAGATTCTTTACAAGAAGGGGAAGGAGAACATGGTAGTAGATGCATTATATTGTCAAGAAGAATCACTTGTATTTCAATCGAGACCCATTAGCTAACATACTTGGATACATGACCTAGTATATGACCACTCGGCTCACCTCAACCAAACTCAAGCAAGAAATTGAATATTGGGAAAGGAGAATTATTGGTCAATTTGTAATGGCATTATCATTTTCAAGGTTGCATTTACTTGAGGGGTGACTCTCCATTTGTTCGGAAGGCACTAGACCATGAGCATTAGAAAATTTAAAGAAGTGTCAATTGTAAAAAAATTGGAAGGGAATGAAGTCAAATATTATACAATTTGCGAGTTAAGTGTGACTTGCCAATGGAATAAGGTTGAGAGTGTCCCTTTTCCGGGCCTTCTAGAACCAAATTTAGTTCCACAAAAAAAGTGGGAAATTGTGTCAATGGACTTCAACCCAAGTCTTCCAATCTTGGAGGATAAGGATGAAATATTTTTGGTGGTAGATTGACAAAGGATTCATTTCATTCCAAGAAGAAAAGCTGGCAGGGAATAGTCTCAAGGTTGGAAAATTGTATTTCTAACGAGTGTTGAAGCTACATGGAATCCCTAAACAAATCATCTATAGTTGGGATAGGGTTTTTCAAAATCATTTGAGGCAAGAGTTGTTATGAAATGTAGTTGTCACATTGAACATGAGCACACCAAAACAAATAGGCAAGTAGAGGTGGTGGACAAGTGCTTGGGATTGTATATGTGAATGTATAAATGGGGTATGTAGAGCAAATGGGTTGAATGGATACATTTGGTTGAGTATTGGTACACACCGTATATCACTCAACAAAGAAATTGACACCATTTACAAGTGTTCTACTAGTATAAGCCACATTGCCATCGATTGGGTAATTTTTATGGGGAAATTCACAATGACATAATAAGTTGTGCAAGAGATGCATAACGATCATTGGAGCTCTCGAAATACCCCTTAGCATTGAGTGTCAATGGGAGGAAGCAACAAATAGATCAACATAGGATAGAAATGAGTTTGATTTGGGGAAATGGTGTCTTTATAACTACAACCTTATAAACATAAGACATTGACTCAAATAGGGAAAAAAGCTACAATCAAGTATTATGGGTCATATTGAGTGTGAGAAAAGGGGGGAGTTGTGTAATAAATGGACATATCGAGCAAGGATATATGCACGATAGGTAAAGTAAGTGGCCTATATGGCTACATTTGGATGAATACTAGTACAACACAACATAACATTCAACCATAAAATGACACTATTTAAGGTGTTATACTGGTATGAGCCACCATCACCATTAAATTGTGTAATTTAGATAGGCAAAGTAGGAAATGAAACAGATTTGAAACTCTCAACAACTTTTGAGAGACAAGTTAACAATGAGTGCTAATAGGATGAAACAACAAACATATTAACATATGATGGATAAGAGTTTTTGAGATTGGGGGCATGGTGCTTGTATGGTTGCAACCATATAAGTAAAAGACGTTGAAGAAAGCACTAAAAAGTCAAAACTGAAGTACTATGGGTTTTATCAAAGTGCAAGCGTAGGTGGGGAAATCATGTATGCACTAAGCATACCAAACAAGGGAAGGATGCATAATGTTTCATGTTTCATGCATAATGAAGAAAATAAGGGTGCATATGTTGGCGTAGATAGATGTTTCAATGACTAATGAAGAATTAAAGCTTGTGCTAGAGGCAAAGTGCATTATTAGAGAGGAATCTATGAATCTTTAGAACATGTTGTATACAAGTTCAATGTGAAAATGAAAGGGCTACACATGGATTCAAAACATGTTGTATACATGTTCAATGTGAAAATGAAAGGGCTACACATGGATTCAACTTCATAAACAAAAGATTTTCTAGGTAAGAATTAAAGCCTATCAAATTTTGGGCCTTAGTGGACAATATGAACAAGTTGCAACGGAAAGGGAATTGAAAAACATTAGATGCGTCCAAAAATGGTCAATTTGAATATAAGGTTAGAAGAGTGTTGGAAAAACATTCTCAAAACGTAAGAGAGCCTTAGGACATAAAAAATAAAGTAAAAATCCCTAATTATCATTCTTGTATTATGTCAAGTAGTGGTATATGATAGGATGACAAAAGCTTTTTTAAAGAAGGTAAAGGTATTGAGTTCCATTTTCATGATGTAACATTTTGGACTATGATTACATTTAAGATCAAATATATTTAAGGATGACATGTTCTATACCTAAACACTATATATTTATGTGATTAGCTAGCATTATATTATATTTTCATTTTCTAATTAGTGAAGGGTTAAGTCGTTATTCATTCATGGGTTAATTAGTGTTTCTAGGGAAGAACACAAAAGGGTGGGAAAATAAGTCAAAGCATATAAGTGTGTCCCACTTTTACCACTTTTTGTACCCTAAAAATTAAAAGGAACGATAACCAAATTGTTCCAAACCACAAAGATCTCATATGCTAATAGAACATCACATTCATTAACTTGAAGGAAAATTGACAAAATAACCTTACAAATAGATTTACTTACAAATAGATTTACAAACGAAGAGCAAAAATATCATATATATTATATCATGGAACTTTATACAATGGAATGAATTAGCTCAATAATCGGGATGCACATATAGGAAGAGGTGAGTGTAAGTATCGCCTAGTATAGTGGTGAGAACTTCCACTAATAGAGATACTAGTAGTTAAGTTGACTCTACAAAACTAGCAAGCTAACTCCACGTGACTAGCAAGCTAACTCCACACAACTAGTACACCTAACCAAGCTAACTCAACAAGTGTAGGGATAACCCAGGTGCAACAATTGTCTTGGTAAAAAATAATAAGATAAATAATAACCTACACCAACACCCCGTAAGTGTAGCTTAGGACGGGCGGAAAATAAAGTGGGTCCAAACAATAAGGCTTGATGAGGTATCCACGTATAGTAACTATGAAAAGAGAGTTCCCATGGGTCAAAAATCACTGCAAGGTACCCAAAAACCAATAAAAACAACAAAGTACAGAGAGAAAAATCATGTTGTAAGGCATCCCAAGAAGCACGGCTCAAAAACTTGTACTTTGTTGAATAAGTTTGGTCTACACTGTGGTCTAGATCCACTACTCAATCACAAAACTCAAAATCAATTGACATTGTGATACAACAGAATAACTCCATACTAGAAGACTGTCAATAGAGTCTCTGACACTGTAATTCAACAAAATAGCTACCCTTCAGAAGGAGAATATGTTAAAAACTAATTGAAGAATATTGTCGGAGGTGATGTCAAAAGTGCAAGAAATTACCAAACATAATATAATCTACTTGCTAGACGCGTGTGGTCCACTAACTACAAAAGAGAAAGGAACACGACACCCAAAGAAGCAGGATTAACACCACACCCTCCCATATTGTTGAATGGGTGGAGTGACACTTATAAATCTGTATGAATGGCCACACCACTACTCAAACACTAACAAGCTAACATTGGGCTTCACCAGAATAACTCCCCACAAGAGAGACTATCAACAAGCCTAAAAATTGTAGAAAATACAGATATAAAATCTCTAAAAAAAGATACACTCTACACCTGCTAAAGAAAATAGCTCAAAAATAAGGAGCATTACAATGCAAGAGGAGAAGAAAGTGGAGCAAGAAGCTGAATGGTGGAGGATCCACACATATAGATTCCTCTTAATGAATGCTTACATCATCACCATAAGTGATCAGAAATCCATCCCAAATGAACACGGATGGCCGAATAATATGCTTGCATGTGATTCGGTGTAAAGTGTGCAATTGGGGCATGTAAAAGAACATCAAAATGTGTACCAAATTTATCATTCCTAACATTTGAAATCTTAGGTTTCTCGCGTTTGAAGTATTGTCCCATAGAAATTCCAATAACAACAATTAAATTATCATACATATAAATTGCAATCTATATGAAATGTCAATGCATAAGATGCAATGTACAAATTTTTCAAATATTCACATAGTGAATTGTAGTGTTTTATCCATTTTGACTTGTTATAATCTAATTCGTGTATGATTTAAATTATTTTCCTCACTATGAAAATTGGTAGGGTTACTCGGTGGCTTGTCCTACCAACCATTTATAATAAATGTATCTACCTAATCTCTTGATATCCAACATTCAAAAATAGACATTTGTCCAAATTTATCATGGAAATATGTCTATTCTAATATAATTAAAGTGAATTGACCTTGAGGGGAGTTTACATAGGTATTTACAAGAGATGTTACGGTGTAAATATAATATTTTACTCTTATTTATCTTTTCTCTTCACGTGTACTAATGGCACATTGGCTTCCTCATAGTGATGTCCTCTGCTCCCTCCGATCTTCTACTTTGGCTCACTCTTCCATGCGGTGCACTTTTCTCTTCACTTTCCTATTCACTCCTTTTGCATGCATTCTTGCACACACCCATACTTAGCCAAAAAAATTGCAGGATTACACTAGACCTTAGATGCTCCTGCATCAAACACATGTGGCAATTTAAACTTGAGGTCCCCCTCAAGTAGAATGAGTGAGTGGTAGGACCACCCTTTGAACTATCGAGGCAACTAGTTTCCATTCCTTCGTCCTTTAAACCTATTTTTGGCCTCGATGCTTCTTCCAAAGTCTCTTTTCTGTCCTTCGTCACCTTCATGTGACTTCTTTGTGCTATCTCACACACCCTTGTGAGCTTCTTTTCACCATATCTCGACCTCCTCCTCCTAATGGATCTCTTTTCTTAATCCTTCACAAGTTTTCGCTCACCATTCTTCTTTTTGTGCAAGTCTCTACTTGTCATGAACAATCCACCTCCTCCTAAAGCCTTCAAGGATTTGTTCTTATCTTGTGCCCACTTTGTCTTTGGGCTTCCTTCTCTTGCACCTTCCTTTTGTGTGGGATTCTCTCCTTGTCTTCTAATCTTTTCTTTCTCTCCTGGTCAACTTCTTTCCACGACTCTTCTTCTCTTCATTATTTAATTTTACGCACTTCTCCTACTCCTATTTCCTTTTCAATTCCTTTCTCCAACCTTCTCCATTTATGTCATTATTCTCTCAATGGGCTTAAGTTGCACACTTGATCCTTGTGCACCTTCTCTATTTTCTTTCTTTTATTGTCTTTTTGTCGTGACCTCTTCCTTCTGTGTATATGTTTCCTTGTGCACTTATGGATTTAAACCCATGACTGACTTTCCATCTCTTTGACTTGGATATCTTTCTCCTCCACTTATCTTTTTCACCTTTCTATTTGTGCACTTTTCTTGTAACCTATTTCTTTAACTCGCTTCTCCAAAATTGCTTTCGAGGTAACTCCTTCCTTGCACAATTCTCCTTTGTGCTTATCTTCCCCCGCATGTTGTTCTACATGCTCTTCCTTTGTTTCCTTCGGAGTAAATCTGTCATTCTTCGAGCAATCCCCCTACTCGGTTGTGCTCTTATGAGCTTCTTTCTTCCTTGAGGTCTTCACGAGCCTCTTCTTCCCTTAGTGTTCTTTGTCATGTGCAATCTAGAAAACGTTTCCACGGGCTGCTCTTCTTCATTTACCTTCAAGGAAACATCCTTTCTCCTCTCCTCTACTTCCTTTTCAATAGTGCTCCCATTACCATCCGCATCTCTACTTCATGCTCCTTGACTCCTCTGGTTGGAGTTTATTCATCCGTGTAATCGTATGTGCTCTACATCTCTACTGGGGTCTCTTCTTCTACACACTTGATGTGTACCCTATATGTCCTTCCTCTAGGACATCTTCTTGTGTATAATCATTTGCACACTTCAATCCTCCTATTGGGACTCTTTATTTTTGTGCTCTTTGTTCTTCATCTACGCATCCCTCTGGTCCACTCCTTGGACTTCGCACACTTCTCACCATTATCTCTCGATGGCCTTCAACTATGACATAAAGTCACCTTCGGTTTGCATGCATGGCTTCCTATGACCATTTCTTCCTATTTTCCCTTGGCCGAGAAAATCCTTCTCTACATGCCTCTCTCCACATGGTTGTGCACTATTTTCTCTTCTTTTCACCACGGCTCTACACAATCTTCTATGCACTTATGGTCTACAATAACCATCTTATTTTCTCTGGAAAATCTCTCCTCTAGTGCAATACTTTTACGCATTGTCATCCTCTTCTAGGTGACTTCTCTTTTCACCCTTTTCTCATCGTATGATCTCTCTCTATGCACTTTTTCTCATGCATCCTTTGGCGGTGCTCCCATACATGCCTCTTCTCTACTCTTGTGCTCTTCTTGTACAATTTTTTTCATGCCTCTATGCACCCCCTTTCTTCTCTTCAAGACTCCAATGGCTCTTTCTTCACATAATCTTCTTTGCGCTCCAGACTCCTTTCTAATTCTTTCATCTCCTTCTGAATTCTTCATGTCACGAGACCTTGTCTCCTTCGATGGTCTTTCTCTGCATCCTCAAGTCTAGTCTTGACAACATTTAGCTTCTCCATCACCCTCTCCAACATCTCTATGGTTGTTGCATCTCGAATAGTCCCTTTCTCTTAACAACATCTTGTCTTCTCGTGTAAGATCAACAACTCCTTCCTTTTCTACTCTGGGATCTTTCTTTGTGTTCTCTACGCACCTTTCTTCATGATGGAGAACACAAATGTTTTCTAACCGCCTCATGTTCAGCTTTTTTATTAGGTATTCTCTCTCGCACTTTCTTGTAGGAAAGAACCAGCTATGATACCCCTTAATGGAGTAAGACCCTCTATCGGGTATTCCCGAGGTTACTTCCTAGTGTCACATAGCGGAATTGAAAAATTGTTTATGTTTTTCATTATATTACTTTTAATGGCCTTCATGACATCTCGTAAATACCTATCTAAGACTAGACTATGTGCTTACAAGTACGTTCAACAACCTTGTCTCCCAAAAAGCTCTACTTCTCTTCTCGGTCTTCAATAGCTTCTTTTTAACCACCTCAAAATGGTGAACTCGCCCTACTTCTATAGTTAAGTGCCAACTATTTTCTCACTTCTCTCTCCTCATTTGAATTTGCCTTTAGGCAAACTAGCTCCTTCTATATGCTTCCATATTTTCCCACTTGAATTTAAATATGAATTGAGCTTATTTAATGCTCCAACCTACCGCGCCTCTACTCTGTCACGTCCATTTGACCCTTGTCTCTTCCAATTGTCCATCCTTATCAAGATCCATGTGAGACGACTTCTCACATGTTTTATTGTTTTTGCCAATTCCATCTTGTTGCACACTTCCTTTCTCTCACTCCTTGCCACGCCTTCATCCTTTTTCTATTGCATGTCCTTTTATCTAAGTTCCACCTTCATCATTCTTATGTGCATTGTTTTTATGCTTCAAGGCCTTCTCCAAAATATCAAGCCACACCCTCTATCCTACTCCTTCGAAAACACCCATGTGTTCCTTTCCCCTCTTATCTTCTTCTCGGCTCACTTTTTTTGTGTGTTGCGCTTTCCTCTTCACTCCTTATGCCTGCATTCTTATGTACACCCATAATTAGCAAAAATTGTGTAGGATTGCATTGGACCTTGGATGCTTCGCATCAAACTGCAACAAGTTAAGAAACTTTATATGAACTACAAAGGAAGGTAGATAAGAGTAAATGACTTGATGGTATAGTTTTTGGTGAAAATGTGGTGATGAAGGTGGTTATGTGTACTTGGAAGATTTGATTATGTATTCATGCGGTGAAGCACGGATATTCGACTCTTGTACATCCTACCACATGACGTCTCATAGAAAGTGGTTCTACGAATATGAGAGGTATTATGGTAGTAATGTTGTTGGGAATTCATATTTTATTAGTGCGTACATTGTATTTGTGATAATAATGTGAGTTTTTGAGTTGTTAAAACAACTCACATATTTATGAAATATGGAAATTTTTGTAGTTGAGATAAAATAGGGAAGATTGTTGTATTTTTGTAAACTCCTTATTTATAGGAGTTACATATCCTGTATGAATCAATTAGATTTTTATTGATTGCTTAATCTTTTAACATTATTGTGCAACCTTAACCAAATTTATCAAATGTATTTTTTGGATTTGAACTCGCTAACCATAGTTTAGGTTAATGTAGAATTAAGGTAAGTTTAGAGATAGGAAGATCAATACTCTCCACATTTCAAGTCTTGAAAGGAATTTAGTTTCATTCAGCAAGATGTGTGTTGATGTTGGAGTGTAGGTGTTATTCATAAAAGATAGGTTTAAATGGTGTGAGTAGTGATGTTACTCTCCATAAGAGTGCAAATTATAACCTTATTCAATCTAGATGTGGGTACGGTTATTAGTACTTGCAACAAAACTATTTTCCGAGGCCAATGATACACATGAGATAACCAACATGTCTCGGTGGTGAAGAAAATGTTATAGCATGCTAGGCTAGGTAATATTAGATAAAATGGATTTTGTACATTAAAATCCAAAGGAATGGTAAAAGGTATTGATGAGGGACACTTGGAATTTGAATTATGTAAGCATTGTGTCTATGGAAAACAAAGGAAAAAAATTACCCAATAGCATTAGGCGTGTACAAGGGATCTTATAGTAATACATAATGATGTGTTTGGACCAAAAATATTACATCACTTGGGAAATCTGGCACTATGTGTCATTAATAAACAAATCTTCAAGAAAAACCTAGATATATACTCTTTAGAAGAAGTCTGAATTTTCAAGAAATTTGAGGAGTTCAAAGACCTTATGGGGAACCGAAGGAGAAAAATAATTTGAAGTATTCAGAAAGGAGTGTGGAATTGAGAGGAAAAATACAACCACATATATTCCATATAAAAATTTATGGCTATCATAATTTTAATTCCACATCCTTTTAAATGCACAATGTTCATAATTTTAAATACACATTCCACTATGGATGTCATAGTTTTTATGCATGGCATTTGTCATAATTTAAAAGAACAAGGAAATAAATTTGTCATCATAGTGCTCTATGTTGATGACTTGTCGTTGATTGGAAATTACAAAGCAATGATTGAGCAGGTAAAGTCTTAGTAGTTTATGCGATTCAACACAAGATTTCAATGTTGTGTAAAATTTATTTTGGGCATGGAAATTGCGCAAGATCGAGTGTACAAGAAACTCTAGTTAATCCATAGGAAGTATGTTGAGACATTAATTGAAAGGTTTAACATACAATATAGTAAACATGTTAGCATGCCTTTCTTTTCTAGTCGAAACTCTCGGTTGCACAATGTCCAAAAATCAAGAGCGAGGTAGAGGACATGGTTCAATTACCATATGCAATTTCATTGGCAATCCTTATGTACATAATGGTTTGTACAAGACTTGACATTCCAATGTAGTGGGAGTGGTTCATAGATACATGGCATATCTGGTGGGGACATTGGACTACGTTGAAGAGGATTTCTAGATATTTGTGTGGAACATTTGATCGTGTGATTTTCTATTAAGGAATTTTTGGTGGAAGAAAGGTAATGATTTTACATGGTTTTTTGGACTTTGAATAGGGTGGAGAAAATGTATTTTCTCCTATCCACTAGTGGGTACGTTTTGAACTTATTTAGTGGAGTGATAAGTCGGATGATCAAATGTCAAGAAAGTGTTGTTATTTCCACCAATGAAATGGAGTATATTGAAGCTCCTCATCCAAGAAAGGAATTCGTGTAGATTAAGATAATGTATTCCATAAATTGGTTCATCCAAGGCATGATGAGGATGGATTGTAACTCAAAGAGTGTGATTTATTGGAAAAGAACCACGAGTATCATGGTCGCACCAAGAAAATTGGTGTGTAATATCATTTTATATGGGAGATGATGGAGTTAAAAATAAGTGGCACGAATGAATAAAGTGGAGACCAATCTAAATATTTTAGATTGATTGACCAAAGTAATGACTATTGATAAGTCTATCCGGTGTAGGGAAAATATGAGCTTAATTACCTAAGTGTACTTAGGAATGAGTTTGTTTTCCTTCATGTAAATTGGTCAACAAGTGGGTGAATGTTTCAAATTTACATGGCAATTTTGAAAGGTAGATTGTGAATTGGGTAGTTAGTTAAAGCATGCGCACAAGCATATGAGTGCTTGGGCATCATGGAATATGCTTTGGAGGTATGGGTGTGCAATGATAATTGTGCAAGATTTTACACGGGAATAATGTGTAGTGGGAGTTGCTTTATAATACACAAAATAGTTGTGCAACATTAGATAGCAATTGTTATAAATAAGCAATTATGCATTGCCAAACATTTGTCAAAGGACTTGAGATACAATCAAGGTGCTAAGGATGAATAAGAAACGACTAGAAAGAATATCAAGATTATTTATTAGTCTAATCATGGATTACTCTAAATCATGCCTTTGTTTTAGAACAAATTGATTCTTAGGAGCTAAATATTGAAAGCGGTTGTGAAAACTATTTTGAGGATAGTTTTCTTATAAATGAAAATTAGGTATAGTATAAAGAGAGAAGTGAGATGTATGTAAGAAACATCATCCGAGTATGTGAGTTCATGTATTGAGCACATTTAGTGTTGATTAATGTATATATTTACAAATAAAGTATTGTATTTGAGCGAAGGTTGTGAAGGGATTATCGAAGTAAAATGAACACATTCGATTTAGATCGTGTTGTATTGTTGGGTCGAATTAAGTGTAATAGGAAATATATATGTTGTTGGGTTTTACCTAAAATGTTTTTATCATGATAAACATGTGTCTATGTCTCATGATTTATTTCTACTTTGTGTTGTTTTAAGATTCATTGTTATCTTTCATCTTTTCTACATTAGATCTATTTAAGTTTATTGTTGAGTTCGTGTGCTATGTTTAATCACATTCCCAACAAAGAATAACTATTGTGGTATTAATCTCAAAGATGAGGGGGTCAATGGTCTTCCTCATAGAAATATTGTAATGAATCTCTTTTCCACAATGAATTGCCATGCACACTATCTTTACACTCGTATAAAGAAAATGCGAGAGGATATCGGATTATTCTCGCAAGGATCAATACATAACCCCGTGCACATTGAATAGGTAGCACTTCCAATGGTGACGTGAATGCTCCAAGTAGTAAGAAATAATTCGAATCATAAATGAAAACCAGACATGAAAGAAACAAGGTCTAGTATTCTCATAGATCAAAAAGAAGGTAGATATAGGAGTGTTGTGTAAATCTTGTGCATGACATGTGGACACATGAAACCCTAACTAACCCTAATGACCTACGATCTCACTAAGTGAGATGACTAACCATATTTGGTGGAAGAGACATCGAATGAAGATGAGACAAATCACATACACCAACACCCTCTTCATCGAAGTTGGGGTAGTGGTCATGGAAAGTCATAACAGAAAGAGAACTCTCCTAGACAACTAAGAAAGATGTGTCATATGGGTCACGGAAATTAAAGGTCTGATAAGGTACCCATTTATAAACAACATATCTATGGAAAAGAAGAAGAAAAATGGGTCCCGAAAACTAGGCCCGATGAGGTACCCATGTATAATAAGGATCTCAAGTAATGGAGGAAAACCACAAGGAAAAAACATCCACTTATAAGAGATAAAAGACTCCCTAAAAACCTAAGAAAGATGCATTATATGGGTCCCAAAACTAAATTCCAAATAAGGTACTCACTTATAAATTGTAATCTCTCTAGAAGGAGAAGAGAATAGAGGAAAAGACAAGAGAGACAAAAGAATATGAGAAGCTACAGTGGACCTCACCCAAGATGAGAGCACAAGCAAGGATACTTGGCCTCAGTAAAGGGTTTGGTGAAGAATCCTGCAACGGATATAAAGTTTGAAACTCTATGAAGTCTCCAAGAAGAGTGTCGATGATGTGGTCTTCTGCATGTAGACTGAAGAAGGTCCATCCACATTAAACAATGTTTATGCCCTTAGGAAGAACATAAATGGTGTATTGAAAGTCCGCCCACTCCACAAAGGAACACGAAGGTAGCAATACAAAGAAATCTAAAGTTGGTTCACTGGCGAAGCACGACATAGGTATGACAAGAAGGTGTTCAAGAATAGAAGGTAATGTCACTGAAGTGGAATTGTCAAAGTATGGGTATGGATCATTCACTAAAATAATTCCCATATGAAGTGAAGGCATAACCCCACAATGGTAAGATGAGGATCCATAAGAGGAGGTTGATCGGTGATGGGCTCGATAAAGTGGAATTGATAATAGTCCCAGAAAGGGCACTCCTACCAAAGGAGATAAAGGAATCCTATGAAACACCTGTAGAAGGATGAGAAACTCCATGTATTGCATCACAAGTAGGCACTGTGAAGAGATGACTAAGTTTTGACAGATACTCATCCCAAAAGGGTGGCTTGACAAACAGAAGAGAAATGTCGATGAGTATGAATCATCAACACATAAAGGAGGAGTGGAAAGGGCCTCACACACCTAGAAGTGGAATGGAGGCTAATGGAATGACAATATGGTGTTGGGAATAAGATTTCTTGATGTCTGATGGGAAAAGAGGGGTGTCAACATTCTATGGAAGGTAGCCAAGAAAAGGAGGAGAAGAGTCCTCATCAATAGTCTTGTCATTAGAACTAGAAGAATAATCCTCGTCATCAAGGATAGAAACAAGTGAGTATGTGTCAGCAGAACTGTCATCACATGAAGAAGGAGAGGAGACAACGGTATCAGTATGAGAAGCAACAACGGAAATATCTGAAGGGTCTCCAAATAAGGATTGAAGAATGCTCCAAATAGTGTGAGGACAATCTGAGTGCGCCACATGAAGGTGGAGAGGCTTGGAGACATGTATCAACAAGTAACCACGAACATTGTCACACTCGTCGAAACAGTATTCCAGATGATAAAGATCAATGGATGCAGGAATTTTCCCATACATAAAAGGATAAAGGCCCTTATGAGTAAAGTAATGTTCCATATAAGCACACCATGATGTATAGTTCTCTCTACCAAGAATAAGAGGTTGAGGCTGAGAAGCGTTCTACGAAGCTCAAGTCTAGAAAGAACATCCTCCATGGTGCATATATAAAAAGAACAAGAAGATTTGAATGCAAGAAAATAAAGGTGCAATAATACACACAAGGTTGTAAGACGTCAAGCTCAGCTAAGAATACATTTGCATGCAATACAACACCCAATAACAATGATAATCCCCCTGTTTGTGGCACTTTATAAACAATGTGTTGATTACAATAAGGTGTGTTCATGCGACGTGAGACAGTTGACCACTCACATTACAAAGTAGGCAATGAATCACACAAGAGTGGAGGCCACAAGAAGTCTCAATCGGAAGTAGAGGAACAACACGTAAACAAACACAAAAGGGCGTAAGCAAGGAACAAGGAACAAAACAAAGTTCAGTGTGAGAAAAGGCATCTCACATCGCAACAAAAACCCCTTGTTGCAAGACTGTGATTTAACGCTCTCAAGTCCGCAAGTAATAATAAGGGTAATTATAATGCAAAAACGGGCTCAAGACAAGTCCAATGGACCTCTAGGACACCGAAAACGCTCCTAGCAAAGAGCAAAAAAATGCGAGGAATGGCACTACACACTCCAACAAAAGATTAGAGTAAAGAACGTCCAATAACACTAGAAATCACACTTTGAATTTTGCCCAAGTGGTCTAATACAAATCAAAAGGGGGAAAATGATAATAACATTTAACTAAACATTAAATTAAACTATTAATTACATAAATTCAAGAGCTAATTTAATTAGTTAATTCTAATTAAATGAAATTTAGCTTGTAATGATAAATAAACCACCTATAGGTGTTAACCCCCACCTAGATTAATTTAACCACCGCTTTATTACTTGACCACCCTTAACAATAGGCCACTTTAAAAATAAACAAACCTAACCCCTTAATAAAAAAACCTCATTTAATACTAGACCACATTATCTTTTAATTAAACCCACCTTTAAATTAACTCACTACAATAGATTCAAACTATGTTAAAAAAGAAAAACACCACTTAACTTTAAAAAAATAAACAATGTTAATAATTGAAAAAGTGAGAAAAATAATTTTAACGGGTTTTTGAAATGCGGGAAGCGGTCAAGCGAAGAGGGACTTGGCGGTCAACACGGGGTGGTCAACACATCAGTCGAGGGGGATAAGGTCGACAACAGGAGATAGGTCGGTCAAGGTGTTGGTTCAAGATAAGATCGAGCAGATCTCAGCGAGGAGGTCGAGAATGTTGGCGAGAAGAGATCAAACGGGATTTGCCAAAAGACAATTTGTAGGCGTAGATCGGGTCACGGGAAGGTTGACGCCAAACAAGGCACGGGACATGAACCTAGAGGGGGATTAAGCCTTAGGCAAACTAGGCAGTTGCCTAGGGCGCGAAGTCAGGGGGCGCCTAAATCTAAAAATTTTCTTTTTATTGGTTAATTTTAGAACTTAACTTTAAAATAATTTTTGTGAAAACTTAATATTGATCAACTCATTTATAGATATTATTGTATAGTAACATAAATTTCATGTATACACATAAAAAAGTTTTGTAATATTTTTGCAAGTAAAAGAAAATATCACATATTTATAAGCACATATGATTTTTTTGGCATTGTTTTCGATTCTCTGATGTAGCTCTAGATTATGTAGGTGTGTAATTTGTTCTACAAAAAGCTTAATGTATTAGTTATAATGTTGCTAGTGTATCTAGTAGAGGTCCAAATATGGCTCTTCACAAAACCATGGGAGCTACATAAACGTTTTTGTTTCTTTGCAAAAATGGTACTTTATTTCAAAATAAAGTTCATGTCACCTACTTGATATGTCTAAATCAGACTTGTAAGAAGTCTTGTATAAAATATTGTATTTTTTACATTCTGAGCATCTCCTACGACTAATGTTTTCCTTCCACATAATATTTTTCATCTTTCCGTGATAATTTAATAATATATTTTTATTATTATTTTATTATGACCATGATGTAAATTTAAAAATACAAAAATATAGACATATTTTATTTATTTACTTTATGGAAAAAATATTAAATAAATTTTTGAGGAGGGCGCCCACTCAAACTATTGCCTAGGGCGCTCCGACCTTTAATTCGGCCCCGCATGAACCAAATGATTGGGTCGTCAGGCACACGACCGACCGAGGTAAGGGTGAAGACCATCAAGCAGAGAATGGGGATTCATTAGCGAGTGAGCAGTAGTCGACTCAACGCGAGGGCGAACATGTAGAGCTCGCATTCAAAGTAAGGAAGAAGCGGCATGGCTCAAAGCCAAGCAAAAGGACCCAAACACACGGCGAACTCGACCTTATATGGGGAAAACTAACACGAAGCACAAAAACTCACATGGATTAAAAATCCAACACGATGGCTAAGGAAAAACACACACTAATAAAAACACCTATAAACACAACTCGAAGGGTGGGGTTGAAAATACGTCCTAAAAATGCAACTTGTCAAGAAAAAACTCACAGATAAAAGAGACAACTCAAATGTAGGGTAGACAATGACTCACTCATAGTAGAACCCAACCCAATGCAAAAAACAATGCAAAGCCAAAACACTTTAAATAACTCACCCATCCCAAGTAAAAACATGACCCTACCCGATTCAAAAACATATGCAAACTAAGCAAGGAAAAAACAAAACCAAACTCGAGCATGAAGCAACTCGACAAAGACAAAGACAACTCAACTCTACAAAGTTGAGCAACTCGACTCAAGTCGAGCTTGTCGTGTGAACCGACCGAGGGGAGAGGCCAAAAGGAGCTCAATCGAGTTGAGAATGGAGAAAGAAAGCAAGAAGACACCGAGAGACTAAGCAAACATAGGCAGGGAAGGGGTTCCAATCGATTTTTTTAAATCACTTTTAATTAAAAACTGATCAAACTAGAAATGCAAAACCTACCTCCAAATTTTGCTATTCCTCCAAACTTAGTTGTAGCTAGCTAGATCTGGCTGAGAAACACCTAAAAATTGTACATGCACAACCATAAAACCAACACAAACTCCAAAAAATGAGATTGTTAAACATGTTAACAAGATTCCAAAAATGAATGAAAACTTACACAAAAAGCACGAAAACCAACAAGAAGTAATCATCAACAAGAATAATCGAGTGCATGTTTACCGAACAATATATTTGATACCATATCATATTATTCTGCAAGGATCAATACATAACCCCAACCACATCGAAGAGGTAACACTTTCAATGGTGATGTGAACACTCCAAGTAGTAAACAAGAACTTAAATCACAAATGAAAATCAAGCATGAAGCCGATGGGGTGGGAGCGGTGCGGTCAAGTCACATGGTTGTGTGCTTGCCCACCCGGTTTCAAATCCCCCCGAGGCACGATCATCCTGGAGGTGGTTTCACCGCTAGAGGCGGCATCTCTACTCGTGCTGACACTATTGATTACTCCTCACTGCTGACATTGGTGGCTGCTCTTCTCGTTGTCGACGCTAGTGGCTCCTTCTCCTCTCGCTACTAACGTTGGTGGCTACTCTGCTCACTGTTGTTGCTCCTCTCGCTACGGTCGTGGTTGCTCCTCTCGCTGCTGACACTTGTGGTTGCTCTGCTTGCTGCTGATTCTGGTGGTGCTCCTCTCACTGCCGACGCTGGTGGTTGTTCTAATAGTTGTCCCACTCATTGTGGTCGTTGTCGACGGTCGCTGCATCTTCACTTTGGTTTCATGGTTGCTTCAATTGGGTTCCTAATAGTGGTCCCCTTCATTGTAACCAGGTTGTGGATCCTCTCAAAAATCCTCAAGTGTACAAGGATGTGGGTCCTTTCAAACACCCTCAATTTACCCTCAATCCAAAAAAAAAAATCAAGCATGAAAGAAACATGGTCTAACATTCTTTTAAATCAAAAAATAAGGTACATATAAGAGTGTTGTGTAACTCCCATGCAGGACATGTGGACACATGAAACCCTAACTAACCCTAATGAGCTATGATATCACTAAGTGGGATCACTAACCATTTGTGGTGGACAAGATGTTGAATGACGACAAGACAAATCACATACACCAACAGAGGCTAGGGTTAGGGTTTGGAGAGTAGTTTCTTAAAAAGCAAGTCTTAGAAAATACTATTAATATCATAATTAAATCAATTGAATAACTTGATTGATACTCCTCTATTAATATAGGTGGATAAGTGTGCACCAATAGGTGAATTATCCACACATTATATTACAAATAATATTACAAGTGCATCTTAAAATCATATAATAGTGTATGGAAATTAAATACACTAATATTGGTGGGTGGCTGCAATTTCCTAATTTGTACACAACTAATTATTATCTTTTATTTGGCATCCATTTGACCATCACTTATAAGTTTTTTTTTTTCCTTTGAGAAGTAAATTTAAAATTTTAATATCGTAGTCATATAATGAAGTTTGGGGGACATTTTCTATATGCAAGAAATATTTTTCAAGATTAAGACATTATAGTAGCTAGATTAACACCTTTTTTGCCAATTAGTATAAGTTTTTAAAGAAGATAATAAATTTATTAATAAATACGTTATGAAAAAAAAACTAAAAATGTGAAAAAATCCAAGATAAGAGCCTTGATATTGATATCCCTCAATTTTGTCCAATTATAAATGTATTTAAGATATCTATAATAGGTTTATAATTATTATCTATTCAATATTTCTATGCAAATCTTAAGACACTTTATAATTCAAAAAACACATTTAGTAATGTGACAATCAACATTATCATAAAAGTATCGCATAAAAGGACCTATAAAAATTGACAATGAGACCCTTCATGGTAATGATATTAATCATGCCATAAAAATACAAAGACATGAGACAAATAAAATAGAAAATATTAAAACCCAATTTTTCTCACATGATAATGAAATGAAAATTTATCTTCAATATAAAAATATATAATGAAATAAAACTTTGAGGTTGTACATAACCTAAAATAGAATGGCTCTAAACCATTTTTATTGGACTCAATCTACGACAAAGTATCAAAAACAATTGAAATCATTTGATTGAGTAAATTTCCACCATCGATATGGATGTAATGTCAAACCAAATGTGATTTTGAACAACCTTCCATGAGATGGTGTAGGTAAAACCACACAATATAGCACAACCATCATGCAAGAGCATTTAATATCATCGACACGTATTTGAGTCTTTTTTTCATGCTAAGATATTGATGTTATGGCGGGGAAAATTGATATCACATGAACTTTACTAAAAACATCATGCATAGGCATTAGGCAATCAAGTAGAGATAGGTTAAAGAGTTCCACGAACTTGGAAAACATGCAACCTATTCATCTGTCAGAGAGAAATTCTTAAACAATTTTCAATTGGTTTTTTTTTATGAAAAAGATCTTACATTATATTAAATGCAACATGATACAAGATTCTCTTAAGAAAAAAAGCGGGTGGCATGAGTATGTTCCAAAGCCATGAGCACACTAGGCCAAGCCTAGTAAACAACAAAACAACAACTACATGGGGGTCCGAGGAACACCAAAAACAAAGTTACTCAGATCCAACGGAAAACAAAAAACCTGAGACTCAAAGTGCTCCTTCTTCTCCTTAGAACGCGTGACAACAATCCATGGCACCTGCACGGGAGGCCAATTCGAGTGGAGGATCTAGGCAATGGCTATCCCGACCGGGGTCGAATCGAAGACTCAAATACATGCGACCGCTTGGCATAACCGCCAATAGAGGGAATCTCAACATTCATAGCTTCTCGCTTTTGGGGAAGAGCAATCCTTGACTTCCGACGCTGAAAATAGTTGTCAATCTTTAGGCTATGAAGACACCCCTTTGTTCTTATTTTTATTTTGATTGAGAGACAGCAGACAAGCCTCTTGAAGGTGCCCAATTTGATGGCATAACCGGCAATAGAAATTTGTATTCTTGTAGTCTAGAACTTGTATCCACTTGAAACTATCATGGTTTAATTCCAACTTGTCCAGGAAGACCTTTGTTGAGATCCACATCAATGCAAATATGAGCATAAGTGAATAACCCTTACTCGCCATTCATCCATTTTGACAAATCGACCGGTAGCATAATTGGTTTTTTTTTTTTGCTTCATTAATGTGATTTTTGTATAAAAATCTACTATAGAATATTTTTAATGTAATATTTGTAGTTCAATTTGTTTTTTTGGTACTTCTATAATGTAATATTTGTATAAACATTCTACACTATAGAGTGATTGATGTATCTAGAACATTGTAATTTCAAATCGGTGTTGGTTTTTCTATGATATGTTTTGTTTTGAGGACATTTTCCCAAGTCCTCAAAACATATCGATGGTCGAGACAGCTTGGGAAATGGGAAGACACTTCACCACACAACACTCTTCAAATGGTAGCACTAATTGGCACCCAACATGTTGAAAAGTTTGTATTGTGCCTTTTGTAAAAATGAAATATTTTATTTATCTTTAAAAAAATGTCTCGAACGGATTTGTATTACACTTTTGCAATTATTTTATCTCTCGTGTCATTATACGGAGAGGCATATACATTTGTATATATAGAGTGAAAGTGTCTAATGTCGTGCCCATGAAATACAAAATTTGTGCCCGTGAAATAAAAACAATAATTACATAAAAGAAAAATAGTTACACAATTGCCCCACAACCATGCATTTTAGAGCAATGATAGACATTGTAACGTATTTCAAGCCTGCACCACATGATGGGCATCAGAGTGGTGCGCAACTTCATCTTCGCCCGTTGAGAAAATCATATCCTCTCCCACGCTCTTTGAAATGATGGCTCACGAACAAGAATTGCAACCAAAGCAAGAAAGATACCATTAATGGCAATGCCGGTCTACAACATTCTTAGTCGAGCAACGGCAAAAGAACGGCCACTCTTCAAGATCGGTAGCTTTTCATGCAGGTTAATGAAAAAAAAATTGTAGTGAGAGTTTTGTTACGCGTTTCGGGCATTGTACAAACTCTACCCTTACATAAGGTTCGCTCATTTTACGGAAAATTAGAGCATTTTGGAGTGTTTCATCTCAAAGAAAAATACAAAGAAGGTGCATATCGTTGATTTTGAGGTAGTGCAAGGCCTGCAATGGCTTTCATTAATGGAAGCTTTGGCCGCTCAGAAGATGGGACTGGAGTTGCTTCGAATCAGTGCAATCAAATGGGAGGACGACAAGGCCATCATTTCAACAAAAAAGACGGGATCGAGGCTCTCCGACTGCGCGGCTGCACTAGGAATTCCATTCTTTTATGAGGAAATCAGTTGCAAAATCTCAAAACCCTCATCTTGTCCGACGAAAATTTTTGGTATTTAATATGATGGTGGACCGCCACATGACATTCCAAATGACGCAAACTATAGACGATGGAGTTTCTATCCACAACAGGCTCCCTACAACCCACAATTCTAACGTTGGCATCGAGCCACATCGGTGCCACGGTGGATTATTTCTACTACATGTTGGAATCTCTCGGAGGTGGGGCTTCCCAAGGATGGTTTGGTGAGAAGTGTGATGTAACATATATTCATCACTCCAAAGATTCAAAGATGGATTCGGAGCAACAGAAGGGATTAATTTATGGTGAGAAAATCGAGGTTCCAGAGAAGTACAATGGACTCAGCGGCATAGGGGCGGAGACAAGAAAAGAGAGATTTAACAAGCTTGGCAATCAGTATCATTGAACAAAGGATCCATGTTTTATAGCGTTGAAAAGACGAGGGCGAACGACAATCAAGTAATTCTCAAGTGGTGGGATACGTCATGGTGTCCACTTCAACTTGGAAATGCATCGTTTAACATGCATAAAACGGTGTAAGATCTGTCCATATGTTTGGATTTGTTGTGAAAATCATTACTTCGACATTCGTGTTCACAATATTTGCTTTGAAATAGTTGGGTTGTACAAAGAAATGGTTATAGTTTACATGTAATATACCTTCATATTTTTATGTGTTCATAATTTTTGGCCTAAAATAATTTTAAAACCCATCAATTTTAAGAAGCAAAAGAACTTCAAAATATATTAGAATTTTTGGGGCATTTTTACTTCGATAGGCATTCTCTGACCAAAGGGAGGCAGTCAACAATGTGTAGATGCATTGTATGGAGGGACGACCATCTTCCCAATCCAAACCATTGACGTCATAGTCGATGAAACAAATAATAGTCACTATTTGCATTATTGACAATCACTTTTTGGCATTTATGCTACAATTTGCAGGGTAGTTTTGATGGACTTACTCCACCTATGTGCTCTACAAAAATAGTGGTCGCATTGATAATTATATGGACTTGTCACCCACAATATTTAGCCAAAAACCACCATTTCATACCTTGAGCCTCTCACCATTTTCAGCTCCATCGATCTTAATCATCCATACATAATTATGTTGACCTTAATAATGCATAAGAATATGCATGGCTTCAATTTTAGAGGTTATTGCGCCACCTATGCTTGAACACCCTTGTTCAGTGCCTTCATTTTCATTGTTGTATTCTCTCAAATCCATGAGCTTAAAATGTGTCTGCCAAGCAGTTTATCCGCGTTATCTGTCATGTGTTTCGCTTATTATTTTTCTCTCCTTTGAACATTATCATGTTCAACTTTCTATCTTACAAACACTTCTTAAACTTCCTCTTCTACATGAATCGAACCATGGATCCTACAAGTCCACTTCAGGGTATACTTGAGATCCTTCTCTAAGGTCTACTCCACTCCAAAAATCCTTGTCTCTTCTCCAGTAGGTGGAACTATCCTTTTCTCGTTCTTCTCCACATTCTTGGGGGTGATTACGCCATTTGCCCATAATGGTTGAGTTGAGCCCTCTCAATACACATCATCTGATATCACCTATTATGTACGTTCCATTTTATAACTTATAATACATTCTTACTAAATAACCGTTCAATTTCTAAGACCATGTGCACTATAAGTTACATATTTACATTTTTATTATTGGGTTGGGACCATATGATTAAATAGTAGTTAATTGGAAAACTTTAGTATGAATGTTGGTTTTTCTTGGCATAATAATGCATCATCCTTAACTAAAAAATTTGTTAGTATTAGAAAACTTTCATTGCATTTTGTTATGCCTTTTCTCCCTTCCTATGTGGTTCCTAGATTTCTCAAAATCCCCAATATCTTTGTGTGCGTGTGCGTGTGCGCGTGCGTGCGTGCGTGCGCGCGCGCGTGGCGTGCGTGCGCGTGCAGCGTCTTGCGATGCGCGTGTGCGCTGTGCGTGCGCGCGTGATGCGTGCGCAAGTGTGTGCGTGTGTGGTGTGCGTGTGTGTGTGTGCGTGTGCGTGTGTGTGTGTGTGTGTGTGTGTGTGTGTGTGTGTGTGTGTTGACAAGTTGTAAATTGTAAAGAGCCTCAAGTGCATCCCTTCTTCCCTATGTAATTGTATGATGCACTATGTTTACCAAGAATGATATTGCATCAGATGATCTTATAATAGGTTTATTCACATCTAGAGTAGATAAGCTTAGAAACTATGTGATCACAACTACTCTATCGGACTCAATTAACCCCGCAAAAGGGTTACCATCTCGCTAAACCGCATAGACATTAACTATTGTTACTTTATTCTTGCAAAATATAAAGTTCAGCCATAAAATCTTATCCTCTATGAGTCTTAAATCGCCAATTTGATAGGCTCTTATCAAGGTCATTCATATGCACGAACTAAATTCCCACCTTCTTTCCCTGACTTTATTTTTGGTATCAATTTATGTATAATGCACCTCCCGCGGATGCTACTAGCATATGTATATTATATAAATATATGTAAAATACACCGAGAGGTATAATTCAAAATGCACTTATGTCACACATCTAAAATAGGCACCTCGTGAACTATACCTCTCAACATATTTTACATACATATATATAAACATAAATCAAAACATTGTATATATGTAAAATATGCCAAGAGGTATAATTCACAAGATGCCTATTTTAGATGTGTGACGTAAGTGCCTTCCGAATTATACCTCTCGACATATTTTATACACTAGCAATCGCACCGCAAAGGTGCAATGGATACGCTGATATGGGAGGCAACAATTGTTTGAAACAAAAAGTGTGGGACAAGAAAAAACTGGAAGTGTGTAGAAAAAGATGACAAATAGAATAGGGTCAACACATGCGAAAAGGGCTAACGTGGAGCACCTATCAAAAGAAAATGTTGGGTAGATACGAAAGTTCCTGCAGGCATCGTAGTATTGAAATAATTATGACTATAAGGCCGCAACGTACAACATCACAAATGTCAATAGTTGCCAATGAGGAAATCTGAAAAAATAGTGGATTACCAACGAGGAGAACTTATGTAACAATCACTCCTTTGGTGTGTGCTTTTGTGCCCGTCCCTTTTGCGTAACTTGACAGATTGGAGCTAGAAAACAAGTTAATGTGTAAATTTAATAGTAATTGGATAGTTGCAGCGAGTTCAAACTTTTTCCCTCACATAATTAAATGAACACGTCACGGGGATTGTCCTAAATGGAGCTCTCGCTAATATTCGTCCCAAAACCAATGCAATTATGGGCTAAACCAGCCCTGCACATGGAGAAAAATGTGTCGCATAGGTTAAATTTGACGGCCATTTAGACGTATTTCATGATTTTAACCATAAAATACTTGCAAATATTTGAAATAACCGTCACATGCGACTTGCATATTTTATGTATGACCGTCATTTTTCCTATACATTTATATATAAACTATACTAATATATATTCAAAATAATTAAGTATATATAAAATATTTTAAATGTATTTTATTAAGAATGTAAAAAATAGCATTATTTTACATTTTTGAAGGGCAATATTTAAAAATGAATGTCACCTAAAAATTGTTTGACATGTATAGATAATCGTCAAACTCATCTAGGTCACGACAGACTAGAAACTTCAAATCAATTAATTACTACGCAATTGAATCAAGAAAATATTCACAATGTAATAGAAACAAATCAAAGACGGGAAACTACACAGTTGATTCTAGAAAATATTCACAATGTAACAGAATAAAACCAAAAAAGATCCCGTATAGAGACTGGAAACTTTCCAGAAAATATTGACAATCTAACCGACTGCAATTTGTCACTGAAAAAACAAAATGTAGGAGATAATTTTTGACCTTTTTTCCGCAATTGTGGCTGGTCGATGGTTGGAACGCCTTCTGACACCGCTTCGCAATGTCATCAAGGCTTCCAGTGACTGGTGCATTCTTTGATGGGCGTAAGCCTAAATTCCACCCCAACAAGCAGCGCAATCCCCCTGTGCAACCACGAAACCGCATAAAAAGATCAGAATACTCGTTATCCAACCCGTCCCCAAGAACAAGGTCGTACGCCACACAAGTATCCACAAACAATCCGAACAAATGACTAGTTCCCTCTCCCATACCCATTGATGACCCCGACAACCGTCAAGTCGTCCAGCTCGGTCAAAACCTCGAGCATAACCCGAACTCGAAAATTGCAGCATTGACCTCCGACATGCAAACCATCTGTTCGCATTTCATGAGCATTTTCTCTCTATCGACTGAAGCAATGTTGGTCAAGTGGCTCAAATCAACCTTGTAGCGGTGCAATCTTTTGTGCTCAAAGTTCTGCATGGAGACCTCCGGCCATAGCTTCCACCATTATCTGATTTTTTAAGCCCTACATATCTTCTGCCTTGCATGGTCACTTATGCTTCGGTATACAGTATAGCTATCATGCACCAACAGCTAAGTTCATGTCAAGCACTTTTCAAAACCCAAAGCAGACCATGGACAACACATATCTGACGTGGACTAACAGACCTGTCATTTTCTTTGCTCCGGCTCACATCCGACGCAGACTGACAAGCCCGTCATTTTCTTTGCTCCGTTGTCAGTCGTGCTTCATTGCATGTACCGGCAAAATAGTTGGAACCGTTGATTTGCTGCCACCGTGACAGAGATCAGGCTCTCTACTGTGAAAGGGAACACTTATAGGCATAAGGGAACACTTATAGGCATAAATATCGGTATGCTACTTGTATTTCAAATGCTTTTACTTATCCATGGACAATTTAACCATCTATTTTATAAATCAAAAAATGGGAAGGACAAGTTTGTCTGGTTTCCATGCTAATGACACTATTCATGCAAAAGTGACGTATGGTGTATGCTTTTACTTATCCATACACAATTTAACGATCTTCTTTAAAATAAAATTTTGTGAAGGACAAATTCCATGCTAATGGAAACCTTCATGTTTGTATAAGAGTACTATTTCTGATGCAATTTTAATTCATGAACTTTAATCTGACATCATATTACAGTGTGTCCTTCTATCAAGGCATGAAAGAGGAGCTGCTTGACAAAGAAAACTTGGACAAGCAGCTAAGAGAGCTTCACATCCAGCAGCTGCACCTTCCAGATATTCATTCAGGTCTATCAAGAAAAGTTGAACATTAGCCATAGACAATTTACCAATCTGTTCTAAAATCGGATTTTGTACAGGACATGGTTTGCCTGGTTTTCAGGTCAATGGCACTATTAATAAAAGAAGTGACCTATGGTGTGTATGTTTCCCTAGTACCCATGGTAATGGCACTATTCGTAAGTAAGCGACATACAGTGCACGTGTTTGCCTGGATTCCATGTCGAGGGCACAATCCATAAAAGATGACGCTCAAGATTTACAACTAATAATGACAGCCATAAAAGATGTCTTCTAGAAAATTTGTGCTGAGCAGGTATGGCTATGAAGAATATAAGTGAAAAAAGAACCTTGATTCGCCAATCCCCGCACCTAAACCCCTCTACATTGCACAACCAGCCCATTGACCTTTAACAAATTTGTAATAATATAATATCCTTATTGAGTGCTAATATCACAACATTTCAATAGATGTTTCATCGCAACATTTCAATAGATGTTTCATCGCAACATTTCAAAAGACGTTTCATACCATTCTTTGAAGGGAGACGTCATGCACATCATGCAAGTCCGCTACAGTTTTTGGGTTTGACAAATATGTAATATGAGCTACACATTTTAACAGCAATCAGTAAAATAGCCAAAAGCTTTTACCATACCGAAAAAGATTCTATAATACATTGTAGAAGCAGTACAAAAATTTAATTAGATTTGAGAAGAAATTTACACAGGCAAAGATTAACAAAACTTCCTTCAGATGATATGAGACATGGTTGCAATTTGAGCTATTAAATTAATAAGAAACTACATCAAGACAAGAAAATTACTGCCGGTGCACTTTTCCATATTCTACATAGCGTTAAAACTGAAGCAAAAGCTATGAGCCCAGGCCGCTACACAGTCGGAGCTAAAACAATCATCAAATTGCAAAACTGAAGGTTGGGTATCATTTTGAAATTGTACCAAAGAAAAATCCCAAACTGAAACAAAAATGCACGGGCCTTCTACATCCTAATGTAGCCTGGTCATGGATAGTTCACTTAGTTCCGAGCATTTAACAAACATATAAACCGACCGATGATCAAGCTAAACTTCTGTACAAAGCAAGCATTCTGCCAACAAACCTACTTTAGTAAAGCGAGACCTATGACAATGGAACCTTGATATTCAAAAGTCATTCAAATACCAATTTCAAACAAGGTCATTGGAAATCCAGTTGATAATCAAGTCAAGCAAGATCACCAAGTACCCTATGCCCACCAGCATTTCGTTTGAGATTCCCCAACATTAAAATGTACATGATAGGGTTGGTCAACTATGCCAACTCACATGAAACATTTTAATCATTTGTACTGTTAATAATTGCTGGGCAGAAGGGGAAAAATCTAATGCGCTTTTGTCATTCTCATTCTGGACGTCGATTTCTTCATCTGACGCTGACGATCCTTTTCTTCTCTTTTCCGGATTGCCTCAGCACTTAGCTAAGCTTCAATCTCTTCCTGAGCCTTCTTTCTTTCTTCCTTCTTCCTCTGAATTGCTTCTTGTCGAGCAATCTGTTGTTCTTTGTATAGTTCTTTAGCCACCTTAGATCTGGCAGCTTCTGCCTTGTTACGGGCCTGGCATGAACAAGAATGACAATGTCAAATCTGGCATAACAAAATCCAACACCAAATAATAAACTAGAAACAAAAATACTAAGAAACAAAATTAGTAATTACTCAACTAACCTGTGTACTGAGCTTGTATCGGCCAACCAGATCAATATAATATGGTACAATTGCGATCAAATGCGTCATATCAGCCATTTTGCTAGCTGCTGGTAGCGTGAACTTAAATGTCAGTGTCTTTCTATGTGAACCCGATGGGTTTTGATCTGTAATATGTAATGAAACAAAGCCCTTTCCATACTTTTCAAAGCCTTTTCACCAAAAACCTGTGATATATAAAACAGTAGCAACCGTGATTATTTTACATCGTTGGAAGATTCATAATTGCAAGTAAAACACGGTTCAACTTTGTAAGATACCAGTTTAATATATCTATTTTCAGCATTCTAGGCCTTCTCTCACTAAAAATTAGTCAGACTCAGTACATCTTGATGCCCCGTATACTTATACTTGATAATTGAGGCAAAAAAATTTGACCATTGTTTAGAATACGAAAAATAAAACTAACTTTAGAGATGCAAAAACCAAGCCTCAAAATTCAACTACCCAAATTTAAACTCGTTCAGCACTTGGATCTAAATGCACCCAAAAGGTAAAGGAATGTGATGTAATCTCTAAATGATGTAATCTCCAAATGACATATAGAAAATTGTTCCAGCAATTTAAATCACAAATGAAATGTGTGTGACGAGTCGTCAAATTACAGCTTATAATACTTAATGTATGTGAAGTTTATGGATCAAACTGCATGAGAAATTTGCTCAAACCAATCTAATACACTGCAGAAAATCCAATCATATAACAATTTTGTCAATCTTCTATTCGTAAATCTTAAAATGAATATATTATAAACTGATGGATAAATAGATAGGTGTAAATAAATTTTAATGGTGTCTTCAAATTTAAATAACCATGCACTTTCAAAGAAATATTATTTTTATTTGAATCCATTTTGGAAGGGACTAAAGTGGGTGTCAACAAAGTCCACTTGAATTAATTTATGAAAATCTTTGTAATTGTCCAAACCTGCCAATGCTTTTGGCTCTAAGCACCTAGCAAAAAAAGCTTTCGTCTATGCTCCCTATTTCTCATCTATATCAAAACTTTAAAGATAAATATTATGTACATTATAACCTATAAGATAAAAGCATTCCTACTTGGATTGTACAAATAATAGATACTTCCTCAAGAAATGGCTTTATTTCTCTTGTGTAAAGGCCCCTCCAGATGTTATTCATAACATATATAAAATCAAATAAACAAAAAAACTGTTAAACCAGTTGCATGAGACAAGAAAAATCAAAACAAATGGAATTAAGACTATTGGCTTGGGTTTAGCTGAACTCTCTGTTATGGCTCAAAAGGGAAATTCAGAGGGGTAAGGCAAAGTTGAGAACCAGGCATAGAGCACATTCCTGTCTGTTGATTCTGCATCTAGACTCCTGGAGGAAGATGAATGTGGGTATTTTTGATGGAGGAGAGGAAAGCACTGAATAACTGAAAAACTAAAGAGAGAATGCATAGGGTTCAGAGTCTTATTAAGAACCGTAGGGGAGTGCCATGGCTTCTAACTGCTACCATTCTGAATATGATGGAAAAAATCATCAGCAAATTGCATAAGATATCAGAAGTTTGAACAAGAAATGATGGGTTTGCGGTGTTGTCATCTCAGTCAAAGGTAAGGAAATAGATACAGTTGGTGAAGACTTGGACTAGGGAGAACATGAAAAGTAAGCAGGATTCAAATTTTTTAGTATGTGGATCTGAAGCATATGAGCTCTTGGACAGAAGAACCGCGGTAAAGGAACTGGAAAACTGCAGGAAGAAGAACATGAATACAGCAAGCATTAGAAGGTTCTTGTCCAACTTCCCCATATTACATTCCCTGGAAGCTTGTGGCATGACATTTGTCCACATCAAGTGTCTAACAGATGCATCAAATAAAAAAATGAAAAATGCTGGCCATGGGTTCTTTTGTATTTAATCCTAAACTATTATTTTTAATGTCCGGTCTGTACTGATGGGCTTGGCAAGATCAATAATAAATACATACCAGAATAATAGTGATCATCTAGATGTCTCAGAGCAAATTGGATATCCCCTAATTTCGTTTTTGGAGGAGGGTTGGGGGACCTTTGATTATATAGTGATTATGAAAATCGGTAGGATTGGATTATGAAACTCAACTCTGTCAGTCAAATCTTCCAATGGTGGCCCTAGAGTTATCTAATTCCAGATTTTGGTTAATATGAAATCCTGGCTTTTATACTAGAACCATATAACTATACTTTATCTAAATGCTGTGAATGTGACAATACAGTCCTCTTTTTGGCATAGCAAACAAACCTATGAAAGGGAAAAACAGGTTTCAAATTCAGAATTTTTATTGTTGAGGAAGGCCAAATAATATTGATCCAGCAAAAGAAACAAACAAACCAAGAATCAGTTAATGGATTATTTTCCCAAGTTATTCAATTTACCCCTTTTTGAAGAAAAAAATCAATTGGTAAATTTTTATTAAAAATGGACAAAACTCAGAATGTGTTTTGGCCATTTGTCCCAAAGCCTTTGCATATAGTTTACATTATTGAATTAAACAGTTTGTATAATTCATCATGATTAGAAAAATATTCACTCCACAAAAGTATCCACGAAACAATGGCTCCTTTGCCTTTATTACCTGATCAAGAACAGTGTCAGTGATCAAGTCTGAGGCTACCTCCCTCGACTCCGAGATGGCAACCAGCTCCTCAGTGACCCACTTCCGATTAGAAGGTGGCGTGACCAAATTCGCATAATGCTGAAGATCCTTAGACTCCTTGTGCATGTTCTTGGCTGCCTTCTTCCTAGCCAACGCAAAATAACCTGATCCATACCATCCTCATTCATATATACCTCAATATTAATCTCATCCTTGCAAGGGATAATAAAGTTATAAATCTTCGAAATCAGATCATGCCTGCTCTGCAACTCCATGGTGGCCAGCAATCCCTGCCAGCCGACAAAATTTTAATGGCTAATGTTCAGCAATTGCTCAAGTTTTTCAAAAACAACATTATTCACCATTTAAAAATAAAGAATAGCCTCCATTTTTACATATCTTAGCTTTCTATTTCAACAAATATTGTACAAAACATTTTAATATTACACAAATCGAAAACACATCTTAAAATTCAAAATCGTAACCAATTTCAAGAATCTGTGATTTCAATCATTTTTTTAAATGGCAGGATTTAAACAAGATAATTACAAAACAGGTCCATCTCAAACCATAAGAAAGATAATTACAAAACAGATCCATCTCAAACAAGATGAAAGATAGTTATACATTCTCGCCAAACTTTTGCCAAGTTATTTATTATACAAATCAATCTCAATCAAATTGAAAAATAGTTTATACATCATCACCAAACTCAAAAATTTGGGACTTCAACTTTGAACAACAATTCACCATTATTCCACTATATTTTGTAAAGAACATTAAAATATTGTAAAGTTTGAAAAGATTTCTAAAATTTAGATTGTCGTCAAACTCAATAACTTGAGAATTCACTACTGGAAAGAATTTCATGGATTTTGCTAATTTTCATATAAATCAATAGATCTAAGGAAAAAAATTAAGAATTTAAAATAAAAATAATAATTCAATGCGATTTCACAAAAATCGTATAAAATTTATAAATTTTTCACAAATTGAAGAGAAAAATTGAAATTGTCACCAACATTGTATAAATCAACATTGAAAAATGACAATGTTGCACAGAGACCCACCTCCTATCAAAAATAGTGTCTCGGAGACTCGTACTTGTCTTAAAGTCCAGTACTTGTTGAGTCTCATCTTGGAGACTTGCATCTCAGTTTTTCTTCATCTTGGAGACTTGCATCTCAGTTTTTCTTTTGTCAATAAATATGTTGTACTCTTGACCCTAGATATGATGAGATATCAAAGATAAATATCAATATAATTACTCTTACCTTTTGTCAACATCTAATATCTTTACTTTACGAATTTATTGATACTATTCTTAGGCTATTTTAGGCTGTTTGATATAATATTGTTTTCTCTGAAATTTACTTACACATGTAAATATATTTGCCGTATCCAAGTAGCGGTCTCCTATTTTTCTGAAAATTGGTGTACCCATCCCCATCTCCCCGAATCAATACCTGTACCCATCTCCTGGTAACCATGGTAAAAGATATTTGACAGAATTTTTAATGAACACTCTCTGATCATACATAGCAAAAATATGTGAAATAAGAGCCATTAATCTTTAAAAAAATAGGCCACAGCATTTCAACCCTTTCCACTGAGAATTCATCAAACCTTATAGGAAAAGGAAAAGTATTAAAACAAATTGAAAATATATGTTTACTATTTCCTACAAAGAATTTGTGGAATTCAATATCAGACGATGGAAAAGATTCAACTGGATTTCTTAAATTCGAAGGGTATGTTGGTCCTTGGTAAAAATTACACCTACAAATTCAATAACGACGCCACAAATTTTATTCCCTGAAGGACCTAGTATATATATACAGACTATAAATTAACAGGTATATATTTATAGTAATTCTCAATGTTAAATTATAACCAAATTTATACAATAGATAAAAACCACATGCTCCCAACCCACGGGAATGATAGGGAGTTGGGTATTCCATGAATTAACCAAAATCGCAGGTTGTGTAGGCCAAAGGAAAATAGAGAAAATGAAAGATAAGAAACAGAGTGCCAAAAGAATCTGATCAAATGTAACCATAGCAGGTTGAGTAAATCCAAAGTGAAATTTTGAAGGAAAAGAGCAAATCAATACGCATTCACATCCACGTCCTCATTTGTTTCAACTTTCTACTATAATGCATTTAAGGAAGGCCATCTATAATTATTTTATTATCTTTTTAGCCTTCTAAAGATTTTTTTATTTTTTTTTAACTTTTAAATCAGAGACAGCTGCAATTGGATGACATATTGTATCTGACTATATCCGGTATAGCCCTGTTACAGGTTCGCATCTGGCTACAGCCAAGTACAGTATCTAGGTAGTATCAGAGTTGCATCGTACTTGCATCCATATCCAGCATGCAGAAATGCACATCTTAGCAGCAGGAGTGTCGTCTCTTACAACCTGGGTTGCTCCATGTGATACTGATAAAATGGGATACAGAAGAAAATACATGTACGGTACAAATATGACCAGGGCATATTCAGGCCAATCATTTATTTAATAATTTTTTAAAATATTATTTCAATATTCAGACATAGTGACAAAAACAATTTTAAAACCACTATATAAACCCTAAATAGTCAAAAGGCAACATAAAACAGAAAAGTAAGACACCAAAGCAAAAATAATTACCTCTCATTGCATTCCCTTGATGAAGAGGATGAATACAATGAATATTGAATACTGATGTTGATGTAATAATTTTTATTTTAAATTTATCATGACATTTATGACTTATCATTTGGCACTCGATTGAAATTATATAAATTATCAGCAGCCTTTTGAGGTTATCTTGTTTTTAATGCATACTATGTGGTTAACTCATATTCATCACGCTGAAATTTATATATTTTTTATTCAATATATCTATATATATATTGAACTTTTGTATCCAAATCTATATCCAGGGCAAAAAAATCATATCTGCAGTATCCGTACCCATATCCAAAACAATTTAGCTACCTGGGTTACTCCCTCCATAAAATGCATATGAGCTATCATTCGGATGTAAAGATCGTCTTTGCCCTCACCTTGTTTATTTGTGTTCATATTAATAAAATAAATGGCATTTCATCTCTCTATTCTAGTCACTTCTTAATATTGTTTTGGAACAATGACCAAGTATATGAAGACTGTAGTGGCTTAAGCTTCCCTTCTTTGTGGATTCGCACCACCGAACTTTGAAAAAATTAAAACAATTTGCCAAGATCTTTTAATTTCTATGAGCATGATATTCTTGTCAATTGGTATGAATGAGCTCAAGTGGATAATCAATAAGGCTTTCATGAAGAAGCCTGGGTTCAAATTCTCAAAAAACCCATTGATGTGTAATTGTGTATAAATTGAGTAAATATATCACATCCACTTCTAAGTATCGCATGCCCCAACGTATGAGGGTGTGATAACTAAGTGGATGGTATGCTTGTTTTGTGGGTTAAAAAAGGAGCAAATTATCAAAGATTTTAACCAAAAAAATAGAAATAACAAGGGCGTGTGTTGTAATGGTAATTACGTACGTTCCTAAGAATGTAACCAATATTGAAATCTACCTACCACAAAAAGCTAGACAAGTGGGAATGTTGAGGTTAAATAATTATGGGATATAGTTACAAATCTTAAGAATGGAGAATGCGGCCCTAACTCACTCCACCCCACCACTTACATTCCGCCCTATGTCCATTTCATAAATTGACTTATGCTATTAAATCATTAGTTTGATATTAATAACAATAAATTCTTTTAAGACTTTGGATGTTGTGACCTAATGTAATGTCCCCTTTTCAGAATTAATTAATTCTGGATACCCGAAGCCTATTCTTATTATTTTCTATAGGCTAAGAGGAAATTAAAGAGGAAATATATTAATTTAAGTGGTCCAAGGTTACTTTTGTATTTTAATTGGAAAAATGATACTTAAATTATATTATCGCTCCAAAAAAGCAGAAATAGAATGATGAACTTCTATTATGGGGCACTAAAAATAGAATGGGTTGCATGAGCATCAAGATCCTATTTTTAGGATGGAGAGGATAAATCAATTTTAAATTGTTTATTCCAATTTTTAGGATGGAGCGCCAACATGGGAGAGAGGATAAAGCAATTTATATTGTTTATTCCTATTTTAAGCATTCTATGATGGGGCACCAATGATAGTGTTATCACCAAAAACAACACCCTCCGATTTGCTAGCGCCCGTGGGACGAGGCAATGGGTGTTTTTAATAACATGGGACCGTCCCCAAGTTGTGGGACACTACGTGCGGAGACGGGCCTCCGGAGAAGGCCAATTCCTCTACCTATCTCTAACGCTACTACTACTCCTAATGCAGAAAGCAAATCCTAAACTAAAAAATGCCAAGGGACCAAGGATAGAAGGATGTGCAAAAAGGGAAATCCTAGGCTAAGGGAAGGCGATAGCGCCAGAGAAAGGGGTCGATCACTCTCCACGAGGGGCATGAAAGGAGCAAGCACAGAGAGAGGGGCGGTCAAGCGTGCGCCACAAACAAGAACCATGCGGACTCGGCCGAGCACAAAGAACAAAGGAACATGGGGACCTGCAAACGGAAATACGCACAAAGCATGTCAAAAACACAAAGAGAGGTGAGATGCATTGAAAATGCGAAAGGGAAGACAAGAATTCCACAAAACACGATTTTATTACTTGAGGGACACACAATTAGTTACATTCATGGCAGGAGGCAAGAATACATTGCAGAGACCAAGTCCAAGGTCTGAAACTTGTGGGTAGTCGTCCAGGTCCGAAACTTGTGGGTAGTCTGGCACCACTTTGGCATGGTGCCATTACAACAAAGAGGATCCCTTTTTGTGAGCGAGAACTCTACAATTTATAGAAGAAGAAAGGAGAGGAGAAGGAGAAAAGAGAAGGAAACTCGGATTGAAATCTTCAACCACCAACAACAAGTGATAAATGCTTGCAAAATTGCTGCAAGGCTATCAAATACGCCTCCCCGTGTCTACTTGGCATGTAAAAGAAGGAAGAAGGCCAAATCTAAAAGAAATCTAGTGGTTGAGGTCAATTAGATGTGCATTGATGACCAGAAAGACGTTTCCCTATTTTCCGCCTACCAAATCCCACCTAAATCTAATTTTGAAAATTCCAATGTGTAGCCCACGTCAGCAACTTTCCAACAAGACCAGGAGCGCAAGAATCGAACACTTTGCAACATAAGTTATGGTTGTCAGAAGCTCGCATGATGCAAACCGAACACGCAAGATACGTGGCACGCACTAATTGTCTAAATGGTCGACCAGTTGTTCATTTGTTGTCTTTTCTGCCACATGTCATGCACTGGTTGGTTGTCCAAATTTGGCACCTTGTTGGTGCACTTTGATAGGTTGCATGTGGCACACTCAAGTCTGACAAATGGTGACGTGGCACATGGACTGATGCAAGGCGCAAAAGGAAGAGGCGTGAGAATGCAAAAGGAAAGCGCGCGAAGGTAGCGCGCGAGAGAAATGGATGCACGCCTGCAGAGAGACAAGTATGCGAACAGGGTGCGAGCGTTCAACTGAGGAAGGGTGCGCGGTAGCGAGAAAGAAAAGGGGCACGTGAAGGAGCTAAGTGTATGCAAGCGCACGGGAGGAATACCAGGGACTTAGCCATTTTGGAAGGCAAGTCTGCAGAGGTGCGCGCAAGGAGTGCGCAACAGGATAGGAATGAAAGCAGTGCGCGCAGAGGGAAGATGCAAAGGGAAAATGAAAGGAGAGGAAGAAAAGGGAGAAGCAGGAAGGGCGTGCGAGAACTGTAGCCAAGCAAATTGTGCCAAGGGAGCAAACTTGAGTGTGCGCAACCTGAAATGTGAAACATCAAAGTCAAAATAAAGATAAGTTGTCCAAATAACTTAGGGAGTTATTTGGGACAACGAATAGAATGTGTTGCATGAGCATCAAGATCCTATTTTTAGGATGGTGAAAGATCCCCGAAGGGTCTCCCTTATGCTCCAATGAATTTTAAATTAAATAAAAACAGTAAATGCAGATTTATGACAAATTCCAAATGCAGATCTGAAAAATGCGACTAGGGTTTAGGAGAGATCTTAATGCAAATGGCACCCGAAAATAGAGTTTCTGATTTCAAATGATTAACCAAATATTTATAGACTGAATCATGCCAAAAACTGAATTTATTGCAGCCAATACAGCCCAGAAAATCAGATCTGAAGTCTGCTAATAATCTGCCTGAAAACCCTCTAAAAATACTTCAGAATATGATGCAAATACAGCGATTTGTTCTATAACATTACAGAGAATATTTGTCAAATATTTTTGTGGAAAATACCTCTGGAATCGCTGCCAAACTGTCCACAATGGATCGGCCCAGCTGCTGATCAAAAACACTGAAAAATGCCTTCAAACCTCTTCACAAACACTGCTGAAATGAACTTGGAAATCTGATGAATAACGCTGGAAATTTCTGAGTGAAATCCCCTCTCAATCCCTTGGGGTTTTTGTCCGCAAGAGATAAAATCCACAAGGGTTTTCGTCCTTGGAATTTCTGATAAAAGCTAGAGCTCTTAACAATGCAAATATGATAATAAAAATCTGGATGCCTCCATACAAGTCGACTTGTCTATATAAAGGGAAAACAGCCCAACAACCACCTCTAACCCAGCCAATCAAATTATTTCTTTCCCCTATGCTGGTCGCATTTTTCTCCTTTGGGCTTAGTGGCACGATTTCCCATTTATGACTCCCAAAGCAAGTCGCACTTTTCCCTTTCTAATACAATTACTTTTAATTGTATTTTGATGTTGACATTTTAATTTTATTAATAAACTTTATTATTTATTATATGTGCTTTTATAATATTTTTTTTTTTTTTAAAACAATAGCACAATATAATAAAATAATAAAGCTTAGTCACCCTAGAAACCCCCCTTGGCCGTCGGGTAGACAAAAAGGGCCAAAGGTCTTCGTCCTAGCTTATTCGGAAAGAGGGGACATTACAGATGGAGAGAGGATAAATCAATTTTAAATTGTTTATTCTTGTTTTTAGGATGGAGCGCCAACATAAGAGAAGATAAAGCAATTGTATATTGTTTATTCCTATTTTTTGGGGGGTTGCCAACTTTGGAGAAGGCCTTGAAAGTTATAAAGGCGAACTTGAGGTTTATCATTACATTCATCTTGGAAATTTATTGACTACTTCATTGTCTACAAGTAGTTTTTGCTTCTGCACCAACAATAGAGAACGAAAACCCTCATTTGCATATAGATCTGAGGATGGAATCCACAGTATCTAAGCCTGACAATCTCATTCAGGGGTTGCAATGTTCTTTCAAAGTACAAGTGTTCATCCAGTTCAGCTAGTGCATCATATTCGGGGCCGTTTTAGCATCCAAAACAGCAAGTACAGCTAGGATGTCCCCCTCGGAAACAAATTTTTGTACTGGTGCCACATTTAAGAGCAGTGTTCAGTCAGCACACCTTGCATGTTCATATCTTTTGTGAGAAAAAATGTATTCAGACATTTTAGTGTTTTTATTAAAGCTGATTTGAAATAAATAAATAAAGTTTGTTTTCCTACATATTGTCGTTGCTGTTTTTTTAATAAAAATCAGTTTGTTGCTGCTGTCATAAAAGTTCAAATTTTTATACTGCTGCCCTAGGGTTTGACAAAATATCCAGATTTGTTAAAAAGTATTTTTCAGGGATACTACACCAAATGAAGTATATTTGAGTGTGACATAAAACAACATCCATTATAGTTATTATGATAACTAGTACAAATATCTTAAATACATCTATTTCAAAAATGTTGATATAGATTTCAGAGTTTTTATCTTGGATTTTGTGCAAATCACATTGATTAATAATTTTATCACATTCTTTTTATATTTTCCGCTCGTTGGTGACAAAACAATCTTTCCAAAAAGGGCCCCAAACTCTATGATATAGTCAAGATATTACTATTCTTTGATTGACTTCTCAAAGATGAAAAACAACTTTGAGTGACAGTTAAGGAGTCAAATTTAATGTAGAGAATAACATTCAAACAGTCACACAATTAGATCCCACCCCTTGCTGCCATTGTAGAATGCCTATCAGCATAAATATCGTTATCTAGTGATTAAATCAGTTAAAATTCATACACAAGAGGGTTACTGAAATTATAATGTTTCAGTTTAAGTCTGCAAAATTCCAAGGTTGTGTTGTAACAGGGTGCATTTGACCATAATTTCAAAATTAAGTAGCATGAAGAAAAATCGCCAGCTCCCAAGCCAAGCGAGACCTAATAAATGCAGCTGGCTCAGCTTTGGAGGTTAGCCACTCAATAATAAAACACCAAAAACTACAGGAAAAAAATTTAAAGCTGGTATACTTATGCTCCCTTCCTCGTATTAACATCTAGATTTATGTTCTACAGATCCCACGAGTGAAAAAACGGCATTCGCAGCATGGAGAACTTGTTTTTAGTGATTTAGGTAAATTTGTTGGCGGTTTTCATTGATTTTAACAACTTAAACTTGCCGAATCTCTGGCCATCTGTTTGGCGAGAACAAGGCCTGGCCCAAAATGGGCCTGCCAAGCCCAAACCGAGTCTGAGTGTCAATACTAAGCATTAAAGAATGGCCAATAGGATACCCATGTCCTCACCCAATATTGTTACAAGAGAGAACAAAAAATCCCAAAATTCGAAGTCAAATGCATTAATTCGTTAAAATTGCACTTACTTGGCAGTATCTTCTCCCGCTGGCGTAAAACTTGAACACATTCTGCCCCTCCTTGAGCAGAAGCGGCGTATCGTTTCCATCCCCGGTACCCAACAGACTAAAATTCTTCTCAAAAATACCATCTTTTGTAGCGAATTGCGCGGCCCAGGCAAGCGCAATCGCTTCATTATCCGCCTCCCAAGAAAAAAGTTAACAGCAAATGCGATCAAGAAAGTGACACAGAAGAACTCGATGTAATACGACTGGGGGCCCGCAGGAGGCCGAGGAGTAATACGACTGGGTTTGGAATTAGTGTTAGGGTTGGGGTTTGGAGATAAGTTTTGGGTGTCTGGAGGAAGCCCTCGAATTCCTCCTCGTCCCAGAAATCATACTGAGAAGTTTTGGGTGTCGGGGATTTTGGGATTTCGGGGTTTCGTCTGTTTCGGGATTTGTGGGGTTCGGAGTATTTTGTTCTTCTTGCGGGGGCCCGTGATCGGTTTCGAACCCGGATTGGGTAAGCTGGATTGGGGTAGGGGTGGGTTTGATGGAGGGGAATTGTGTGGGGAGGTTTCGTCATCGAGTTCGTCGGATTCGTCGCCGAAGCCCTCGAATTCGGCGGCCAGAGCGGAGGAGCGTGCGATTTCGTGACCTATTAGGGCTAATGCTGAAAGTAAAGCTATGTACCACCAAAGGGTTCTGGGGTCTGGCCGCGGGAGAAGGGCGGCCATGAAAGCTGGAAGGAGTGATGCTCCCGTGAAGAGACCTCGTCTCTTCTCCATGGTGGATCTGCGAGTAATGATAAAAGTGAGAGAAAATGGCGGAAAAGTGGCTGGGCAGATACATATATATATGGTGGAATGTATGGTGGGTATTAATCTGAGAGTTGGGTGTGAGGTCAAGTGGCGAGTTATGGCAAGTTATGGACTAAACGAGTTGTATTGAATGAAGTGAGTTGGGTGTAGCAGTCAGGTGGCAAGTGAGGAGGGATTAAATTTGACGGTCACCTCTATCCGTCAAGAAATATTTTATGAGAGTTATCTTACTAATATCAATTTGTATATGAAGTTTATTTTTTATTTTGTAGGTTTGAGATTTGTACATTCTAATAAGTGTAATGTTTATTTGTCTTCGTATATTTTAAACTATATTAAATATAATGCAGTTTTTTTGTTTTTCGAATGCGATGATACAATACATAATACTTTGGTTTGAAAAATCCATACTTCACTAATTTATAATGACATTTCACATGGTAGAATTTTAGTTGGTAGAAATTTAATTTATATTGGAACATGATATCAAAACTTTTAGAACACCAAACTTGAAGACAAGTACATAGCCATACCTATTAGAGGAGGATATCTACTAGGCGAGCATCGTTTTGAAGCAAACTTTCATTATGCACACCCAATCCCCACTCCTGAGCATATTAACCGCTCTAAAATGCCCAAAGCGGCCATGAATTTTGCCTCAATATGCACAGGTATCTCCTCCAATATGCACCACTCGTATTCAACTCTTCCATTCAGGAGCTCCTAGATCGATATATGCTTTGCCACTCCTCAAAACCATAAGCAAACGACCATTGCATTCCACAAGAGAAGGCGAAGAAATATTCACCACAGACATGGCGGCCTTAAACTCTTCCCGAGATACCTTTGTTTTGGTCGGAAACAAGGACACTCTACAATGCTGATAAAATCAGTTTTCGAACCAAACGCCCACATCCAACCCAAATTTGGCATCAAGTAATGTTTGCGGGGATAACTGTCATAACTGGACCCTGGAATCATACACCTCTGTCAACAATCCTAAAAAATTATCAAGGATTTTTATGTCCACAAAGGGGTCTTCCTCTTTCTAACCACAATTATGTAGGATAACGAGCCCAATGCCTCATCCCTTTGTAAATTCATGGTAACTTAATGAATAAATACAATCATATTCATGGGAGGCAATTATCGACGGGTCACGTAAGTTTTTGTAGAATGTGGAAGAGGAACAATGGTCGTAACTCACAATCAAGTGCGGATTCGAGAATCATAACAGTAAGGTAGATCGACAGAAAATTCCCGAGCCACCCGCTTTCGGTGCTACAGTGTTATGCCTACAATTTGCTACTCTATGAGTCTGCGCAGGCTATAGGCTTACAATCTCATTGTTTTATTTTATTTAATGATAATATTAATAATAACAAACTAATAATGTCATCTTGTCTTTTAAGTTTAGTCGTTTGTATTAAATATGTTAATTAAATTAAATTATTGTGCCTTTTCATAGCCCATCGCATCACTCTCCGTAAATCGTGTCTTCTAAGTCTTGACTATCGAGTCATTACTTTTACTATTGGCTTATATTAAAAATGAAAAACGGATGATTTTTAAATGCAAACGTTAATATGACAAGTTTGAAAAAACATTGCCCATCCCATGATACTGATTGGAAATATAAATTGACCATAAAATACGTCTAAAAACTAAAGAAACATCTAAACATGCATCTTAACCCCTGAGTGAGGTTGATGACACCATAAGGAGATTAGAGGAGTTACATGGATTGAAATGAGTTGGGTGTGGAAAGTAATGGCCATAAAGAGAAAAAAAATAAAAGAATCTCCCATCATAAAAATATGAAATATCACAAAATAAAAAGTAAGAGTACATCACGAATTCATTTTGTTTTGGTATGACAATTTACAATATCATTAAAAAAATATTTTTATTTGTAGATAAGTAATGAGTGAATTGGAATGTCCAATGGGTGGTGGTGTAACAGATTCTTGGGTCTCTCCTTGTAATTGGGAGGTTTAAGGTTCAAATCTCGGCTCGGTGTTAAGGCGGCCTACTACTGCTGCGGTTTAGATACCTAGTGATAGGGCTCCATGATAATGTGGTTTAATCGTGCCTAGTTGAGAGCGTAAAACTTCCATCCTTAGATGGTTCCACGGTTGATGTGGGTTGGTGATGCCACTGATGGGTTAGGGCCCTCCCCTAAGTAACCTAAAATCAAAAAAATGAGTGAAATGGAATTCTTTAGGTAGAAAGTAAGTCAAATGATTTATGATAATCATAAAGAACAAAATGATTATACAAAAATATGTATAGTTATTTCATGTAAGTACAATTTTTAGCTTATTTATTATCACCGACTTTAACATCTTTCAAAATAATTACTCACAGAGGCGTATACTTAGTGGAACCTTATATGGGTGAAGCCTTGCCAAGTCTAACACATTCAGGAGATCAACGATGGAGAGGAGTTTGCGTAAGAGATGCGTTAAAATCCTACGGCTATTGTTCATTTATTAGTTGTGTCCTTCGTTTGATAAAGGTGTGACTGACAGGACTTGTCTTTAGTGTCCTTGATTGATAGGGTTGTGACTGACAGGACTTGTCATTAGTAATATTGCAAGTAGCCTCCAACTTCCAAGTGATTTCCACTTCCCTATCAAGCATTTTGTCATAATTGTACCACACAGTTCATAGTGATCCCACAGGCGCACGTCTCTCGCCTCGCTACTACTCATATTGTGCAAAATAGAGTAATTGCCAATGGAATTACAGTAATAGTTGCTATGGTTATCTGTGTAGACATAAAAATTTATTGTCATGCTCAAGACTTTCGCGCCATAATCAAGTTTAAGGGTAGCGGCAAAATAGCTCAATGACTTTCAGATTGAGCAACTCATATTTGTCTTCGCTCATGAGAACAAATGGAAATTTATCCATGCTCCCATATAGATTGTTGATGGACCTAACCACTTTAGGTCCTTTTGAAGCAGATAACAGTTTTTAAACGGAGCCAATCGGCAAAACAAAAAGACTAAAAATTAGATCAACAAAATTCTTTCCAACTTCTCCATATATGATTCGTCTTGATTTCTTGTCAACCAACAAAGTTAAACTCATGGATTTGACATCACCATTCCCCATTTCACACTTAAAATAGTTCCACTTTCATTAATTCATAGAAATGCTAATGTAATGTATTTATAGGACGAGTGCATGCCTATGACACTTCAATAAATGTTGGAGATCTAATTATGTTTGTGAGTTGTGTGAATTAATCTCATATTTTAATATCAGTCCTTCATTAACTAATTAGATATTGAACATTTTTTAATAGTAAAATGACAAATTAGATATGAATTACACGTGTGACGGACACCATTTAAACTCTCCAAAATTGCGACCACGCCTAAATTTGTTGAGAGTTTAGCTCTTCCATGTGGTTGTTAATTCTAGTTTTTAATACAATATTTTAATGATTTCTTTATATAAATATAAATAAGTTATATATTTTGGCATATTTACATATATTTGTAGAGGAGTATTTAAAATATTATACGGTTTTCTATATTTTTAGCCTCTCATTATTTACACCTGCCTAAAATTTTAACTCGTAATATATAGTTAAAATCACAAAAAAAGGCCCACAACATATCAATTTCTAGGCCTCCTCTCAACAATATAGTAAGAAGGGGTCGTGGACAATTCAATTTCTAGCTCACGTCAGTCGCCCTAGGCAAATACACTTGTCGGTTTACTCTTAATTTATATTAAGACACAGACACTAAACAAAAATATGTTGTTATTTTAATAGGTTAAACCTCGGCTATGGAAACACCTTCTTAACCAAATCTAAAGTATTTAATTAAGATGAAATCTTTGTTCTTTGTCTGTATTTCTTTACTTCTGATTGGTTAAATAACTTGGATGCAAACCGCCCCCTTCCGAAAGATAAAAGAGGTACACATGTGATCTACTCAAAAATGTTAGGAAATAAGGGATAAAATATGCGGAATAATCCCTCACAAAATTGCAACAGTAGAAACTAATATGCAAAAATATTACAGATCTCAAATAAAAGTGCAGAATAAAATAACACAACACAAAGAGACAGTATTTAACGTGGTTCACCCAATTTGGGCTACATCCACAAAGAATCACTTGCTCATATTTTATTACAAGCCACTGCTCTCTCAATACAATACCCAGATCCATTTGGAGCTATGCTCAACAAACTCTACAGAATTCACAGCCGAATTCAAAACACATCTGCAATGTTTACATTATATCTACCATATGCACAAAACCATATAAATAGACAACTACTTAAGCAGTTTTACAAAACCGTGGGCCAAAATTGTCCCATAAACCTATGGGTCAAAAAACCCGCCCATATGAGAAAATCACGTTTCCCGATATATCGAGCACGTTTTAAGGCCCAACATTTTTTCAACACTTAGTGTATAGTCTTCAACACTTTCTCACATGAAAACAGGCTCCACAACCTAACAAAAAAATGTTTGTTGTTATTTTTCCATGCGACAAAAAATATTTTGGTAGCCTGGCGATGTTCACCTTGCAAGTATTTAGGATGTTCAATGACTACGTTGGAACGAGTAATAAAGCAAGTGCTTCTAATGATGTCGGTTTGTTTTGTTGTTGGTGCATTCTTTGTTCGTAATTCTCTATTTTAGTCAAATATATATTGAACCCAGTCCACTCTTTTTAGACCCAACTGTGTGCCCTTTGCCCTCGCTATGCCTACAGCTCACGTATGTTTGTTCATAGTTTGATTACAAAATAAAATTTAAATATTTACAAGTATTTTATGGCAAATATCATGAAAAACATCTAAACAGACTTGAAACAGTAATATAGGGCACATATAGTAGATATTATTTGGGCAGGGACAATAGGTCATCATCTCTTCCAATTGTCTTCCATCGACATCCATGCATTTAATACATTCCATGAATTCAGATTTGTTGCCTTGTCAATAGATTGTAATCTCTAAACCGACCTTTCAAATTATAATCTTCCAATGGATCCTCCGAATTTTAATCTTAAATTCACACATTCCCTTTTTGTAACCTTGCATGACATCGACAATCGAAAGAGGACATAATGCACTTGGAAAAAAACTCTCTTTCTTTACCAATGCCTTAACCATTGATTACGCTACACAGCATGTTTCCAAATGCAAGTCTCGATAACTGGGACTATCAAGCTTGAGGGAAATGAGAGGTCAACAAGCATCCATCTTTGCATTGTCGATCCTCTAGCCAACTCACAATTGTTTTGCATTATGGATCAATCATGATTTTCATCTCTTCTAAATATCCTCCATCGACATACATGCATTAGATTCATTCCACGCATTCAGATTTGTTGGCTCGTCGATAGATTATAATACTCATACCAACACATTCCCTTTTTATAACCTCGTATTACCTTGACAATCAAAGGAGGACATGGTGCGCATAGAAAGAAATCCCTCTCTTTCCAATGCCTCAAACATTGATTGTAGACACTCTAATTTCACATCTGTCCTAAATCAATTAATTCCCCCATCTCAATTCCCACAAAAATACACTTTGAATTAATCAAATATAAATCGATTAATTATCCTTTACAAACCTAAAAATGACCTAATCCTTACCACATGTCATTATTCTCCATGTTTCTCCACTTTGAATTAAAAATTCAAATTAAATTTTCACCCACTCTTTGCAAAACCCCACTCACCTAAATCCTCCACTTATGAATTAAAAATTCAATTCAAATCCTCACCCACTCTTCATTGCCCCCACTCACCTAATCATGCCCACATTTTCAAACTGCGATTACTTAAAATCCTCTAAGTTAATCCAATTCCCAAGCTATAATTACACCCTTATCCCCATCTAAACACATGAAGAATAAGCTTGAATATCCCGTCTGAACTCTTCCATCTTTTGAGCAAAGAACATCCTTCCCACCTCATCCTAATGTCAAAATATCCCCATCTTAAAGCATCCCAAATCCATAATCCCTTTGTCCATTGGTGCAAAGTAAGTTGATCTTGTTGCAGAGAAGGCCTTGCTCTGGTTTGAGGGAAGCACCTACATTTCACGCAATCATGGCTCATTCATGTTTAACTGCCCATTCTAAGGTTTACTAAGGAATCACAAAGGAGGAGGTATTTGGCTAGTTGCTTTACTTTCTTGATTATCAGTGTATTTTCCTAGCTCACATTTTAGCATGCCGGTGGGACTTACCCACGACTTATTATTTTTAATCTCACAACTCGTTGCTCTGTCCATAGTTTGCCTACTGGTATTTGTCGTTATACTCTCATTTTCCATTCCATATGGCATGTTGTGGCTAATGTTTACTTTATGGGAGATAGTATTGCTTTGTGGTGTCTATGTTATTTGTGCAGGTTCTGATGGTGATGGACACTCAACTCCGCCCCATCGTAAACCTCTTTGAGGGGGTCATTAAATCGGCATTTATTTGTCGTCACATGTCTTAATAACCTCTTTTGTGTAGCTATTTTAGGATCCATTGGTATTCGCATGTTGGTTTGTTTCTTGTCGTTTTGTTTCTCGTTGCGTTATTATGTTTTTGTGCAGGTATTGAGTACCCGAAAATAAGAATTGACTAACTTTTTGTTTTCCATTTTGCTAACCATGCATATTTCCACAATCTAAAAATCCAAAACATCTTGATTTATAGTCGTTATTTAGTGTGATATTTTTTGGAATATTTCGCTTTCGATTCCTAACTTGGTTGTAGGTTGTAAGGGGTTAGTTTGTCTTAATTCACATTATACATCTATATTTTGACAATATCAGAGCAAAAAAAATCATACTTTGAGTTCTACGGTCATGGGAAATCAGTCCAGAAAAATCAGATCTTAGTGTCACGATAGATATCAATCCAGATTTCTAAAAATAAAAAAATCATTTCAATATTTTTCGATCGGTTTGATTTAATACTCATATTTTGCATTTGGATTTAGTGTTATTTTTAGTGTCGTATAGATTTAGTGTTATTTTTCATTTTATGGTTTGTACTAATCTAGTGATCTATTTACTTTATGAAATTTTCTATCTAAAACCTGCAAAAACAAAAAAAATATTAATATTAAATAAATAAAGCTTATTCTAAAATGACCTAAACTACCTAACCCCCACCCTTTTAACCCTACCATCCCACCATCTCGGTCGACTCCGACAAACCTATCACCCATCCCCCCATCCCACCCCTAACCCATCCCCAAGCTCTCTCACACTCCCGATCCCCAACTCCTGGCCACTGGTCGTAACCCAGGACCCTTACCTACTCGACTCTCACGTCCCAACAACCTCGTCTCCCTTCGGCCCCTCAACCGAGCCCTTAATCCCCCATACCTCCGACTCCCTTACACTCTACATCCACTTCAAACATAAACAATCTATCCCGACCCCAACACTCAAAATTCCACCCAAATCAATCCCAAACCCACGAATCTGCTTAGTTCGTTATCCCTATTTTGCCTCCATTTGGTCATCCTAGACCCCCGGCACTTCGAAACCCCTCCTTTGAGCCACTCGGGCTCCCCACAGTCAACCTCAACCCTTCCTCCTTCACAGCTTGGCCCGAGCCGACATAGTATCTCTCGCGCTCCATCTTCCTTTTCCCTTCGAACCCGATGCATACAACCATGCAGACTTAATACAAGTCAAAACACGAATCACCACCAAACACCATCTATTTTGTTTTATTTTTTTAGGTGTATACGTTTCATTTTTAGGCTTTTGAAACTCCCTTAGGCGTATTTAGTCTTAGCCATAGTTTACACGATGATTGAAATATTGATACATAGCCTTTATTGCACAATTGGTTTCAATAAGTTTAATTCATAAATTGCCATTTAATTCATTTATACCTTGTTATAGTTATCCAATTATCACGTGTCTATTAATTTGATATCAATTTTTCTCAATCGCAATACACAATTTGTTCATCTAACATGTTAAGATGAGCTTACATTGTAATTTGTTATTTAATTCATTTGTAACTCGTTATAGTTATCAAATTTGTAGTGAGTTTTACATTTAATTAGCCATCGTTATCAAGTTTATGTTTCACGCTTAAGTTAATATCAACTTTGATATCTTGATGAACAAAATTAGGACTTCTAAATTATTTTTTCACATATTTTTCGGCTCCATGGACTAATCTTGTTATTTGATATTGCAGATGGATTTTACGACTCTTCGACCAACTTCATACATTGTCAAAGACTATATTTCAAAACCTATACACGACACACACCGCTTTCTTCCGACCTTTCACCACTTACGCGGTTGCAAATTTAGGGTCACCGGACATTTGAAACCCCTTGGATTCACTTTTTAATCATTTAATCATTGTTTAAACACCTTGCATTGTTATCTAATGCTTTTGGGTGAATCTAGTTGTCATTTTCTTTTTTTTTTTTTGTGAAACTAGTTGTTAATCCCAACCCCCCCATGTGTATGCTCTTCTCTCGCTTGTCAAAGTGGCCTAGAGAACCAAAAATGCGGCAGTGTGGTCTTTTATCATTCTCTTTTTTTACTTGCATTTAAAAATCAGAAACTACTAACTTGTGTTGTTCAGGACCGTATGATTTGAAATTTAACCGGCTAACTTTGTTTACAGGATCCATTCCCATGTTATTTTATGTCTCAACTATCGTTTCAATAATTATTTTACTTAGTCGCATTATTAATATTTGTTCGGTCGTTGGTTATGTATGCTCTTTTTTTGCACCTTTGAGCGATCTGGAAAATCAAAAATAACCACGATCACTTTTCTAAAACTTCGTTTGCGCAGATAACTACTAATTTTTTTCCGCAAGATGGCATCGCTGGAATATTGTCAAAAACACAAAACAAAAAAAAAAACCTTCCCGTAAAAGTACCACCATTCAAAGAAAATTGTTGAAACCAAAAAAAATTAGCACGCTTAGGTACGGTGTCATTTTCTACCAGGTGATTTATTTCAAGTTGGAAATAACTTTGTTGTTAATCACATCATCATTTTGTTTTTGCACATAGTAGAGGTGGATTTCATCACCACCGACGCTACATTGGTGACGTGGAATTCACTACCACGCACCACCAGCATTTGCATTTGCATTGCACTTTGAGACCTAGTCTCATCACAGTGTTTGGTATCTACCTCACCCCTGGTCCCCACTTACATGTGATGATGTGTATGGAACATGTGAGTCATGCCTAAATAGTTGTAACAACGAGGCCTGATCATCATCCTTATAAATCTTGGGGAGTAATAAGGACACCATACACACTTCCATCCCCCATCACCTTCCGCCTTTTCCCAACACCTACCTTGGACGTGGTGATTCACTCCAAAGTAGGTAAGTAAGAATTGGTGAGTCTTTTTGGAGTGATAAGAGCCTACATCCGCCATTCCACAACATATTGTATGATTGCATGAAACAATGATTATTCCCAAAGGATCTACCTCTTGAGCCAAAACAATTTGATACACATGATTGCTTGTTATTTGTAAACAAAGTAGTTTAGCATCATTCTTATCATAAAACTTGGTTGATATCAATGTGTTTATTGTAAAGTTCAAATCCTAGTCGTGTTCCACAAAACCATTTCTCAATAGATTCAATACCAAACAAAATCATTGAATCAATCAAACAACGAAGATCAAAATGTTACATTGATTTCATTAGCTTGCTTTAGCCAACAAAAATCCTCATAGCTTGTTTCAAGCTATATCAAATTGATATTGAGTGACTTGCATTCACTCCTTATCTCATCAATTGTCAAAACATCCTTCATAGCTTGTTTCAAGCTATATCAAACTGATATTGAGTGACTTGCGTTCACTCCTTATCTCATCAATTGTCAAAACATCCTTCATAGCTTGTTTCAAGCTATATCAAACTTATATTGAATGACTTGCATTCATTATGTATCTCGTCAATTATCAAAACATCCTTCATAGCTTGTTTTGAGCTATATCAAACTGACATTGAGTGACTTGTTTGAGTTCACTCTTGTTTTTTCAACAATCAAGTTTATCTAAAACCACATCCGACACAAATCCCTTCATAGCTCATTTGAGTTATATCACAATTATGTTGAGTCAACTTGTTTGAGTTACTCTTCCTATCAACAATCAAGAGCTTGTTCAAGCCAAATCTACACAACGTGACACAAATCCCCTAATAGCTCGTTTTGAGTTATATCACAATCATATTGAGTTAACTTGTTTGAGTTACTCTCCCTATCAAGCAATCAAGAGCTTATTCAAGCCAAATCCAAAGCAACCTCAGTTCTAGCTTATGCTTAATCACGTTTTCTCAAACTTCATAGCCTCTTTTACAGCTTAATCCAGTGCACATACTTACTCATCATGGTAGTCATAATCATGAAAATGATGATGAAGAAGTCATGCAACCAGAACTCACCAATGAAGAACAAGAACAAGTAGATAGGGTGATAGAGAAAAAAAGAACAAATACCTACTACGCATCCTAGCCATGGGGGAAAAACTACCCCTAACTTCGGGACTAAAAATCTAAACAAACTTATCAACAATGGTGAATCGAGTCACCATAATGAAATACCAAACAACCCAAATAACTCTTCAACCGACGAGTTATTTACCAAAATCCAAGAGTTAACAAGGAAACTTGAGGAAGCAACTGCTAGAACTGAAAGGTTAAAAGACCCCAATCCAGAACCACATACTCACGAAGTCCTTGATAACCCATCCTCGACTCTCCATTCGCATAAGAATGGAAACATATGAAAGACACCATTTAGGGACTACAAAAGCAATCAAAACAATTCAACTTTGAAGAACTATGCCCCTACCCATTTGATATGGAAATGTTACGCTTACCCTTTCCATCATCCTTCAAAACTCCAAAATTTGATAAATACAAAGGCAAAGTGACCCCCGTGAACATGTCAAATAATTTTACATGCAATGTCAAGAAGTAGCTTATCATGACACATATCTTTTACGATTATTTCCTAAAAGTTTAGGAGGACATGCCTTAGACTAGTTCCTCCATCTTCCCAAAGGGTCAATCATGACATTTCGCAGACTTATCAGAAAAAAATTTGTAAAACATTTTCCTTCAACCTAGACTCGAAGTAACCATGCTCGACCTTTGCTGAACACTAGGAAAATACCTAACAAAACTTTTTGCCTCCTTTTTACAACAATGTGAGGAATTGCAAGTAGATTTCCTTGCTCAATACAGAGAGACAATTAGTCAACATTTTTTCCCAAACCTCATTGCATAATTATCCATTCCACATGCAAATGCACTATCTAAGTAATTTCGAGGAAGTCATTGAAAATGGAACACAGATAGAGAAAGCCCTCATTTCTAAGGGCTTACTTAAAACACCCTTTAGGGACCAACCTCATAGAGACGCCCCTCAAAACTAGGACAAATCCAAATTCTTTAATCGGAATGACAACATAGTCAACGATGGCATTATTGATTCTCGTCATGTTCAAAACATTCAAAACAATCCACCCAACACAATTAAATCCAACAAACAACTGATTGTCATCCCTAGAAAGGAGGCTCCTTCTCGTGATAGGTGAAGATAGTTCACTCCACTTGGAGAAAGCCTATCTAGTGTCTTCCGTCACTTAGCAAATGCAAACATGATCACGTACCCCATCGTCAAACCCTTCGAAGAAGGGAAACCCAAACCAAATTGGTATAAGGATAATGAATATTGTGATTACCATCGCATAAAAGGGCACTCTACAGATCGATGCATGCAACTCCGCCATTACGTCCAAGACTTGATCAAACACGAAGACATAGAAGTTGAAAATACTTTTGAGACAAAGACACCCAATGAAAAACTCAACATGTTCAAAAACCCCTTCCCTAACCACGATGATAATTCAAAGGACAAGGTCAATCATCAAACAATTGTTGAATACGACTCACTCATCTCGACTATAGACTATGACCAAGATCTAGTGGCTACCATAAAGATCAAAACCAACTGTGCAATCACCACTAGACAGAAAAAGTGTGGGTCCCCACCACAAAATAATCCACTACTTCGCCTCTCACACCACCTCCTAATCCACCATCTAACTCCACCACCACTTCCACTTCACAACTACGCCATCATTCAACATTGTCAAACAATTGGAAAAGACCACAACACAAATTTCCATCATGGAATTACTTAAGTCTTCTCCCGCACTACAACACATCCTTACACAAACATTGAATGATGCTCGTGTCCTAGAGGACATCAACTCACAACAATTCCAAGCTTTAATCACACATCTTTCAACACCCAATCTTATTCTATCATTCGGTCTCATTGACCTTCTTAACCCCAACATTGCTAACAATAATTCTTTATACATCGAGGGTTATATAACTCATCGTAAGATCAAACATGTATTAGTTCGACAATGGATCCACATTGAATATTTGCTCCATGAAACTCTTACATTGCCTAGGTTACACTGAAAATGATTTATAAAATGACATCATAACCATTCGTGGGTATGATAATAGTGAAAGAAAGTCTAAAGGCACAATCACATTACCTCTCAAGGTTGGACCAATCACTTTAGACACACTATGTCATGTGGTGGACGTAGAAGTTGCATATAACATTCTCATTGGCCAACCATGGATTCATGCCATGAAATTTGTCCCATCAACGTTCCACCAATGTATTAAATTCCCTTACTTGGACAAAGAATTTACATTATGTGTCGATACCCAACCCTTTGAGTATTATAGATTCCTCGAAGGGCGGTATAAACATGATCACTACTATCCATCGATAGATAAATATGCTCCACCTCGTGTAATCCCTAACAAAACATGTGTTGATCCAGATACGCTTCCCAAACATACTCTAAAACCATCATCTTCTAATCAACCATCGTCTACTAATCCACCTTCCACTAACCAACCTTCTTCTTCTAACAACAATCCCCCTTCCACTAAACAATCCTCTTCCTCGCCTAGTCAACCATCACCTTCTAATCAACCAACATCTCCCAATCCATTCTCTTCTACTAATCCACCTTCCTCATCTAAAACTAGTCCCCCTTCCACTCACCAATCATCTTCTTCATCTAACCAACCTTCCTCTTCCAATAATGCCCCTTTTGTTAAAATACCACCACCTCGATTAATGAAGTGTCATCTTCTAATTCACCCCTCTTCTTATAACCCATTCTCTCCATATTTCAAAACTACCAAACTACCTTCCCCGCCACGTGAGGTACCTACTGGTCCCCTATCACACACATTCAAAATCATTGATAAAGGATGCGGTGAATACCAATTCTAAAATGTTGTGAATTCTTATAACATCAGTAGATCCCCACAAACCTATGGCAAACCCAACGCTCTACATCTTAGAATCCATCCCACTTACAAATTGGGTCAGTTAGTTTGGAAGAAATTTGGTTATCTAGACAACGAACATATTCCAAGTTCTTCAAGATCTTGGTTATATGACGATGAAATTTCTTCTTGTTACGAGTCCCCTCAATTTACTAAATCTCATCGAATGATGAAAAACATGTGATGGAAGGGTAGAGGAATCGGTCCAAATCAATAGGTTCGTTTAGATTCAATCACTTGTACTAAACATCACGGTAAACATGGCCTTGGTTTCAAGATACTTAATGCAACTCTTGTATTAATCTCAGTGATGATGATGACACCAACTCTAATAGTGACGTTGGGTCTACGCACAACCTTTTTGAAGACCTTGCTGAAACAAATATCTACTTTGAACATTTATCCATTAATGTCATTGATTTTGAGCTTCTTCATCCAAATCTCATAGACCATGACCAATTACATCATGTAGCCATGGACATGTTTCAAAATGATGAAGCCATTGAAGATTTCCTTGGAACTCAATCAAATTCCCTTTCCGACCATAAAAAGGATTTGAGATTAACCTTGATGAATTTTCCTATTTCGGTGAAGAAATAGAATATTCGGATCCTTTACCTTTGGAAACCTTAGATAAGAAGCGAAAACAAAAATTTCCCATAGTCAAAATCTCATCACCACCTTATCAAAAAAACATGTCAATAAAAAGTCCCAACATCACAAACAAAAACATGTGTCGATTCCCTGAATCACCCGACACCGATGACTTACATCAACCACTAGCATCATTTTCGAAAAGGATACATCTAAAATGTTGGTTGAAGAAACCAAAGATATAAACATCGGTACTCCCGAGTAAAGCAACCAAAAATTTAAAACTCGACATCAGTCTGTTCGACCAGAATGCATAGAGTTCACAACACTCCTCATTGAATTCCAAGATATTTTTGCATGGACCTATAAGGACATGCCAGGTTTAGATCCATCTCTCGTATTACATCACCTTGTGGTGCATCCGGATGCAAAGCCTATAAAACAAAAACTACACAAAATACATCGCAAGGTAATGTTGTTTGTAAAAGTTGAACTCCATAAACTCTTAGAGGAGACTTCATAAGACCTATTGATTACTATAAATGGATTTCCAACATAGTGCTTGTAGCCAAGAAAACCCCCGACATTAGGATATGCATAGACTTCCGCTATGATATCAACAAAGCTTGTCCAAAAGATGACTTTCCCTTGCCAAACATAGACATGATTGTTGAATCTACGAAAGGTCATGAAATGTTCTCCCTAATGGATGGATTTTCTAGCTACAATCAAATATGTATTGCTAAAGAGGATCAACACAAAATGACATTTACTACACCATGGGGCACCTTCTGCTATAAGGTCATGCCTTTCGGATTGAAAAATGCAAGTGCCACATATCAATGAGCCATGACAGTCATCTTTCACGATATGTTGCATGATATCATGGAAGATTATGTTGATGACATATTAGAAAAATCTAAAACACGGATAGGACATCCAGGTGTGTTGAGATGCATCTTTGAAAGGTTGCATGAGTATAAAGTTTTCCTTAATCCAAAGAAATGTGTATTCGGGGTGACCTCTGGAAAGTTGTTAGGGTTTATTGTCTCACAAAGAGGTATAGAAGTTGATCCCGCAAAGGTCAAAGCCATCATGGAAATGCCTCCTCCCCAAAACCTCAAAAAAATTATGCGTAGTCTTCAGGGAAAAATCCAATCCATTCGATGCTTCATATCACAGTTAGCCGATAAGTGTCATCATTTTAATCAATTATTAAGAAATATGCACAGTTTCACTAGAACCAATATTGTCAAGACTCTTTTGCTAAGTTCAAAGAATACCTTTCCATCCCACCTGTCCTTATGTCACCAGTCACAGATAAACCCATGTTGCTTTATACATCTGCCACTGAGCATGTCATAGGAGCTTTGTTAGCACAACACAACGATCAAGAAAAAGAACATGTTGTTTATTACCTTAGTCGAACACTTATTGAGCATGAGGTACGATATTCCCAAATCAAAAAGTATGCTTGGCAGTCGCTTTTGCATTCCATAAGTTACATCATTACTTGCTTAATCACACAACTAAATTGATCGCTAAGGTTGATCCCCTCAAGTATCTCTTGTCTCGACCTATTCTCACAGGAAGAATGTCTAGTTGGGTCATCCTACTTAGTGAATTTTATGTTGAGTTCATTCCCTTAAAGTAATTAAAGGACAAGCCCTCGCAGACCAACTTGTTGAGGCACCTCTTCCCATAACAGAACCACTTCATTTTACATTTCCTAACGAAGATCTTTTTATACATAGACGTCGCACCAACCTGGAATCCATTCTTTGATGGATCTTGTAATCTGCATGGATCAGGAGCTGATATTTTGCTTATCACACCATATGGACATGTTATCCCCAAGTCATTTCGATTAGCATTCCCATGTACCAATAATATCACAGAGTATGAAGCTCTCATAGCAGGTTAAAACTAGTTATATCTTGGAACCTTAAAGAGTTGGTTGTATTTGGTGACTCTTTACTTATCATTAAACAAAGTTATTGATGAATACCAAGTCAAGGACGAAAAATTATTCCATATAAGCACATGGTAGATAGCCTTAGAAGCTATTTTCGATTGATTAGTTTTGATCAAATCCCTATAATTTGACAAATCTGCAGATGCCATGACAACTATTGGATCTTTATTAGAAATCGCATCTAATCAACCCCAAACACATTTTCTCATAGAACATCTCTTAATGCATGCTTATGATCTTCTTGAAAATACTATGGTATGTGAAATTGTGGGTCCAAATAACCCTTGGTACCATGATATTTACACCTTCTTCCGCAGTAAAAAAATTCCTACCAACATGAAATGTAATGAAATTACTTGTATACTTCAGATTATGAGCATAAATAGAACACCAAATAACACAATATTTTAGAATAATGATCTCAATATGCAATTAGAATAGCTTCGCCACTTCGAGGGGGAAACCTCCAAACCATAAAATAGACTCAAATGCTCCAATGATGATTCATCTACTACCTACAATCCCCTATATATATTATTCCTATGCTTATGGCCATCACCAAGGCCGACCTACTAAGCATGAGAAAGTATAAATGATATAATAAAATGATATGGTAAGCCACAAGTCAGCTACTCATATCCTAATACAAGCAATAGGTTAAGGGCGTAGCATGCCCTTCCCCTTTAAACCAACGTTGAATAATCATGGATGTTCTTATGAGAAAACCTTCATCCTCCCGGGTTCGCATCTTCTATGCTCTCGATTCTTCCACTTGATCAAATATTCCTTAATGTCTCTAGTTCTCAACCTCTTAGTATGTGTTTGAAAAATCTTCTCTCGGCTCCAAAATGATTCATCCTTCCTCATCAAGTTCGGTAACTCTATCTCGGGCTTCAAATTTCTATCCAATAACCTTCTTCAGGCAGGAAACATGGAATATCGGGTGTATGCGTGAAGATGGAGGCAACTCTAGTTTATAAGCAACACTACCAATTTTCGTAGAATCGATAAGGGCCATAATCTTTAGGAGCAAGTTTCTTTGTCTTTTTTTGTTTCTTTAGGAAATCGCTTGTAAGGCTGGAGACGTACAAAAACCTAGTCACCAATTTCAAAATTTCTTTCACTACAGTGTTGATCTGCTTGTTGTTTCATCCTGTTTTGTGCCAATGCTAAATTTTCCTTCAAACTAGCCAAAATTTGTTGTTGATGTTGAATGTGTTCCTCAACATCTCTAACCTTAGTTTGCACCCTCAAGGAAGAAGTGATAGAAGGTGGATGGTAACCATATAATGATAAAAATGGGGTCATTTGAGAAGAGGTATGAAAAGATGTGTTATACCACCATTCTGCAAGTGGTAGCCATTTAATCTACCTTTCCTACTTATCTGATACAAAACAATGTAGATACCCCTTTAAGAATTTGTTGACCACTTCCGTTCGCCCATCGGTTTGAGGATGTTAAGATGAAGCGTGAGCTAGCTGAGTACCCAAACATGAAAATAATTCCATCTAAAAATTACTTGTGAAAATAGGATCACAGTCACTTATAATTATCTTTGGGGTTCCATGTAGCCTTTGAATTGTGTCCAAAAAATATTTCATGATCAGATCTGCTACAAATGGATGTGATAGGGCACAAAAATGGGCATATTTTGTGAGCCTATCCACAATCACCAAAATAACATTCTTACCCTCTGAACAAGGAAATCCGATGATGAAATCCATGGAGACCTCCTCCCATCTCTGGCTAGGAATTGGTAAGGGTTGCAACAAACCTAGTGTCTTAATTGTTTCCCCTTTGTTTTGTTAGCACACTAAACACTCTAATACAAACTTTTGTACATCCCCTTGAGTCCTTCCCAAAATAATTCTCTTTTTATTCTATGATATGTCTTGAAAACCCAAAGTGTCCTCCAACAGTGAGGCATGTAGCTCTGCAAGAATTTTATGCTTAACTCATAATATTTACTCAAGTATAACATGTCCTTATACCATAAAGACATTACCTTTCCACTCAAATTTGTTATATGTTATAAAGCCTTTCTTGATAAACTATATTAGAGATTGTGTATCCTTGTCTTGATCCCATTCCAATTTGGCTTCATCCACCGAATCACCCATCAACATGGACATTCCACATAGTAAGGCATCTATGGATGTATCCCTTACGGACAACGCATCGCCTACTACATTTTCTTTACCATTTTTGTATATGATTTAAAAATCATAACCCAACATTTTTGTTGCCCACTTTTGTTGTTCCTCATATGATAACATTTTCTCAATAAGTATTTGAGACTATCATGATCGGGTTTTACCTTGAAGTGTCTACCCATGAGATAGAGCGTCCATTGCTTGACCACATGAAGAATAACCATCATTTCTTTCTGATAGATAGGTTTGAGCAGATATTTTCCTTTGAATTGGTGAATCTCAAATGTAATTGGTCTTCCTTCTTCACTGTGTTAGAAGCGCTCCCAATCCCGATCTTGAAGCGTCACATTCAACAATGAAGGTTTTTGAGAAGTTGGAAGTAGCCAAAATTGGGGTGTTGCACATGGCTTCCTTTATTTGCTCAAAGGATTTAGTGGCTACATCTGTCCAATGGAAGGCATCCTTCTTTAACAATGTAGTGAGTGGGGTTGTTGTTCTACCATATCCTCGCACAAATCTTACGTAGTACCTTGTTAGTCCTAGAAAACCATGAAGATTTTTGAGACTTCGGGCCTTAGCCATTCCACCATAGCTTTGATCTTCGCGGATCAACTTTGACACCTTCATGGGATACAAAGTGACCCAAGTTCTCTACCTCTTGTACACCAAAATAACATTTGGATGGCTTTACATAGAGATTACGTGTCTCCAAAACTTCCAACACTTTATGTACATGTTGTAAGTGTTCTTCCCATGTCTTCTTGTAAATCAATATGTCATTAAAGAAAACAAATACAAATTTCCTTAAAAATGGCCTAAAAACAATGTTCATCAAGCTTTGAAAGGTTGAGGGAGCATTTGTAATACCAAAAGGCATTGCCACAAACTCATAATGGCCCTCATGAGTCCTGAAAGTCGTTTTATGAACATCTTCCTCTCTTATTCTAATTTGATGGTACCTCGAACAAAGATCTAATTTTGTGAAATAAATAGCACCATACTGATTCATCAAGTAAATCATCAATTTCTTGGAATAGGAAACTTATCTTTGATGGTGTACTTGTAGAGTTCTCGTGTAATCTGGACACATCCTCCATGTTTCATCCTTCTTATGTACCATGACCTTTGGCGAATAATATGCACTTTGGCTATGCCTAATGACACCTACCTTCAACATTTCTGTACCATTTTCTCGATCTCACTTTTCTCGGGAATATGGGTATCTCGTATGGTCGATGTTAGGTGTTTGCCTCCCAAGAATCAATCGAATGGCATGATCATGATCCCTAATTGGTAGTATTCCCTTTGGAATTTCATCAAAAATAGACAAGTGAGCATCAACAATCTTGAAGATCGGGTGGCATTAAAGACTACAGTATTTTGTACTTCTATGGAAAATAACTTTGTTATAAATCCATCTACTCCTTTTCTGAGAACCTTTTGCATCTAATGAGAGCTAATAATATGTGGAGACTTAGATACCATCCCATTCAATTGTATTTTTCTTCCATCTGAATGAAATCGCATGAACAATTCTTGGAAATTCATCTCTATATTACCTAAGGTTGTGAGCCATTGGACACCCAAAACAATATCTACCCCTCCCATAGAAATAAAAAACATAGGCGAGTCTAACATGTAGTCTCCCATGGAAAGCTTGATACTATGGCACTTTCCTATGCACTTGACTGTCCCACCATCCGCAATCATAACTTGCATTTCTAGAGCTGGGTAAATAAAACAATTGAGGTGGGCAGCTAACTTACTATTTATGAAGTTATGAGTACTCCCAAGTCAATCAACATTGTCACCTTCTATTTTTTGAGGTATCCAATAACCTTGAGTGTTTGAGAGTACTAATACCGATAAGAAATTGTAGGTTGGTGATCCTCTACTTCATCTTCTACTGGTTCCTTAACCTCTCCTATAATTTCAGCTTCCTCATTATCCTCATTACCTTCGTCAATATAAAACAACTTCTTCTCAGCACATTTGTGTCTCGGTCCATATTTGTTGTCACAGTTAAAACATAATCCTTTTGCTCTCTTTTCTTCCATTTGTTTGAGGAGTTAGTCTAATTGGCCTAGCGAATGAAGGGGAAGAGATACTACGGTCTCTGGTGTTAATGAAAGGCGGCCTCCTACTACAAAGAACTTTTTCCTCTACTTGACGTGCCATGATAATAGAATTAGAAAGCTTGAGTGGATTAAACATATGTACCTCATGCTCGATGTGGTCCTTAAGACCCCCAAGAAACAAGTCATTCAGATTCTCTTCTAGAATATTCTCCACCCTTAAGGATAGGTTTTGGAATTGATGCACATAATCTTTAATTGATCATGTTTGTCGTAACTTTGCTAATTGACTAAAGTAGTTCTATGAAACACGAACTATAGTGCAACTCCTCGGTAAAAGCTGCCCAAATGACATTGAGACCATTCTTCTACCTCTAAGCACATAACCATCGATACCAAACGAATTGGTCTGGTTTAAGATACAGGGATGCCAATGTCACCTTTTTTCTTGATGGTGTTTGATGTAACTCAAATAAGTTCTCCATTTGATTTATCCAATTTAGGGATCCTTACCATCAAATTTGCGCATATCCACTTTCGACATCATGTTCCGTGGTTGCGAATAAGTTGGATTCTGATTGGGCTGGAAAAGTGATCCAACATGGTTATTTTGTCCATGATTTTGAACTGAAGATCCTCCTTGGTTGATATGGGGCAGATTTGGGCCATATTGTTTACCCTTTACATGTTGCATGATATCATCCAACCGTTGATTGATTTGGTCTATGTCTCCTTTAAAGGCCATCTCAAATTGTACATTTCGCAGCTCATACTCAAGTTGGCTCACCTTATGATCAACTGAGGTAAACCCTAGTGCTAAATAATTTGTATTTACCCCTTCTGACTCCATCTCTTTAATCACTGCCCCATCTTTATCTCGAGGTTTTACTCGAGTAATCGGATTCTTTTTGCTCTTGTGGAAGGTTCCGCCATGATGTCAAATCTTAGGGTTTAGGGTTCCGATACAAATTCAGCTGAACAGGAAAAACACAGAGAAGATACTAATACCATGTTTTTGAGATATTTCGAAAATGTAAAGAACTTGAGAAAATTCCACAATTTAGTCTATGGAGCGATTTTATGAAAACAAATATAAATCAAACAAGTCTAAAATTTTCAGGAACCTTACTTGAAATGTTTTGCAACTATGGTAAAAATATCTCCCACCAATTCGCTTTAGTTCAGAAACAAAAAATTAGGGTTTTTGCCCTAATTTTGGCCTAGATTGCAGCTCTGATACCACTTGTAATGAAATTACTTGTATAATTCAGATTATGAGCAGAAATATAACACCAAATAACATAATATTTTAGAATAATGATCTCAATATGCAATTAGAATAGCTTTTCCACTTCGAGGGGGCAACCTCCAAACCATAAAATAAACTCAAATGCTCCATTGATCATTCATCTACTACCTAAGGTCTCCTATAAATACTATTACTATGTTATGTCCATCACCAAGGCCGACCTACTAAGCATGAGAAAGTATAAATAATATGGTAAGCCACAAGTTGGCTACTCATATCCTAATACAAGCAATAGGTTAAGTGCGTAACATGAAACCAATTCATAAACGTGTTTTAGCATAGTGAGCCTCTTATGACACCATTTTAGCAAACACTCTCTATAGACAAGGTTACGATGGCACCTGCTCCAATGTCTTAATCGGAGGATATCTCTAAGCATTCTAACTAAAGTCCATTCTGGTATTTGTGGAGCGCTTTACAGACGATATAGCTTTAGCCAAGAAAATCTTGCGTGTTCGGTATTATTAGCCCACCATGGAAAATGATGCATGCCATTTTGTCAAACGATGTCAATCTTGTCAAAAACATGGAAACCTTATCCACACACCTTCCCAAACATTACAATTGATCACCACACCATGACCCTTCTCTCAATGGGGTTTGATCTCATCGATAAAGTCGGACCAATGTCATCCGACGAACATAAGTTCATCATTACCGCTACCAATTACTTCACTAAATGGGTAGAAGCTTATGCCTCTCACCTATGTTACTGGCAGCCAAATATCAAAGTTCATTTTTAACAATATCATCTATCGATTTGGAATTCCATCCTCTCTTGTCGCAGATAATGGGAAATCATTTAAAAACCAAGATGTAAAAGACCTTGCCAAACATTTTCGCATCAAACTTAAGTGGTCTACTCCATACTACCCCCAGGGTAATGACCAAGCAGAGGCAACCAATAAGACTTTAAAATCCATCATGGAAAAAAATGTCAATACACATGGACACAATTGGCACACTCAAATTTACCCGCTCTTTGGGCTTACCGCACACCTACGGGAGCCACCCCATTTTCCTTGTTTATGGTTACGAAGCCATTTTACCTGTTGAGGTTGAACTCCCATCCTTGAGAATATCCCTTAAAGATGTAATTAATGAAGATGAATATCAACAATCACGGCTTAATGAACTTGAGTTTCTTGATGAAAAATGACTTAATGCCCTCAATCATCTTCAAGTCTATTAAAATTGGTTTGCAACACAGTTATCATAAAAAATTAAGACTCAAAGGGTTCGAGCATTCGATTTGATCTCATTCTCAAAGAAAATCAAAAGAATACTACCAAAGAGCGAGAAAAACAAGGAAAATTTGAACCTAATTGGTTAGGACCCTATGTAATTACAACTAAATTTGGCTCTGGAGCCTATAAATTGGCCATTGAAGATGGTCAGGAACTTGATGAACCAATGAATGTAGTACATTTAAAGAAATTCTATTCTTGAGGCACTCTCTATTCCGGAGACAACCGCTTGTACATTGTTCCTTTTATCTTACTCATCTCTGAATAATTTAAAATCATTCATTCCATTGGCAGATATTTTCATTATCAAAATCACATCTTCATATTCATCATCATGAGACAAGTGTTAATATAGATCCTATTAAGTTTTGTGAGTATCATACTTCTTATAATATCTCCCATTTTCAGTTGCTTTCGCCTATGGTCATACCTAGAAGCTTACTGATGGTAATATATCCCCTTCAAATAAATTATCTCTTTTATAACAAATCTCTAAACTTCTTTACCTGGTTCGTTTGATCGTCCATCTCAATCTTCGATGTTGAACCTCGCATCCTACTAGTCGTGTGGGAGATTGAGATTGAAGCGAGACACTCCTTCCCAAATAAAAATCACTATTGTAAAATTCAATAAATTAAATAAATTATGAATAATTCATTGTCACACCTTTCGTCCTTCACAATCTTTGGTGTTGAGCCCACACTTCTTACTGGTAGTGTGAGACTGGGAATGGAGGGAGGTGCCCTTACTTATCTACATCTTATCTTCGATGATAAACCCTTGCTTCTTACTGGTGGCATGGCAAAAACATAGAGGGTCATTCATAAATTACAAAGCATACAAATGTTACATTAAAAAAACAAGAAATAATTTTTTTTTTGCTCACCTATGTTTTGCCTTCGGTGATGAGCCCTTGCTTACTGGTAGCATGGGGCAAGGCATAGGGAGTCATTACAAAAATACAAAATCTTATAAATTTGAAAGTGCTTACAATTATAAAATCCCCAAAGAAGTAATTTAGATGCCTAAGTGAAGAGAGAACTATCCCTTCACCTCATATCTTACCAATCAAGTAGGCCACATAATTGTCTAAGTCTAGTACGTGACCTATAAAGCAAAAGTCATTTTGAAACTGGTTCAATAACCTTAAGAAGAATTGAGTCACAATTTCCCAAATGGATTATTATTAGCACTTGTCTCTATATTCATTATCTACATCATGCATCCTTGATTCTCGGTGATGAGCCCTCGCATCTTACTAGTTGTGTGGAGTCAAGAATGGAGTTGGACTTATTTTCATCATGTCATCACCAACATATCTTACCAATGGAGTGAGAATTTTTAATTTTTCAAGCATGAGTTACCACGAGGAACATGGTACATCTGATCGATACCATGGTTTATCACCTCTTAAGCGCTTTGCATTACGGTCCATAAAATTCCAAAAAAATCTCTGAAAACATTAAATAATCTCAAAAAAATCTCCAAAAATATTATGAAAATCCAAAAGAATCCAAAAACATTAGAAAATCCCCAAAAATAGTATAAAAATCCAAAACATTAGAAAATCTCAAAAAAATATCTAAAAAGTATGAAAATCGAAAAATATTAGAAAATCCTAAAATAGTATAAAAATCCAAAAACATTAGAAAATCCCCAAAAAAGGTATAAAAATACAAAAACATTAGAAAATCTCAAAAAATCTCCAAAAACATTATAAAATCCAAAAACATTAGAAAATATCACAAATGCAAAAACATTTCAAAATCTTAAAATTACCAAAAAAACTTAAAAATCACAAAATCCTAAAATTTGCGAAAAACCATCAAAACCCACAACTTAACAATCAACACAATTCGCGTCCTTTCAACTATTATCCCCAACAAATGTTCCAACCACCTTATGACATTTGTCACATTCAAACCACTTCCCTCGTGTGAATCCTCATTGGGCAAATCCAACTCTCATTGTTTCCTTGTTTAAGGACAATGATCCAATCCATTATGAATCATTGCATCCCTACTTGGGGCACATCCGATCAATCATCACTGTGGAGCACACTAGGGACATGTTTATTGGTTCTTGTGTTGCATTATTAGTTACAAGTTTATTCATTACTTTATTGTATCTTAATATATTACATGAGCATCTTGATTTTATGTATCCTGGTGTTCTCTCTAATATACTTATGTTATCTGATTGCATATCATATTGGGGCATCATACCTTCGATGACCTTTGTCTATGCTCTCTTACACTTGCATATCATATTGGGGCATCATACCTTTTTGATGGCCCCGATTTATGCTCTCATGCATATTACAGTCTATTCATCTTGATCTTTTATATCATGATGCATCCTGTCATGTGTTATTTAAAACTAAGATGCTTTCGTCACATGAGTATCTTCTTGCATAATCATAATCTTACTTTGCACCCCATCCATTCACCCATGCTAATACATTCCCCAATTTGGGAATCCTACTTGATCATTGTTGTAGTTTGCGAATCCTACTTGAGGATATTTCTCAAGTAGCATTCACTATCCAACAACTCCTCATCCCCCACCATGGTCACCATGTATTTTATCCATTCATCCTCACTCCTCATTTCTACTCATCCGCCACTTATCCCCACATCACCCTTCTCACCATTCATGTCCCCTTTCACCACTTTGTGTTCTTCCCTTTCACTCTTCCGCTTTCATCTTGACAATCTTACTTAATCACCCCTTTCGTGTGGGACTCTTGGTTGAGGTATACCCTCTTCCTAAGATCTTCCTGCTGTAGAAAATTCTCCACCATCTCCTCTTTCATCAGACAACAATCACCACCACACATATTTCCGCTCTACCTCTTCTACTTATCATTTCTACCTCATCACTCTCACCGCGTGGGCATCCCAATTAAGGATTCCCCTCACACTCTCCATTCTCCACTGCATATGTTCCTCCATCCATTCATGTCACACTCCTTTGTTTCCTCCTTCCTTGTTATCACCTCCTCTCACCTCTTGTTCCATTATGGCCTACACCACTCACTCTTTTCTCATCCTTCCTAGTATCTGTCTTCTGCTTGGTAATCTTACTTACACACTCTCACAGTATGGAAAATTCACTTGAGGGTTCCCCTTCAGTCCATCTTGTCATACCCTCTTCCCACCAACTCCATTAATCACTTACTTCTTCCCATCATTCTTCTTCTTTAGCTTGGCGATCCTACTTAACCATCCCCGTCACATGGCAATCTTACTTAAGAGTCCCTTAAGGATGATATATCATCTTGCACTCCCCCATCACTACGCATCTTTGCCCTTCACTTTTTCTTGGCATTCCCCATCATCCCATCCTCTCATCATCTTTATCGTCATCTTTGCTTGGAAATCTTACTTAACCACTCATGTGGCATGATGATCTTACTTAAGAGTCCCTCTTAAGGATGATCTGTCATCTTGCACTCCCCCATCACTCCACATTCTCACCGTCCACATTTTCTCGTCAGTCCCCATCATCACATCCTCTTATTTCCTCTTTCATTCTCACAAACACTACCTCCTACTTTCCCACTTTTCATCTCCATCATCCCTCACTTAGAAATCTTATTTAGCCACTTCCGCCGCATGACAATCTTACTTAAGGGTCCTCCTTAAGTTGAACTCATCATTCTGGACTTCTCCTCGCCTCATTCTTTGTCCACTCCATTGATCGTTTCCTCCCCCTAGTCTCCCATACCAACCACATTTTCCTCCTACCATTATCCTTTCTCAACCTATCATATCACAGAGTGCATCTATTATCTTCCGCATGTAATCATGTTCCTTTCCCCCATTTTCCCCTTCTTGATCCATCATCCTTCATATCGTTTCTTTCCATTCTTTTCATGTCTTGTTTCTTCATCTTCACCTCGTTCATCCTCATCCTTTCGCATCCTCTCCTTGCCTTCACCTCATCACTCACCTTTTCTTCACTCTTCTCATTCCATCTTCTTGAGTTCTCCCACATATCTACCCCCATGCTTACTTATCATTGTTGTTGGTATTCCCCTAACATTTTTTCATCCTCGTCTTTTGTTTCCTTGCTAATAATTATCGGTGGACTTCTCCTAAAATTTATTCATCCCCATTCTGCATGACCTTGTTCCCTCTCTTTGAACTTCTCCTTTTTTCTTCATTCCTTCCTTCCTCTGTGCCCACCGATTATTATCGGGGACTTCTCCTAACGTCCCTTCATTGGCGTTTCCTCTTCCATTCCTCATTTACTTTTTCCATTTCCTCACTTTTCCTCCTATCCTTCCCTACTAATAATTATTGGAGGACTTCTTCTAACGTCCCTTCACTGACATTGCCTCTCTATCCCCCATTCTCTCTTACCTCCCATCCCTTTTCTCCACTCCCACCCTTTCTTGCATCGCATTTATTCCCCACCTCTCCATCTTCCCTTCGCCCTCTTCAATATCTTTACTATCTTCATCATACACCCTCTATCTATTTTATCATCATCCTCTTATCCTCATTTCATGCATCTCCGCATCTTTTCCAATCTGTGTCATTCCTCCCCTCTTTCTTCTCCTTACGTTCCTAATGTTGCTCACTCTACACCTAATATCCCCATTCTTGATTTCCTTCCTTCTGCATCATTTTCTTTATTATCCTCTCCTCCTTCCCACTCTTCATCTTGTTTCATCTTCTCTTTATCATCTTCTTCCCCTCTTTTCCTCATGCCTCCTTCATACTTCCCCATCAGTACCCTGTCCCTTTTTGCTATCGAGTCTTTTTACCCCATCCTCATCCACATGCATCTCCATGTGGTTTGTACCATATTCTCTACCTTGGTCTTCCCCATGACGATCGGGTTCCTTCAATCTTCTCCGTGTCGCTTCTCGTCATTTCTTCTTCCCCATCATATTCACCTCCCCTTCCTTTCTCTATCACCCCTACCATTTCAATCATTTTGTACCAGTTTCTCTTCTTTTCTCTAATCTTCTCCACACTTTCCTGGTCCCTCATAGTTTCTTTCTTTTCTCCATTCTACCTCCTCTTTCGTCTTCTTTAAATTCTTCATCGTCCTCATCTCCTTCATTTTTCCATCCTTCTCTCCCTTTTTCCTGATTTTACCCCCTACTCTCATCTCGTCTTCTCCTTCTTGTTCATATTTCCTCATTCTCCATACCCTTGTCTTCTTCACCTCCTACTTCTATAGTTTATTTCTTTTCTCAGCTCTATCATCTCTTTCATTTTTCCATCATTTCTCTCCCTTCATCTCCTTCACCCTTCTTCATTTTTCTACTCCCTTCATTTTGAATCTCTCTCCCCTTTTTTCATAATTTCCCTTTCTTTATATCATTTTCTTGTCTTCTTCTTGTTTGTCCTTCATCATTCCCTTCTTCCCCTATCATCCCTCTCTCTTATTCTCTTCTACCTCTTTCATTTTTTTCTCCTCCTTTGTCTCCATCCACTTTATTCCATACCCTTGTCTCCTTCACCTTTGACTTTTCTTGCTCTTCTCATAATCAACCACTACTCCTGTCCATTCCTTTTCTTTTTTCATTACGTCCTTCCACACATCCTCACACCTAACATTCAAGGCTGATTGAATCCTTTCCCTATTTGTGCAATACATTCTTACACCCCATTCTCATCCTCCTCTCTGCAGAATTGACCTCTCCTCTTTTCGAGAGCTTTGTCGTATCTTCCATCCCCGTCAACCCTCTCGAGGGGGCATCATCACATCTATCCATAATCACATCTTCCCATGACATTTTCGTCTTGAGGATACCATGACATCCATCACCTACCACCTTCTACTTTCCCTAAATAAATTTGCTCTACTTTTTGCTTATCAAAAGTAGATTGAATTCTTCCCCCATTCTTACAAGTGAAAGTTTGTTCTACTTCTTGCTTAGAGAATGCTTTATTTTTTCTTCCTCTGATAACTTCTTATCAAAGGAACACCTTCCTTAAGAAGAATCTCTTCAAAACTTTCAATCTTGCCACCTGGGGCATATTCATCCATCTCGTCTACTTTCTTTGAAAGGACACTACTTTCATAATACCCTTCCAAAGAGGGGCAAATGTAGACAACCTAATTTCACATCTATTCTAAATCAATTAATTCCCCCATCTCATTTCCCATAAAATACACTTCAAATTAATCAAATATAAATTGATTAATTATCCTTTTCAAACCTAAAAATGACCTAATCCTTACCACATGTCATTATTCTCCATGTTTCTCCACTTTGAATTAAAAATTCAAATTAAATCCTCACCCACTCTTCGCAGACCCCACTCACCTAAATCCTCCACTTATGAATTAAAAATTCAATTCAAATCCTCACCCACTCTTCATGGCCCCCACTCACCTAATCATGCCCACATTTTCAAACTGCGATTACTTAAAATCCTCTAAGTTAATCCAATTCCCAAGCTATAAATACAACCTTACCCCCCTCTAAACACATGAAGAATAAGCTTGAATATCCTATCTAGAACTCTTGCATCTTTTGAGCAAAGAACATCCTTCCCACCTCATCCTAATGCCCAAATAGCCCCATCTTGAAGCATCCCAAATCCATAATCCCTTTGTCCATTGGTGCAAAGTAAGTTGATCTTGTTGCAAAGAAGGCCTTGCTCCGGTTCGAGGGAAGCACCTACATTTCACACAATCAGGGCTCATCCATGTTTCATTGCCCATTCTGAGGTTTGCTAAGGAATCGCGAAGGAGGAGGTATCTGGCTAGTTGCTTTACTTTCTTGATTATTAGTGTATTTTCCTAGCTCACATTGATAAAGCTAAAAATGTACGCAAGTATCAATAAACGTGCTGTAGACATCTAAAATGTTGACATGATTAATTACAATTAATCATCCGCAAAACAACATCATCACCATCCACACAATAATTAATTACGAGATTAATTATTATTAATCCTCTATCATTTTATCATCATTTATCATTAATCCTTTAAATCCATCTTACATCCCATTTTATCATTAATCCATTATTATATCATATTATCTTATTTTAATCCTTCATTAACATTTATAGGAATTTAATATTCCTACACCTCACCTACCACCTACCCTACACATCCCTACACCTAGCCTTTCCATGTAATCACACCCCTAATCATCATTAATCAACCTAATCTAATCCTAATCCTAATCACATCCTCACCTCTAAATCTAGAGGCTTCTAAATCTAGAAGCCTCTCTAACCTTCTCCTTCCATTGAATTTTTAATTCAATGGAAGCTTCTTCCCTCCATCAATTTTGAATTCAAAATTTCTAGAATTATCCATTCTAGCGAATTCCAATCCTCTCATGCATTCTCCACCCTTGATCCCAATCCAACATGGCTTCATCTTAGTCATTGAATCCTCCACCCACAAACTATAAATCAAGCTCTCCTCCTCCACGAGATCTCGTAATGTCCCTTTCTTACCCAAGGGTTGTGGACGTTGGGAGTTTTTGAGAAGGGGCCCCGTGATTCTAATATCCAAGTTTTGCGTTTGGGGTCACTTTTGAACCATGGCGACTCAAAAAGGAAAACTTAACTTTAGTTACTTTTATTTTATTGGCCCCTCCATGGAATGAAATGTGCCTAGGGTTATTGGGGCATGTTTGCCGACGATAAGTATATAAGGAGTTGAGAGAGAAAGGAAATGAAACTTTTTACATACATTTTATTGACCCTTCACATGCAACTGTTGTTTGTGCATCTACAACTTGTGGAATAAAATCCCATAGGGACCCTAGCTTCGGTGGTGAGAGACCCGTCCCTAGCTAGCAGGGCATTCTTCGGTAGTGAGAGATCTACCCTAGTCCGTCATTTTTAGAGCCGCTTTTATGGATGTGTTACAGAGATATTATCGAGGGTTCAGAGGAAGGGTTTGAGGATTTTGGGGGCATTTGGGGAAAATAATTATAGGGCTTCCAGATTAGAATCACGGCAGCCATTTGGGCGGGCGTGACAACACGTTGAAGGCATCTTCGTCACAATTTCCAACCCTTTTCCCAACTAGGCGACTTTACAACCTTTATTTGGAGGGTTTCGGTTGACCATTTTTAGATCGAAGGTGGAAATATTATTACCTATATTTGTTAATGTTATTTCCAACGACCCTTAATTTTTGCCCTTGTATTTGGAGAGTTACGAACCTCTGAAGTTTTCCAACTATCTAGGGCACGCTGTGCTTTTTCTCGGCAGATTTTAATTTCGTAAAACTCCAGAAACAGTTTTATTAAGTCCTTTATAATAATATTAAGCTCTCTTTAAATTTTCAAGTAATTCGAGTGGATATTTTGAGAGATATTGATTTTATTTAGTTCGATGTCCTTGCTGTAAAAATATGCATAAATCAATATTTTATTTAGCTGCAAACTTCCAATATTTGGTGCATTTTTAAGTGGTATCCCATAAGGAATATTTGAGCCAACTTGGAAATCCATATAAAATCTCTCGCCATTTCTATCACTTAATTAATTCATCATTTACATTTAATCAACCATATACAATCAAATTCATCCTTCATCAATCTCTCATCAAGAAATCTAAGGCAAAATCAAAGGAGGTATTGCTTGTGTGTCTCTATCAAAATCTGAAGCAAACAATCAACAATCCAAGTTCCATCCAAGAGCAAATCCAACAAATCAAAGGAGAACCTATGCAACTTGTGAGTAAGTGTAGGTATTGAATCTCTCCTCTCCTTCCATCCAAGAGCAAATCCAACACATTAAAGGAGAACCTGTGCAACTTGTGGGTAAGTGTAGGTATTGAATCTCTCCTCTCCTTCCATCCATTACTCTATATGCGGTACTGTATTAGAGTGTTAGAATAAGAATTAATTTATTTATTCATTGTTGGCATTTTGCACTAACATCTATTTTTACATCTACATTTTGGCGCCCACCATGGGGCTTACCTCCCGAATTTTAATTGCTTTCAATAACATTTAATGTCATAAACAAAGTCAGTCAAATTTTTAAAAAAATCGTGATCATTTGCACCTTAAAATTTCAAATTTTCGAGATAGTCATTTGTTTCAACAAATTTTCCTTCGCTAATAGCGCATTTGTTCATATAGTAGCTCATTTGGGGCTTTTGTTTTAAATTTGTGTAGGTTTTGGTGCATTTGTGACACAAAAGCGTGCATTTACACACATAAGAACGAACTTGCACACGAAACAACGCATTTACACACATAACAACACATTTGCACTGTAATTTTTTGTTCCATCTTATGATTTGGTTCCTTTTTATTATTGGTTTGTTGACATATACATTAATTTATTATCAATATACCTCTTATGATTCAACGTGTTTGTGTTTTCATCCTTTGTCCTTTTAAAATTATTATTTTTTCATGAATTTTGAAAGATATGAAATTAACATTACATTTGGAAGATTGATTTTTAATTGTTAAGTGTACATATGTTTAAGTAGCCTCACAACTCTTGTTTATATGTGTCCATGCTAATGTATTCTTATAACATCCCCATTTTAAGATACTAGAACAAGGGAATTTTTTTTTTTTTATAAAACGTTCTCTGTTATGAATTATATAATTCAAACACACGTTCAAGTTTTAATAATTGTTCTCTGCCCAAACAATGCAGTTTGGAACACACAATTTCCTTTTAAAACTAATGTTCCCTGTTCACATATTTGCACATGGAACACACATTCATGCCATTCAATCTTATAACATGATTCTATATGCTGCTTGTAAATGACTCAAGAACTCGCCGATCTCCCATTTTCATGGCTCGGAGTTTCAACGATCTCTCATTTCATGACTCAGAAACTACCGATCCTTCATGTTCATTCATGCATAGTATAATATATATACAAGGTTCTCTTACCGTTTCCGGTAATCGAAGTGATCCATTTAAGAAGCCTATCTGAATATCTATTACTGATATTCATCTGACATCCTGCATCTTAAATTAGGTGATTAGGACAACGCAACCAGCACTTGCGATACTTTGGCCAAAGATTTTCACATGCTTTGCATGATCATATTCCTGGATGTGATACACACCAATGGAATACGTCCTTCACCTCACTTCACCTGTTATCTAGAATGGTCTTTCCTGGTTCCTACCAGTCCTTCCAAAATAAGGTCAAATTCTAACTCCAACTAGCAATATGAACGAGTATAGGAAGGCACTCATGGTAACTAAAGATACGCAGACATACGATGTCGTTCCTAAACGACTCCGTGTGTCTAGTTATCTTTAGTCCTCCGGAGTCACTCCGTATACGTGATCATACTCCTATCCCCAACCAAGATCTTAATATTCAGCTTATGTAATCTTGATGATTTAATTCGGGAGGGCATTGTAATATGTCAGCTATAACATTGTGTCGTCATGAAGACCCCGCCTTCATGAAGACACCGTGTTGTAGCTGGCGTATGTCAATGTCCTACGGAACCCTCCCATCGAGAGTACACATCCAGCTCAAGTGATTTGGATATGATCTTAATATTTAAGATCAACTTTCAACAACCATGCTGATCCTTTATCCTTGTTCTCATTACGGTTGATGGAGCTAAGAGAGACTAAATCCGTCTTCTAGCTTGCTATGCATCTTCCTTCTTCGTGCATAGAAGGGTGCATTTTCTCTACTTGGTTCTTCTTAATCATTGGATTAAGCAGCCCATTACCGACAGACGTAATAAGTTTAACCTATTAAACTTAACCAAGTTTTCCACAACTGTAACCAAATTCAGAATTCCAGCTTATTAGACATCATTTAAACAAGGTCTAATTCTCAATAAATGTATTCATTTATTCTCCTTAACCTTACATAGTTAAGGTCTATTAGCCCTGGATATATTTTTTCCATATCCTTACTTTTTGAATTTAACATACGAGGCTATTAACGGAGTCCGAATGCGAAGTTCGGCGCTCCTAAGTTATTTGATATTCCTTAGCTTCCAAGCTAATCCCGAATACCTATCAGTTATGAGATCACGTTCCTCCTAATCCTTTTTAATGTCAATTAAAAATTCATCTTAACCCAAGTATGAACTAATTACACATTTCAACTTAAAAGTTGCATTTAGGTAAGAATAGAAATCAGTTCCCTTTAAATCCATCCAAGGACAATTGAATAATTCCAAATCAAGAAATAACATTATATTTCCAATTTAATCAACAATATCAAACTGATATAGTCATTAAAATATCACACTTGTATTTGTATTCATCAATCCATTTCATAATCCATACATTTGCCAGTCCAAATGACTGGACTTTGTTTATATTAAACAACGTTACAACTCATAGATAGAAGAATGTACTTTCTTCTTTTCACAATTCCTTGTAGAGGAATAATAACTAACAAATACAATTCATCTTCAGACAATCAAAAGAAGTATCAGAAAACAACCATGTCTTCGTTTTACTCAAATTCCATCTGTAAAATTACTTGCACGGGTCAGTTCATTGAACTGAGCATATTAAGCACTTGTCATTAAAATGAGGTGCTTCCAATTAATCTGTCTCAATAAAAGAACCCCGCTTTTATGAAATGTTAATAAGAACATCGATCAAGAATTAAGCATCAAAAAGAATGAACAAAGACGCCAACCGAACTATCTAAATACCATCCCATCGGTCACCAAAGGATTGCTGTCCTATTTCCCACATAACCATTACAAGATGCAATTTCCTTCAACAGTTCCAGATTACAACATTTGTAAGAACTAGGAATACAAGTAAAAGCATACTTCTTTGTTATAATCATAATCGCTTATCCCTTCTCTTTCCTTACATTAGTAATAAATGCAAAGGATAAAATCTAACTGAAATGTAAACCAATTACTTTCCTTTCAGTTCATGCATCTCCTTTGATTTCAAGCAATCAAGTATAGATGAGAAAAGCAAACAAAGCAATAAATATAAATGCTTAAACCCAAGCAATACAAAATTGCTCCTAAACGATTACATATTTCAATCGTATGAGAGAAGAAATGATCATTTTTCCAAGTTATCCATTCACATTCCTATTCCTTTCCTCATGACTGTAATGCAACTTGAATCCAAACGAGTCATCAAATCAAGATAACAGTTCAGAGTGAAACTTACAAAATCCATTCAAAACTCACTTTCCAGCAGCAAAGAATAATTCCATTCATATTCAGCTTTAAATAAAGACAAGGAAGAATTTATTATCCATATCAATACTCCCTTTCAAGCAGGCACATACGAATACCAAAAACAAGTTGGTAAAACATCGTATCCATCATAGAACAAGCATTATAAAGAATGCATACTATGTACCTACTGTACTAAAAGATTTCATACTTCTTTCACTGTATTCTAACCGAACAAACAGTTATACAGTCACTTAATCAATTATTCTCATGACTTTCCATATCCATGAATGCACACAGTTCATAAATAACCATTTGCACATTGCCGTTACCTACAACAAGTCTAACTCATATTGTACAGAAGCTCTATTGTTGTTGTTTCCAGAACTCAAACAGAAAAGAGAAAAATTCATTCCTTTAACTATTTCAATAAGAAAACATCCATTTTCTTCAACGCAACAAGAATTACTCAAGTCGAGTTCATCATTTTTTTTTTTTGAATGACAGTGTAAAATCAGAGATCACACTAAACATTTAAATATTCCGTTTTGTCTGAAGAAACACAACACTCAGAAAACAATCTAAATGCCACTGTCACTTCATCAAGCCGAATCCAAATGTTCAATAAATCCCCAATTAACATTTCTTCAAAATTTAAAAGAAGAAGAAGAAGAACTCGTTTCCTTTTTAAATCCAGAAAAGAAACGATATCAAAACCAAATCGCACAGTATGCACAATTTTATTCAATATACCATATGAAAAGAATGCCCAGTTCGAGTTCTATCTCGATCAACCATTTAATCCAAAAACAACATTCTCCTATTTCCTAATGAGGTACATAACTCAAAATACAATATTCATATATCAATACCTCTATCAAGGCAAACCCGCATAGGGTATGAAATACGTAAGCTTGAGTACATGATCAAGACAAACTCAAACAAAAACTAATTCCCATGCATTTCTTCATTTGCACAGCAATCCAAAGTCAAGTGCGTTTTCACGATGACAGTTTGAGTTAGAAGATCAAACCGCATCCACAAAACACTATAAAATCAACTTTCCATCACAGCAAGAAGAAAACATAATTCATTCATAAGTTCAGAAGAAAAACAGTTACTTTCTCCAACTTTCACGAATACCCAAGTCGCATTCATCCATTTCTTTTACAAAAGAAAAAGCACAGCATGCAGAATATGACTATCACTTCCATCAACCGAGCTCATAATGCTCAATAAAACCCATTTATCATTTCCTTCAGAATCTAAAACAGCAGAAGGAAGAGGAACTCATTTCCTCAAAATTTCAGTATAGAAACAACGTCAAACAACTCACACAGCAGGCACAATAACATAGTATAAAGAATGAATTTCCCAATACTGTCGAGCAAACCAACACAACAAGGTCTGTATTTCCAACTCAAATAAATACAAAGACAGTTCAAATCACAACAACAAGAAAACGATTCTACCCAATCATTTCCAACATGACAACAAAATCGACTAAACCCAAATCATCTCAGTCATGACAGCAATCAAATAAACCCAAAACCCCCTTCATCAGAAGAGCAGGGTTGTTTTAATGAGACGTTTAAGCAAAGCAAGAGTTTTAAGGAGAAGGGCTTAACATGCCTGGTATTCTTCCTCGAATGCTCGAAGAAAACCGCGTCTACAGAAGGTATTTCCTTCCACGGTGACAACGACAAGCTTCCCAACAATCACCTTCTGCTACAGGCTCGAAAAAATAGCCTTGATTTCAAAAAACAGTGGTAATAACTAAACACAATCTGGTTCGATGAACCAAGAAAAACCAAATGCAGAGCAACTTCCCAAAAATCCGAACAACACAATAAACAACCAAAAAAATTCCTCCATACTCTTTCCAAGGCGGGCTGGTCACGATGACCAAGAAAATTGAATGCATTAAAGGCTCTGCCTTTTTCTATTTCCTCACGCCACCGCCGACTTGGGTTGGCGAACTTCCAAATTCAAATTTTTGCATGCAAACAGAGTTTAGTTCCATAACTAACTAGATACCTCTAGCTTTTCCCTGTTCCCGCCAAACTGGCGCTGTCCACGTAAGGACCTTCATTCAATGCCATTAAATTTCCTTCCATCCTTATCCTTTCCATCCCCCATGGGTCTGTGCGTCCCCTTCCTTAGGTTAGGATTAGTTTAGGATTTATAATAGTGTCCAAACCTAGGTCATCGCCTAGTTCTTAGGTTAATAGGATTTAGATCCATTTTCACCATTTAGAATTTAAAAATCCACTTAGGATAGTAGTTAGGATATAAGGTAGAACTTAGGGTTAGATTAGGGTCTAATTCCCCCTAACACTTAACAAATCGATTTCGGTCAAGTCTTTTCGATTGACATCTAATTTCAACACTATGCAGGACATTTCGTCCCACGTTACACATGCCTGAGTCACCCGCATCCAGGCATTTACCGCCTTACGAGGTCTCATGTTTCAACACAAAGGCATGGTTCGGGAATCGAACCTTTTCCGCTGGCATCTACGTGCTGCCTATTCATATACTCGAAATCAGTCGCACATTTATATCAACCTTCATCCGGTTTAAGAGTAAATCGACAAAGCGATTATAAGAAGGCCACAAAGATATAGAGTTCAAGCAAACATACGACAAATTTGTCGTCACATCAAGAAACATACAAGCAATAATAATCGCTTTGTCCCTGTAAACAAATTACAATATGCAAGAATCCATATTAAGCAACACATTCCCTTAAGATCAAAAATATATCTTAACATGTTTGCCTTCATTTCAGCAGTTACAACATTATGAAAAATAATCACCATGATAACTTACAAAAATTAGGGCGTTACAATTCTCTTGAGCATTATGTGTTTACGTGCTCTTGGAGAGATGGAGGAGAAATGATTTTAGCTACTTGGGGATTTCAATTGGGCTAACCAACTTTCCTCATGGCCAAGTGTTTTTCCCGTGAACTTAAACTGCCTTTGACTTCTTGCCCCTTGTTAACAATGTCATCAATGAGGAATAGACATGGTGTTTTGATGTGAGCATAGGACAGTGCAAGAATAATGTTAGACACACAGCCTTACAACATATTCCCGCTATTTGATCTTCCACTATTTCTATAGACGAATGACAATCAACATAATTACTTCAACCAAACATAAGGCTTTATCGCTTTATCACGATCAATCGTTAAACATACGAGTCTAGTGCCGTGTTTGCCATGAACATATCAACATACAACCTACATGCCTCTCTCCTTCGTCGATCATCTTACAACATAAAGATATACCATCCATCTCACCGCCACCTTGAGTGTACCGAACAATATATATCTTCGACACTTGTCTAAAACAATAGTTTTGTAAGCTCTTGGGGCGATGCATATGTGTACACATGTTTTTCGTCCTCAATGTGTATACATGTCCAGTGTATCCCACCTATATTTTATTAATAATATTTAAAGTTATCGAATTTGTTGCGACCTTTACAATATGTGTCAAAATTTATTCTCTCATTGTACTTATGTTTTTGTTGTGATGTGGCCTATATATGTAAAGGCATACACTTAAGTTTTTCTTAGTTTATATCTCCTTGGTTTATTTATGCATTTTCCATCTGGAACCTCTTCTCGTATTTGAACAACATTGTACCATACCATGTCCTTCATTTCATGTGTCGCATTACTCTTCCTCTAACAATGTTTCACCTTCACTCGCTCAAATTTTGTTTCTTCAACAACTCCCTATCGTGGTCTCCATTCCATTGTCTCGAAAGCAATTGCTAGTTCTTATATCAACAACATTGACTTTGTAAAGTGCCTAACACGATTCGATTGATTTGCACCTTCGCCATACAAAACAAAACCGCCGATTCAAAACCCCTATGGTAATCCAAAATCCTTTTAGGAAATCACCAAGAAACCTTATGTGGAAGACAAAATCACTTACTCACTAGAGAAGTGGCATAAAAATGGCTCTCGCATTACCCCAAGAGCTGATTGAACATGGTTGCCCCTTACCTCTTGCATGGGACTTCTAATCCAAATATCTTCAAAATTTGTCGGAAAGCCAAAAATTATTATTAAAATCTCTTTTCCGAGGTGTCCACGTACCTGAACGCCACGTCGCAACGAGGACGACACGTGTAAGGTGGCTTTCTTGTTTGCATACTCCCCTGCGAGCACTGGTTACTTCAAGGAATGAACGAGCACAGAACAGAAACCACACGATCTGTACTAATTTTCTTTCTAGTTCCATACACTACACGAATTTGTCCTCCAATTGACAGTGAAAATGGGAGCTGCTCTTTCTAAGGGGGAATTATCTCCAGAAGAGAAGGAGATAAAAGATCTAGAGGGATGCGTAACTGCTTCAGGGTTTCTGCCAATGCTGCGAACAGCATTTAACAACATGGCCGGAGCTTCCGATAAAAGTAGCCCTATCTCCGCTAAAACTTACATTTCCGCATCCGCATTGGAGGTAACTAACTCGCAAACCTGATTTCCTCCTTTTTACCACAGTGGATGGCATTTAGCAGAAACCTGCGTCGATTTTGCAGGCCATTATACAACAATTATCATCATTTTTTGTTGTTGGGATAACTTTAATAGAATTTTGCTGCTTTCAGATGAATGCAAACGGTTAAATCTTTCCAGTTAGGTGTTACTTTGATATTTAATAACATGGTTTTAAAAAAGTTCTGCACCGGAGATTTCAAGACTATTTATTCCTTATTAAAAATTGTTAATGTATTGTTTTCCAGGTATTTAAAATTTTCTATAACAGAAGGTTTTTATATTGTTGTTTTTTGGGAAATGTGGGTTAGGTTAGATTATAGATCACATTCTTAATGTTTTTAAACATGGTTTAGAACAGAATGTATGACATAATTATGTAATATCATATTTAAGAATCAATCTTCATGACCCATCTTATGAGTAGTAGTTCTCAAGAACCCATTTCTCATGAACACGAATGACCTACTTGACACTTAATACATGTAGAGGATTTTTGGGAATTCCTAGCAGGTCACCCTTCCCAGTACTACTCCGGCTCAAGCGTGGATGGATATTCTACTATTGTTGCACCATAACATTGCTAGAATATAATATTGTCTGAGTATGCTAGAGCTGTAGGATGACTACTTGTGGTGGGGAATTTGAAAAATTGACGCTCTCTTGCTTTCTCCCCAGTGTCCATTACCATTACTCCACAACTCCTTGGACTTTCGGTGTAATTATTTACTTGAATAAAGTAGAGCTAAAATCGGTTCCATATCATTCTTAAGCTGGTTTAGAACTTTTTTATTTGAATAAATGGATGAATTTGTAGGCATCAAAAATTTCTTCGACATAAATAATTTATTTTGATAGGTAAAATGAGGGATTCTATTGGGGCCCTCACCCATTTTCAAGAAGAATGAGGAAGTACAATGTATGCTACCATTTACATAGCAAAGTACTAAAGCATTAGCCAAAAAGGGCAATCCATAGCCTGCACATGTGACCGTAGCAGTCATAGCCAAGGAAGCCTAGAAGAAAGGAGGGTGGCCATGCATGTCTACATTCAACCCATGAAAGCCAATGCACAATCGATAAACATAAGAACTAACCAGCATAAAGCACCGGCCCACCCACACCTATTTCTGCCCACATGGTTCGCTCACAAAACTCCCACATTCAACAACTACCTTGTCTGACCCGCAAAGACCAATTGTGCCCAAACAATATCCAACAAGCAAGGAGTTGACAAGAATGAAAAAGCCCAATGTCAACACCGCTTTAAGCCATATGAAAACGAGGCTCCACCCACCACCCCACCACCAAGTTGTGACACAAATGATAGGAACAACACTACCGAATACCGAACCACCAACAAACCCAACTACCACAAGGAATAACCAAAACATGAAACCCAGACGCCAATACATTCTAACAACCAAAAGAAAAGGGGTGGCCATTATCACGGGGAGAAGAATTTTAAACAACGAAGTACGATTTCCCCTCACTACCCAAATTACTCATTCCACTCAAGCAATAAAGCCACCAACATCATGGACAAAACCCCTACCACTATAAGCATTGTCCTTGTAATTGCTCTTTTTGCATAGAGGGTCAAATTTGCTAAAGAAGATTTTACTTTGGGGATCTAGGAAATTGGCCTTGCGTATGCGGGAATTTCTGCCAATTATCTTTTGTAGCTTATAGGAAATTTATCTCGTGATGCCATGGTTGTGCTCATCCCTATTTGCACAAGTATTTCTAGTCATCGAGGGTTGAACACTTCCTTAAGGGAGGGGGCTTGAACACTTCCTTAATAGCAAAAGAGGCATTTCTTCTTTCAAATCCAATTAGATGTTAGGCCATCCGCCTTCCTGGGAGGTGGTGGAGAAGACTACCTCTTTCCTTTACTCGAGAAGTCCTTACTGTTAACTAGATAGACAAACTTTGAACAATTTCCTCACGATCGGACAACGACAAATTCACTAAAAAGATTTTATGTTGGACATCTAGGAAGTTGGCCTAGTGTTGTAGGAATTTCAGCCAACTATCTTTTGTAGATAATACGAAACTTACCGTGATGCCATGGTTGTGCTCATCCCCATTTACAAGAGTTGTACTAATCAATCACTGGGCAAACCCTTAAAAACTTCTCCAATATCAAAGGGGCATTTCTTCACTTGAATCTAAACAGTTGATAGGTCACCCACCGTCCTACATGATGCGGCGGAGAAGACTCCTCTTTCCTGGTGTCCTCAAGATTTCACCCGAAATTTTAAATTTTTCGTTCTTTTTAAGTAATGGGTCGTGTTTTGTGTTTTGTTTTCCTGCAGTTGCTTGCATTGCTCTAAGGTATCCCCAGAGAGTCATAAGAGCCACATTCGCCAAATACCCACATGTTGAAGCTCACTCAATTCCTTCGCCAGGCTTTGTCTGAAAGTGTTTTATTTATTTTTATATTAAATAAATAAAGTTATTTTAAAAATAGATTGAGCTAAAATTGGAGGATTTGGGTTATATAAAGCACTTCACCCCATCATTATTACCACAGAACATTCACCCGGGGGGAAGAATTTTTGCAGATCAACTAATTGGAGGAATTTTTGAGCAATTGCCCACAGAACTTCTTTCGGTTTTGTTTTTATTTCTTTTTGTCTGTGTTTTGGTTTTTCTCCGTTTTTCGTCCGGCAATCCCCGTAGCCTATTCATTCTTCTTGCAGACCTTTTCCCAAGCCTAGGGTTTTGAAAAAGCTATCCAGTGTTTTTAATTGCTAACTAATTTGTCTATAGGTGACCAGAGCTCAGGATTCCTTCAGGAGATTGCAAGAGGTTGCTTGGTCCAAAAAGGTGTAATAATGGATTTTATGAAAATAAGAAAATACTGCCACCAATGCGTAGAGCTCGAGAAAATATGCACTTTTAGAAAAAACGACACCTAAAACGGAGCCATGGAGTGAAAGTTATGGTACTTGCAAGTTTTTTGTTGCTACATCTTCCCGGACCCTTTCCAAAAATGGAAAATTTTATTCTATACTTTTCTTCACCGAAAATCCAAAAATGGAAAGAAATACAATCTAGAGCCAAAACGTGGTTTTTCAAAGCTGCCCTTCCTTCCAATTTTCCACGCAATTATTATAAAACAACCAAAGCAAGTCACTTAAAGCAAATTGTGGTTCTTCAAGGCTGAGTCTTCTAATTTTCAACCATCCAGTCTCCTTCATATCCACGATAGTCTTTTAAGTGCGAATCGTGGATATATTCAGTCTTGTCTGCCCATTTGAAGAGAATCCATACACTTGCAAATCCACACAACCTCTTGTATTGAAAAGTAAAGTTGTAAAAGTGAAATCGTGGATATATTCAATCCAGTCTTCCTAAAATCCACCAATTTTAAAGGAGCAAAAATCACTTAAGCAAATCGTGATTTCTGGCAGCCCAATCTTCTATTTTCCACGCACTTTTTAGAAGGAGAATTCACTAAGGGGAAATCGTGGATTATAAAGTCCTTGTCTTCTTCCATTCACGCATTTTTTTAAAAGAGAAGCAAATCACTTAAGTGAATTGTGTGGATGTCTGGTATCTTGTCTTCCTTTTGCAAAGCATCCTCTCCCTTCTAAATCCACACAATCCTCCTCCTTCATAATCCACACAACCTTTTAAATAAAAAGCAAAAATACTTAAGGATTTGCGTGGATGTTCATGAGCTTGTCTTCTATTTTCCTAAGCATCCAATCACCCTAGCATCCACACAGCTTTAGAAAATCAACGCAACATTTGATTGAGAATTGCAAAGCATTTAAAAAGGTGTGGATTCCAAGCTCTGTCTTCTAAATTCACACCATCCACTCATCCTAGCATTCACACATTTGCCAGAAGAAAAGCATTCAAAGTTGTGTGGATCCGAGCAGCTTGTCTTCTAAATTCAACGCAACTATTTCCCTCTCCAAGCATGCAGACATCCTTGCAATCATGCAAAAAGCCCAAACACAACCACTATAAATGCATGCAATCTCCCAGCTGAGCCCACTTCTCTTTGCTTGCATCCGGAGTAATTCCCAGAATTTACGGCTGCCAATAAAAAAATAAAGGAGGATGAGTTGAATGTTTGTCTGAATTCTTTCCGGACAATTCACTTGTGCACATACTTGTGAAAATTAAGTTGAGGTTAGTGACAAATACATTGGAGATATCTTCAAAATCAGGGGAAGCAATTGCAACTTCTGCACAAATAGATCCAACTCTCACAACTGCAAAAGCTTCAGGCAAAGGTGGAAAAGGGAAGTCTCAGACAAAAGCAGATTCAGGCAAGATGAAGTGTGATTACAAAGGTTATCCGGCAAATCATGCATAGTGTCTAGGCTTGTTGAAGTTAATGATGCATATGTGGGGCAAGTCTATCAGCGAATTAATTGACAGATCAAGGGCAAGAATGAAGTGTTGCAGTTGGATTAACTTCTAAATTCTTCTCCTCTTTCTTCTTCTTTCTCTTATTCTCTTGACAGAGTAATTGAGTGATCAATTAAATTGTAAAACTTAGGTAATTGGTTTAGAAGCCGTTACTTTGAGTTACTAGAAAAAGTCAATTACTTGGGAATAGGTGGTAGACATGCAGGGCATTGATTTAGTCTTCAGTTGTAAATCATGCATGTCATGCAAAGAGGAATTCTAGGAGGAAGATTGCCAACTGTTTCCTTTCTTATAGCTTCCACATGCAGGAATTCATTGGAAGTTACCTATTTGTATTTGCCCTCTATGCACTATAAATAGGGGAAGAGCCTACGGGTTATAATCATCACAATTTGTTTATCAAAATTTGTTTAGCAAAGCATTCTTGAGTTTTCAGACTTTGTGCTAGAACCCTTGGTGTGATTTCTGTGAAAGTTGGGGGATTGAATAAAAGGTGGATTTCCGGAGAACTTTGTGTCTACGGTGCTTTGCTGATCACTTCTATTTAAGGTTTTAGATAAACTTTGTGTTATCTTAGATCTAGGTTAGAAGTTATTTCTTTCCCTTCTGCTGAATGTTGTGATTTATCTGTTTATTTAATTTGTGTGGATGAGACCAACTCTGTTAACTATTGGTTGATTCAACACATCTTCCTTTCTTCTTTCCTTAATTTTGTTTTCCCCCTTCTGCAAATATTCCAATCACAGCTGCTTACTTGCTACAAAATTGCCCAGTTGTGGTTCACGAGCTGTGGGAATTAAAGTAAAACCCCTGAAAATAGTTATTAGGATTCACCCTTACCAAATTGATAAACATCTTACGGGAGCCTCACCGTTAAATGAGGGAGATTTATCTCATGACTGCCTAGGTTTTATGCTTGTGCATAAAATCTAGCCAACATTTCCTACACCGAAAGTCCTCACTACTAACTAGACAAACACCCGTTTTCAAGAAGAGTGAGAAAGTAGAATATAAGCTACCACTTACACAGAAAAATACTAAAACATTAACCAAGAAGGGCAATGCATAACCCATACACATGACAATAGTGGTGATACCCAAGGAAGCCTAGAAGAAAGGAGGGTGTCCTTGCATGTTTATATTCAATCCTCGAAAGCCAATGCACAATCGATAGACATAAGAAACCAACCAACGTAAAGCACCAACCCACCCTCACATAAAGCATTTCTGCCCACATGCTCTATTTACAAAAACTACCACCTTTAGGAGTTACTATGGATGACCCGCAAAAACCAATCATGCGCAAACAATATCCAACAAGCAAGGAGCTGACAAAAACGAAAAACCTCAATGCCAACACTGCCTCAACCCACACGAAACGAGACACCACCCGCCACCAAGCCATGCCAAAAGCAATAAGACAGAACCACCAACAAACCCAACTACCACAAGAAGTAGCCAAAACATGAGACCCAAATACGACACATGACAATCAAAAGAAACGGGTGGTCATCATCCTAGGGAGAAGAATTCTATAAAACATGGTGATGATTTCCCTTCCATACCCAAATTACTCATTCCACCCAAAGCAACAGAGCCACCAACCTCATGGATCAAACCCTTGCCACCATGAATGTTGTCCTTATATGTAATATTCCACCTCTGAAATCAAGTGGAAATTAGGCAAAGAACCAACTCTCTAACACTCTAATCAACTGGGACTAGCAAAAGCTCAATTAGTACTACTTGAACCAGTTGAGTAGATGACTCAATAAACCCAAATAATAGGGGTTTAATGGTCTCTATCACAACTCACACAGACAATTCCCAGATGAACTTCAATATAATCAAATCTCAACTCCTAATGCAATCACTGAATTGAGCATCAAACAAACAATGTTACTGCTGTAATGAATACTAATTTCATTCTCAATAACATTCAATCCATGCTGATCATTAGAGAGTACAACCCGGAATTAATCGTTTCATTCAAGCCACTGAGATATTGATCTAATATTTCATATATAGATCAATACAAAGAACATCCAACCCAATCCATTCCACTGCCCAGCTGGTATCAAACTGATATATCATTAAGTCTGTCATGAACAGACCTCAAAATGCCCCAAAAGACATGCAACTAGTAACTGCCAAAGTTAGAATATAACAGCTGCAAAAGCTATGTACTCAGGCTACAAATCATTACAAAAATGATGATGAAAAACATACTGCGAACTCAGATCTATTCATTATACAGCTCGCTGCCCAAAGGAGTCTCAGACATGTATCTAAATGTTTAAATACTTGCTTCAACTGGGTCGCTGCCAGGGAAGGAAGTACAGCAGTATATTTAATTCCAAAATCAGTCCATAATACTCCCAAAGGAGTCGCTGTTTTAGGCAAGAACAACAATCGATCTAGTTCATTAAACACATGGAATTAATATCAAATTTGCCCCAAACCAATATCTCACAGCCAGCTCAATTGTTTCATAACAAAATACATCTAAATCATTCCACAAACTAATAGGAGAAGTCGCTGCAAAACAGGAGTTACCACTATCATAATATCATGCAAATACTTAGTCGATCTACTCCAAATACTACTCCTAGCCAATCCTCATTCAGAATAAAGGAGATCGCTGCCATACAGAAACTATAACATGCACACACCCAAGTCGTATCACCATAATAATGCATTAAACATTAATGATGAAATTCGCTGGGTATTAGAGATCATGTAACACAGATCTAATTGCTAAGAATGCTCCAAAATTAATTAACAAACATACCCAGGCTGGTCGCTGCCATTATGACATGAGAGCATACAGAAATCTGATCCTTTTCTACTCAAGAACAAACCAACTTGCCTCAATAGAAGTCGCTAGGGTTTAGAGGTATCAAGCACCCAAGTCGATTTGCAAAAACACTCACAATTCCAGCTGCTACAGTGACGCTACAGTGAATCGCTACAGTGAAACATGCAGATTTCAATAGTAAACTTCATCTAAAAATTGTCCAAAGCCAAAGACATGGATCTCACAAATAAATACTTCAAATAAATCTCAAAACCAGCTCGATCCAACCTCCCACGCAAGAGAGAGAGAACATCAAAGGGCATGCATCCCAACTCCAAGCATGGAGTATCAAAATAAGTTCATCATAACATAATAATAATAATAACCCTAGCACTCCTTTTATAAGCAAGGAGGCACAAAATTCGAAAACCCTAGGAGAAGGAAAATATTAAATAAAAGCAGTTTGTTCTCCCTAGGTGTGGCGTCCCCTTTTCAAAGGGTGATTTTAACAATAAAAGCCACCTAAATGTTTATTTAATTAATTCCCCATATAATTTTTATATTTTGGGAATTAAATTAAATAATCTTTATAATTAAATAATTAAATTAAATAATTATTGCTCCAGGCAAAAATATTTAATTATTTAATAAAAATGTTCCCTTTGACATCCCGGCCCACGAGGACGTATAGGCTAAGGGTTTTCGAAATGGGGACATTACATTATAATTGCTCTTTTTGTGGATAGGGACGAATTCACTAAAAAGATTTTATGTTGGGGATCTAGGAAGTCGGCCTTGTGTTTTAAGAATTTTGGTCAATTATCTTTTGTAACTAATATGAAACTTACATGTGATGCCATGGTTGTGCTCATCCCCATTTACATGAGTTGCTCCGCTCATCAGGGTGGACCCTTGAACACTTTCTCAATATCAAAGGGTTGTTCCTTCTCTCAAATCCAATCAGCTGTTTGACCACTCACCTTCCTATGGGAGACGGTGGAGAAGTCTGCCTCTTTCCTTTATTCAAGAAGTCCTTATTGCTGATTGGACAGACAAGCCATGAATGTTGTCCTTGCAATTTCTCTTTTTGCAGAAAGGGACAAATTTGCTAAAGAAGATTTTACATCGGGGATCTAGAAAGTTGGCCTTGCATTGTAGGAATTTTGGCCAATTATTTTTGCCGCTAATATGAAATTTAATGGTGATGCCATGGCCATGCTCATCCCCATTTGCACGAGTTGTTCGATTCTTTGGGTGGACCCTTAAACTTGTCGCAATATCAAAGGGGTATTTCTTCTCTTGAATCCATTATCGTTAGGCTACCCTCCTTCCTAGGGGATGCAATGGAGAAGACCCGAGAAGTCCTCACTACTAACTAGTTAAACACACCTGTTTTCAAGAAGAGCAAGAAAGTACAACATAAGCTACCATTTACATAGCAAAATACTTTTGCATTAGCCAAAAAAGGCAATGCATAACCCATACATGTGACCACGGTGGTCATACCCAAGTAAGCCTAGAAGAAACGAGGGTGACCATGCATGTCTACATTCAGCCCCGAAAGCCCCTACACAATTGATAGACATAAGAACCAACCAACATAAAGCACCAACCCACCCCCACGTAAAGCATTTTTGCCCACGTGGTCCGTTTACAAAAACTACTACCTTCAAGACTACCATGTTTGAGCCACAAATATCAATTGTGCCCTAACAACACCTAACAAGCAAGGGAATGACAAGAACGAAAACCCCAATTCCAACACTACTTCAATCCACAGAAACAAGACACCACCCACCACCAAGTCATGCCAAAAACAATAGAGCAACCACCACCGAAGACAGAACCACCAATGCACCCAACTAAGCGGAAATGAACATGAAACCCGTGACGCCGACATAGTCCGACAACCGGAAGAAAAGGGGTGGCCATTATCCTAAGGAGAAGAATTTTAAAGAATAACGGGGTATATTTTTTCTTCGGTAAATGCTTTAGATCGAGCTATGAATTGGTATTACAAATACTCAAATCTATGTGATATGACCACAATTGACCTCAAACACTTAACAAGAATATAACTTGGGTGTGGCTGGGCACAATCAGTCCACTTAACAAACCCACCATCTCATCCGCAGTACTACTATAATATTTAATAGCAAGGTTTAAAATAATTTCTGCACTATACTTCGTGGGATTTAGAGACCCTTATTTTTAAATTTTTATGTTATTATTCCTTGTTAATATTATATATGCTAAGTAGTCGATACGACACCCCTAGGGCACTTGGTACCGTTTAAAAACATACCGGCATGAGATACGGCCCTGATACGTGCTGGAAGTGGCCAGGATACGGCCGGGTAGGTCCGGGTATGATTAGGTATGTTCAGACGTACCTGCACACGCCTGGCCGTATCCTGTTGTTTTCATGCCCAAAGCGTGTTTTTTTAAATAGTTTTTTTTTCTAGTTTAAATTTAATATATCATTACAACAAAAATCACAGTTTTTGCAGCACCATTATTCTACAAAAGGTACCAAATACAAGCCATCATAAACATGGATAAAAATAGCATGTATGAGATAAATCATAAATGTAATAAACACCTCAACTAGATATGGTGCGGACAAATGAGATTATGAATTTATGAGTAGTTTGTTGTGGTTATTTAGCTTGTTTTGTTTTTCATATGCATAATATGTGGTTAATTCCTATTTAGCAGGCTGAAATTTATCTATTTTTAAATTTTTATATATATTTTGTATGGCTGTATTTGGGGCCATTTTTTTTTTGCCATATCCGCATATCGGATACTTCGTACTCATATCTCGTATCCAAAAGGTTTTCCTATAACATCTTTAGATTGGCTTACCCGTATCCGTACCTTTTGTTAGACCACTCTTTTATCTCTTTGTTCCCTACCCACGCATTTAAGATGGAGAACACTTAGCTTCTCTCTTGCCCTGTTGGCTAGATTTTCTGCATAGCTGAAAACCTAGGCAGTCATGAGATAAATCTCCCTTATTCACCGGTGAGACTCCGTGTCGATTTGTCAATAAAAATATGCTAGTATCTATATGGGGGTTTTACTTTAACTATTCACTCATGAACCATAGTTGATAGCTCTGCAGCAAGTAAGAATGGTTGTTTTAAGAAAGGAAATATTTATAGAAGAAGGAAATAACACACGGGGGAAGAAATAGGGAAGATGTGCAACCCAACCAATAGATAACATAGTTGATTGCATGCACATAGAAGAAACCAATAGATATCAAGTTGATAATTATAAGCAAAGACAACTCTAGAGCTAGATCTAAAATAACACAAAGTTTATTAGAAGATCTAAGATATAACGCTTGAAACAAAATGCACCATGACACAAAGTTCTCCGGAAATCTGCTCCTTTATATTCCTTTGCTTCAAGTGGCTATCAGGGGTTTCAGCACAAAGTCTGGAACACAAGAATGTTGCTTACAAATTCTGATCATTAACCCGAAGGTTCTTCTCCTACTTATAGAATGTAGAAGGGAAAGTACAAATGGGAAACTCAACTGAACTGAAATATAAACAAAAGGTAAAGATAACATCCGCAATCATCCCCCTCTAATTCCTCTTCAAGTGACACAACTGTCACTTAACTAATAAAATTGTTCCACATAACTTAAAGTAATGGTTTCAAAACCAATAACTTTAAAGTTTTACAATTTCATCCGAGAACGTGGAAAATAGAAGAAAAAGTAGAAGAAGAAAGACACGCCAGCTGTAACATCTATATCTTCTTTTTGTTCTGATACTGAATATACTTGTCGAACATGTAATTCAACATCTTCCCATCTGTCTTAGCCACAACTTCCTTTTCTGTCCTGAACTGCAGCAATCCTTCGTTCAACACCCTGATACATGCTTCTACCTCCTCCAAGCTAGGCCCGAACTTCTCAATATCCGACTGCAGTGCCACCAGTTTGCTGATAGAATTCATCGTGAAAGGCTTAACGGCTCCATCAATTCTCCCTTGCACCATCAGAAGAGACCCTTCCAGGGAATTAGGCACTCTGCTAGGAATGATCCGTGTGTATGAAGTAACATTTCCGACCACTTCCTCATGAGTGAAAGCAATGACATTGTCTGGTAAAGATGATGTCATACTCTCAAGTGCCTGCATCCTCTTCAGCATAATTCTGCAGATCTCCAAACAGAAAGATATTGCAAACTCTAGCTGCTTCCCCTTCTCAATTGATCCGTCAGGCACAATCTGTTCCGCAATCAACACTTCTCTCGGCAACTTATTGATTTCAGCCAAAGTACTTAGGTTACTCTCAGCAACTGTGTTCATATCTACCGTGCTTGTCATCAGTTGCTTCAGCTGATCTGTTGCATCTTTCATAACCTTTAGGTAGGCTAGCACCTCTCCGAGTTGTACAGAAGCTTGACGAATAATTAGACTTTTCCATTCGTTGATAGTTTTAACCTAGTTGCTTGCATCTTCTATTTCCTGCATCAGATGATCACTCACCGCTTCGTCTTTGAAATGGGTTGAGTGGAAGATTTAACAACCTTGGCAATGATCTCACACAACCGAGATACCTCGCCTTCAAGTACAACTTTCTCCGGCCTAAGGAATAGAGCATCTATCAATGTCTATGTATCCTGCTTCAATCCTTCTGTGGTGGCTTGACCTATGGGTACTCTGGTCACTGTTATGTCTTCTGCCGTGAGCTCATCTTCTTTCTTCCTCTGCCGGAACTGACATCTCAACAAACTTCTACCCTGACTCCTCAATGATCAACCTTGAAGTTACCTTAGCAACTTTAGGTTTTCTGTCTTTCCCGCTTAGATTCAGGAGCAGCTGCAAGTCGTGTTCCTCCAAGTTGATTTCCTCTCTAGCCTCTGGAACCAACTGCGAAGTCAACCATTCTGAGAAATTACTTCTCGGAGAATGAGAAGTTGCTGAGTGTACCACTATCTCGCGCTCTGATTCCTCTCCATCTGAAACCGCTACAGTGTTGTGGCTGCCATCCTCTAAGTCATCCAAAGACAAAGCTCTTTCAAATTCGGCCATCTATAGCTTCAACGTTTCTTCAGGAAGAGGTGCTGAACGGAGTGGTTAAGGAGAGAAGATGAATGTTGCCGGATTCAACGGAGGAATGACAGTGTCCTGTTGAGGTGCAATAGTCGGTGAAGTACTTGGTGTTGGAGAAGCCGGAACTAACATCATAGCCGTAGAAGTGATCTTCTCCTTTGAATGAGACCTTCTGTGCACTTTCATCTTCTCAGGCCTTCTGTTGCTTTCTCCTCCGTGCTTCCTCTTGAGGGAATCTCTTGTGCCGAAGTTGCCCGTGATTTGATTCATCAATGCTTCATCAAGGCAATATCCCTTTCACAATGACCTGTTTGAAGTGTTCACGAAATGCAATGGCGAGACCTTTCCTCAATCATATGGCAGCCCCCTACGTTCTCTTGAAGTATAACTCTATCTCCTCCCATTTGATGGTATGTGTCAAGTAACACAGGCCCATCATCTTTAAGATCCGCAGGTATCCGTGCTAATCCAAAGTCCAACACTTGCCGTGTTGATAGCCTGCTGAAATCTTTCTTTCTAACCTTGTACTCACTTTTGCACTTCATCTAAAAATCTTCTAATGAAGGCACATGTGCGTACTCTTGGGAGATCGTCTTCCTGGCTACTCCAAATGGATCGAAGTTCAACCGTGCTGGGAAGAACTCTTGCTCGTACTCAGAGAACATTTCCGCTTCCATTCCTCGGGCTTTATGAATGCTCTGGCAGCTATAATGGCCCACAGTGATCGGGAAGAAGCCCGTAGACTTGTGCCATTTCGACTGAAGGTCATGCATCTTCACAAGTTGTCTGCTCAGCTCCATGGTGACCAATCTATCATTCGGATATCTGGGCAACTTAATTGGTTCTCCAGAAAAGCCGGTGACCCTAAGGTATGTGAAATCCGCAAATTGAATGAAGAGACTGCCAATTCTGGACACAGCTTCCCACGCTTCCTTGGTCACCCTGTTGCCCTTTAGATCCCTGTCCAGCCTACAAATGAATTCGTAGAAGAACCCATCGTTGACCACTTTGAAATCTATCTTGCACGCAGTACAAAGTAGAAGTTTGAGGGTAGCACTCGAAAATAGGGTCCTGGAAAGAACACCACATCTATCCAAACTTGAGAAGATGCCTTGTAAAAGCTGTTGCATATACCAAATAGAAGTCATTTTGAAGCTAAAAGTATGCCTCACGCCGGAGTTGCTCACCAATGTTTGCCATTAATGATTTCCGACCAATTGATTATTGAATTTGCTTTGTTGATTTCAATGGTCCTGATGAAAGCATACATCCATGTGTGGAAGGTGTGAGCGTTTGCTTCGCCATTTATCCTGCATAACAATTTGGCAATATCATCCACCTCTTGTACTAGATTGGACCGTGGAAGAGTTCTTGGGAACTTGGAAGGAGATCTGGGCTTCTTCATGTATTTGTTGTTCATTATGTTCACGCAGTCAACTCTATGCTTCTCCCACCTGCTGCCGGCATCCTGTATGCTAATAGAAGTCACCACCTTTCGTGCCAGAATCTTCAAACAATAATTGATGAATTGTGCGTCCAACCGGATTATTGTTTTCCCGTAGCATCTCGGACTGATCTGGATGATGGATGGTAAGACCTAGCACACTCCATAACGAACTCTGGCAACTGGGTTGTGTATGGAAACGCTGCAGCTCGAATAATTCCATTGCTTTTGACTGCACGCATGAGGGAAGTCTTTCCTGCTCTGGATCTTTCAATCAATTCAGAAAGAGGTTCCGGACCTAGATCTGTGTCTCCAATGTCTGCAAATTTAGAAGTGATGCATGACTCTGTTGTGCTCTCTTTTTCATCCCTCTTTGCCATGGTCATGTATCTATCTTTGTCTGAACAATTCTTTTTCTCTTTATTCAGCCGGAATTCTTCACAACCGGTGCAAATTTGGATAATTCTTCAGATTCAGAGGATATGTTCAATGTATTGGACATTGATTTAAGCTCCCTTTCTCTTATAAAAGCACTTGTAATTAATTCCGCAATTAATTGAGATAAAGATGGCAACGGAACATGAAAAGTGGATTTTAATCATAAAATCTACATAATTCAAGCTCTGTTGCCCGAAATTTGATGTTTTATTTGCATGCAAAGCAAGCATGAATTTTACCAACTTCACCTGAGCACCTGTATCACTTATGCAGACAATTATCCAGACACAAATCAACCTCCTTCAACCTATGCGCCAAAATTGGAAGCTTCCAACATTAATTACACCTTTTCGAGCAAAATCCTCTCCAAATGGGGCGCACTTTTTGTCTGGGCTGCACTTCTCTGCTTTTGAATTAATTAATTCACCCTTATGGCAGCCCCTGCTTATATAATCCTCATAATTCTATAATTAATTAATGCCTTTCCTATTCCTGACAATTAATTAATTATTTAATAAGCTTTACTCTTCAAATGGGGCGCCTATTTTGTGCATGCTCATGGCTGCCATTAAATAAATTAAATTTATTTAATTTTAGACTTCTGCTTCCAATTAACTCAAGCCTCACAGTATGCTTTGACCTTAGCCACTGAAAATAAGAATTAATTAAATCAATTAATACTTAAAAAATATTATTCCTCTCCCAAATGGGGCGCACTTTTTGACATGAAGGGGCTGCATTAAATAAATAATATTTATTTAATTTTAGAACTTCTAATTTCGACTTCCTTTGTCCACTTTCCCTTTGTTGACTTTTCCACAAGCCTGGGCGCCAAAATTGGAGAAGAATTTAATTAATTTATTGCATTTAAGGCTGCCTTTCTTTCCCTAAAGGAGTCGCACTTTTTGGTATGAGGGATTTCTATTTTTAAAAGTCAATTGACAATGAAATTATTTACCTGCAAGGTAGCTCCGAAAATCTCATGATTCACTTAAGTGCTTTGACTTTCATAATAGGATCATTTACTGCAAGGCAGGTAATAAAATCCCATCAACGCCTTAAGTGATTTTTCTTTTATTTCACAATGGGAATTTTTATCCTGCAAGGTAGGTAAGAAATTCCGCTTGCACTGTTACCTCTAATTTTCCCATTGTGACTTAAGTGGCATTGCTTTCATGGGAAAAAGTACCCTGCTAGGTAGGTACAAAATTCCCACCTCTTTGCTTCCAAAATCCCATGATTCACTTCAAACCCTCTTTTTCCAAAAATGCGGCCAACATAGAAGAAGCTTTTTGGTGCACGACTTGTATTTTCCGAGAGAACCAGACCTCGATGGCAAATTCCTTCTAGCACAACGTGCATATGTGATCTCCAGATACTCCAGGCCAAGAATCAGGCCAAACCGGCAAAGGAATTGATCCAGAGAAATTTCACAGAAAACGAAACGGGAAAACACAAAAAAACACAAAAAGTTGCCAGAAGTCACAAATAAAGCCCAGGATCCATTCCTGGTTAAAACTCTACTGGTATATGGGAATAATGATATGTACGGTCACTGTGAGGTTAAACTGGAGCACATGATTGCCTCAAACGGGACTCAAAATAATTAAATACAAATTTTCCAGTAGCAAACCCCAAAGCGACAAAATAAAACAATTTCAAGGCGTGGGTATTTGTCAAAAATGATTTATATGGCTCCTTGGGAATATCTTGACACATTAAAGAAACTTTCTGGCAATAAAAACACAAAACGACCCATTATTTTAAAAGTATGATTTTTTTTTAAATAGGGTAGTCCTAGATTTCAGGGTGAAATCTAGGGACACCATGCCCTCTACCCACTTTTCTCATAATGTATACATCTTCAATCCACCAATGCTTGATGGAAAATGTTTTCCCTTTCTCTGTCAATATTTGACTCTCTTGTTCAATCTGAACCTACTGCTGTAATCCTCTAAGTTCAAGCCTAGGTAGGCAAGGTACACACTCGAAATTGGATTAAACCAACTCTGATACCATATGATGCAAATCTTGCATAAGCCACCTCTGTCCATACCTCTCTTTTAACTCTTTGTTCTCTACCCACCTATCCAAGATGGAGAACACTTAGATTCTCTCTTGCCCTCTTCCCACCTTTCTCATGGTAGAGAACATTCAGCTACTGACATCTTCTACCCACCAATGCTTGATGGAATATGTTTTCCCTCTATGTCAATCTAAGACTTTCTTGTTCGGTCAAAATCTACCGTTGTAGTCCTCCGAGTCGTAATCCTATGTAGGTAAGGTATACACTCACAAACTGGTTTTAAAGTTTAAACCGGCTTTGATACCGTATGATGCGATCAAGGATAAGGGATCAAGCTAATGATATCCTTGACCTTTGTAGTAGCAACCAACTCCACGCCAAATCATGCTAAAATCTGATCTTGCAGACAAACTAAGATTGTTTTGTTGCTCAAAATGAAACAACATACATCCGAACATGAGATATCACTACTCTGTGGTGTTCTCCAAGCAACATGCTTCCAAAACATGAGCTAATTGTTTTTACTCGACTAATACAATAGAAATAAACTTACAAGCATTTTTTAAAACACTTCCAAGATAAAACTTCAAGCTTTAAAATCTCCCTTCTCGCTTTACAATGTCTCCAAAGCTTGATTGATTCACTTTTAGGGTTAAAAACCCATTTCAAATCTCTTCGTAGTTTTATCAAAAACTCCTTCAAGTGTCGTAAACTTCACAACACCGGATGCTCTAGTTCTTGTAGAGCTCTATATCGATGGTGCTTTGTCTTTATGAGACTCGACAACTTTGCGTGATTAATCCAAGTTCTTAGTTATCCCTCCTCTTTTTTTCACTTGGGTCACTCCCTCCCCCATGAACTCTCTCTCCCTATCTCTATTCTTGAGATAATCAACTAATTCCCAAGTGTTTTTGGAAAACTAACTGAATATTGGTTTTTCCTTTCCCTTGTCATCTTTGTTTAACTGTTGGAACTCAAAATTGCACCTTGCCCCTCCTACAACTGAAAGCAAAGCTATTTAATCCGAATCTAATATTCAAAGGGACCGGGGTTAGAAGCAATGTTTTAAAAATTGGAACAGACTCGAGAACCGGCCGAGATCCGGACCGGAATGGAACGAGCAGGACCGATTCAAACTTAATGAACTGGTTTTACAAAAATACATAAAATTTTATATTTTTAATGAAAATAATATATTTGAAAGGTTAAAAACCATGATTCCAACAATTACACACAAAATATGCAAAGTTTGCTCTTATATATATGTAAGAAAGGTGTTTATAGCAAAATGGCACGAACTCCAAGTCCAATACACAATACATATATCATATATGAGATTCGAAACAAAATACATAAACAATGAGGCTCTAAATGGCCTCCATAGTCCAAGACTCCAAAAAAACATGCTATGAGTATGATCATTGATACATTACAAATACTACAAGTTACAAAACTCTAGAATAAACTAGATGACATTAATGATCAATCATCAAACTCTACACCGCTGCTGGAAATGGGATCCTCAAGGTCAACCTCATCAATATCATCACCGGCCTCTGGCTTTGACTCGGACTCATCCAAATCCTTAAAGTACATTTGTAACAGATTGTATTGCACAAGGTCGGGAGTAGCACGAACGCAACTAGTGCTGTTGTGTCTCGTGATGGTGGCGGCGGTCGCTAATGGCTCATTAGATTCTTGATCCAAACCCATCCACCCCAAGTCATCGGAGTCAAACTCTGCTGGCTGACTCACCTCTACCCATTCTGGGGTTGGATCTATATCATCCAAGACAATGGGATCAATATTAGGTCTTCGGTTCAACAACTGGTTGTGCCTTAACCGAAGGTTGTACTGCACAAAGACAAGATCATTCAACCGTTGTTCCAAACGGTTTCTCTTCTTCGTGTGAATCCACTCAAAGACGGACCAATTGCGCTCGCACCCAGAAGCACTGCAAGTTTGGCTCAGGATCCTAATTGCAAACTTTTGCAATTGAGGACACTGACTACCAAACGAATCCCACCAATGTGCTGCGATAAAAAGTGTAAATGTTTAATTAGTAAACAATGACGATAAAAAGTTAAAAACACAAAGTTAAAAATTAAAAGTAAAACAAAAACTTATAACTTAAAGGCTAAAGCGTAATTCAACAAATTAGATAAAGATTGTCTTATGCTAAAAATTCATGATTATTCATTAAAATTTTTAATCAAATGAACTTCAAAAAACTTAGAATTTCTTACTTGGTTGGTCCACATCCCTTGCAATCTTTGCAAGGTTTTTCCCAAAGGCACTGTGGTTTTTCTTGAAGAAGTTGATTTGTCGATGAACCTCAAGTTGTTGCATCTCATCAGGGACCATGCGCTCTAGGCACTCGTACAAACCATCTTTTACTTCTCTGTTTGATCTTCTCCAAGCTGAGCTCTGTAATGATATTTCGGGTTCAAGAAATACCTAGCTGCATGTATAGGCCGATGGAGTTGATTGTTCCATCTATTATCTATGATCTCCCATATAGGCCCATACTTAGTTACCCTATCTTTGTATGCTGCCCTTATCTGCTCCTTTGCTTGATCCATAGCCTCATAAATATAGCCCATGGCTAATTTTTCCCATCCACCAACCGCAACACCTTAACAAGAGGCTCGACAACTTTCACAATCTCTGTTGTTTTTTTCCAAAATAAATTATCAAAAAGTTTCTTCTTTGTGTCTTTCCCATCCTGTTTCCGGCTCCACTTTGATGCATTCCATTCATCACTTGAAAACATCTTTTTCAAGTTCTGTTGTTGGGAAAGAAGAGATTGCAATGTGAGGAAGTTTGTTGCAAATCTCGTGATGGCTGGCCTAACAAGTTCTTTTCCTCAGTGTTCTTCCTCATTAGGTTCAATACCCATGAGTGATTGTAGATGTATTTGGTGATGCTTTTGCCATGCTCTACAGTGTTCTTGATCCAATCTTTTTCTCTATATCCTCAAGCATGAGGTCTATGCAATGTGCAACACATGGAGTCCAAAATATTGTTTTGTGTTTAGCCTCTAACATCTTACCAACAAGAACATAGTTAGAGGCATTATCTGTTATGATTTGTACAACATTTTCCACTCCCACCTCTAAAAAATCTCGTCCAAAAGCTCAAACAATAAATTTGCATCTTTCACCCTATCAGATGCATCTATTGATTTCAAAAACATCAGTACTTGTGCGTAAGAGACAAAATTTATTATTGTGCGGTTCTTGCCATCACTCCACCCATCGACATGATAGTGCATCTTGTTTTGGCCCACGAAACTTTCTGCAACCTTTCAAATATTCATCTATGGATGCAACTTCTTCAAAAGTGATCCTCTCAAGTCATGCATACTAGGGCCTTTGAAGCCCTTACCAACAACAATGGAATCAAACATGGTGGTAATAAGGTGAGCGGACAACATTGAAAGGGATATCTGCATCATACCACCATCTAACAATGTACTCAAAAGTTGCTTCTTTGTATTGCTTCTTCCAATGGTTATCCAAGGTGGGTTGATTTTTGTTGGCATGGAGGCACCAACGGGTGTGGAAGATGGAAAAAAGCTTTGTATGGTCTTTCTTTTTTCGAGGTTGGTTTTCTTGACTATGAGTGGATGGGGAGGCATATACTGAAAGGGGTCTCTAATGATCACGGAAGGGTCGAGCAAGATTCTTCAACACTCTAGGCATGTTCCCTCCTCCCTATTTCAACTTTTATCTCTTTTTGCCTAGCCTTCTCTTCTCTATGTTTTTCAAGCATGTTTTTCATTTCCAACCTAATGGCATCAATATCAGGTGCATCACATGGGGTAACTTGGCCTCTTTGACCAGCCAAGTGTTGTTTCAACCTATGAATCCCCCTTGATGTGTTTCTTACAATATTTACAAAAAACTTGATTATCAATTACATCTGCATGGGTCCATGTAGGGTCTTTTGTTTTGGGGGCCATTGCAAATGCAAACAAATCTGAAAATGCAAATAAAAACAAAATAAATTTCATATTTCTTATTTAATAAAATTTACAAATAAGGGGCAAGTTTAAAATGTAACATACCTTTCAATGTGCACACAAATGAGGTGAAGAAATGCTCCAAGCTTGTATATGGGTTGCACCCTCCAAATGTAGATGTGAATGCCACCACAAAGAGCCCACACTTGATGCCAAACAACCCCCAAACTCACTCCAAATGAACACTATTCAATGCTGCCCCAATCCTCCAAATCCTTGCAAATAAGAGAGGTGCTCACAAATAGAGGTGAGGTGAGGTGCCCACAAGCAATGCCAAACAAGCTCCAAGCCTCCAACTTCCAAGCTCACTACAAAAATAAACTCTTCGATCTTATGCTCACAAATGCTTTCGCTCACAAATGCTCAATGAGAGAGGTGTGGAGTAAATAGAGGGGGTGTATTTATAACACCAAATTAGGGTTTAGAGAGAATAAAAAATACAAAAAAATTAAAAAGTGTAATTTTAATGTGGTCGCCGTATAAGGCTAAACAGGGCTTGGAACGGCCGGTTTAGGACGAAACCGGACCGGTTTGACCGGTCTTAGGCCAAACCGGTCAAACCGATCCATTTTCTTGAGCGGTTTGATAAATAAATAGGTGAAGCGGTAGAACCGGCCGGTTCTGGTTCCGGTTCGACCGGTTGGGTTGAGGCACATCTGTCTGCCCTCTCTTTGCTTATTTTTCCCATTTTCCCTCATGGAGAGTGTTTCTTCCTCTTTTTCTTGGTCTTATCACCTCTCTTAGTTTAGTATTTCCTTAATGCATCTCCTTCTAACCAACATTTTAAAACCGGTGACCGGAACCGGATCCGCCGGTTCGATCGGTTCACCTATTTATTTATCAAACCGGTCAAACCGATCTAGTTTCTTGAGTGGTTTGATAAATAAATAGGTGAACTGGTCGAACCGGCCGGTTCCGGTTCCGGTTTGACCGGTTTTTAAAACGTTGGTTAGAAGGAGATGCATTAGAAGGGAAATACTAAACTATGAGAGGTGATAACACCAAGAAAAAGAGGAAGAAACACTCTCCATGAGGGAAAATGGGAAAATAAGCAAAGAGAGGGCAGACAAATGTGCCTCAACCCAAAACATCATTCAACTTGTCATCTTCACACAAAGCACAACAAAAATAAACCTTGCAAAGTGATAGAAGGATGCACAACACACCTACAATGGATGAAAAGGCAAGAGAAAGCAACAAAATAGGAGTTTTATTGCCTTATAAAGATGCACAATTTCACTACAGTGAAGGAGGAAGGCAAGAACAAATTACAAAGGTCCAAATCCGAGGCCTGTAACTCATATTTGCTCCTGTAACCATTTTGACATGGTGCCTTTACAAATTGATAGAAACTATCCTTTGAAATAAGCATCAATTTACAATATATAGAAGAATGGAGAGAGAGAAGAGGGAAAAGAGAGGGAAAGAGATCGGATTTGATCTTGCCATTAATGAAAATCTCTGTCTTTCCCTGCAACACGAATTTCAAGCTTCAACCACCGTCAATCATCCATTAATCTCTGAAAAACATCATGGGCACCTTGTCAAACTTGTTCCCCATGTCCTTTTGCTTCTAGGAGAAGGTAAGAGCCCCATACTTCATCAATTCGGGTGGTTGAGTCATCAGAATCGTAACTTTATTTCCGGAACTGTTTTTCTCTTTTTCTCCCACCAAACACCATCAATTTTTGAATTAAATGATGCCAAATTGAAGGGCTTGAGGAGACCTTTCCAACGAGACCGATTTTGCATGATTTGGAGCTCTAGAGCGAAAGTTATGGCCATTTGAAGTTTTGCATGTTGGGATGAACATGAGAGTGACACATGGTAGCGTTTGTTTGGCTTCAGGGATTGTCTTTGTTTTCGCGTGCATTGCTTTTCCTTCACCACGTGTTCGCCTTTCATTGGTTGCGGGGTCGGGCCTTTGATTCATTGCGGCCCCCTTGACTTTGTGCTTCACCTCACTCTGGACCCGGAAAGCTTATTAACCCCATCTTATTAGGGACTTGAGGTCCATGGACGCATTTGCTTGAGAAAATGCCGGAATGCCGACATGTGTCCATTTGATGCCTTTGATTTGTGCCACATGTCGCCTTCGCCTTCAACCGCATGTTCTGCTTTCTACTCACTGTGTGTCCCATTGACCTTTCAACCTTGCTCGGACTCGACGCCTTTATCCTCCGCTTATTCAGGGACTTGAGTTTGCCGGAGTGCTTCCATGTGTCCTTCGTTGGTTTGCATTTTTAAATGTTTAAACGGTTGAGTGTTGGCGGGTTTGTGAATTGCTTGCGATGTAGACCTTTGACGGGCGTTTGAACACTCAGGCTTATTTAAATGGCTAAGTCCATTTTAAATGAGTTATCCAAATTAATCCGGGAGGGGGTTGATTTGGGGATAAGAACGTTTCAATATGATTATCCATGGAGATCATCACTCGACGCTTCTTGTAATTGCCGTTCATTTGTAATACCTAAGATTTCCTGATTTTCTTCCCTGTTAGCATATAGATCCTTTCCACTTGATCTCCATAGAGTCTCTTGCCTGTTTTGATAAAAAATGAAGAGAAAACCCACATCTGAGGACAATGCACCAATTGTGGCCATGTGGTGGTATCTCATTGCATGAAACGAAGAGAAAAACACAACGAAGGAAAACAAAAATCTTAACCCTTCATGATCTTAGTTCACGGGATTGGGACACAGAAATCTCGTTGCATGAAGCTCAATGAAGCCTTGGGACACAAGGAAAGTCAACAAAAAGAGTCCTCGAGTGATTTACACCTAGCGCGGCATTGTTGCATGGAATATTTTGTAATCATAGGTCAAAGCAAAGCCGAGTTTTGCAACTTTCATGATCTTACTTCACGGAGTTCATTGAATCCTCGAAGACTCAAGAAAAGTTAACATTTTGGGAATCTTAGAGAAGTTGACACCTGATGCGACGCCGTTTCATGGAGCATAAAGAACTCAGAGGCAAAAAGATAAAGTAAAACCCGAGCAAACATCATGAGTGAATGACAAGTGGCAAGATCTCATATCACAGAACCTTTTCGATCCTCAGAGCTTGAAACATAATCAAAATATGGATTTCATGAGAGGTTGGCACTTGGCAACTCCTTGTTTCATGGAATAAACTGAAAAATACAGACGTAAAGCTTGGATAATGATCTCATGAAGTTATGACATGTGGTAACTGCTGCACTCTTGAGAAAAACTGAGAGAACCCAGGAAACAATCAGAAACCATGGGACACAAAGAGCAAACATAGAGAACCCTGAGATCTTTAAGAAACAAGGAAACACTGTAGAAATCAGAGAATTTATGTTTTTCTACCATCTCATTATGCGCCTCAAGATCTTATGAAAGTAGAAAAAGCCAGAGAAACCCGATACACCAAAGAACTCAAAGACCTCAGAGACTGGAATAAACCAAGAAAATTCAGAGATTTATAAACTCAGAGAAATGGGAAGCAAAGGTTGACAAACAAGCCCGTGATGACTTCTGCAACCAAAATGGAAATCAAGAATTTTTTCTGGTGATGCAAGATTGCAATAACAACAAGGACATTCCTGCATCACATCTCCAGCAAATGCAGAAGTTTTGCTAGACCTATCTCTTCCTTATCCACAAGTATCTGACTTTCGAGTGTAAATTTGCAGTTTAGTGCATAAGACATCTGATCTATGCCTTTGCTTTACCATCTCCTTTGCCCTGAATTTTTGCAGTCTCCACATCTTATCAATCAATAACATCACTCAACTTCAAATCATTGCACGCCCTCATGGATTGTATGGGTGCTGCTCGAATTAAGCAGGATTGTCTGCACACCAATCAAATGGGCAACCTTCATGATAAAGGCACATCATCCACCATGAATTCTCAAAACCATAACCTTCAACAATAAAGACAAATGATTCCATAGAATGTCAAATACAGGCCCATAATATATTCTTCTCTACATAGCATAAAGAAGAAACATTATGTTTATATTTTTAATTCAAACGAAAAAAGCTAAGGGCGATTCTCGATTTCCCTCCAATCAGAAACTCAATATCCACAATTCTGTACTTTTGGTTTGAAAAGAAGCTCATCCTAACCAAACAAAAAGGTCATAATGGGGCCTGCTGAACTTTCAAATCCCATCTATCAGACACAGAACTGATCTGAACGGCACAATCGAAAGAACCTTTCCTCTCATACAACCTGAAGCTCTCAACTATTCCACACTAAAATTCAATGGTTTCCCTCATTGTCCTCCCTACTCTGCTCTCTCTCATTCCACTCTTATAAAGAAGCTCTCTGAAAATCATACCAGAACAAAGCCACTTTTGTAAAAGATAATATTATATAACCATAGACAGCTGCTGCTGCAAGAGTATGTGCATACCAAAATAATGAAATGCACCCTTTCACCATTACGGCAGATTATCAACCTTGAGGTAAGTTTATATATTAAGGCTTCTAAAACCATCAAGTATTAAGTCGGTCTACAGAAATTTAATTCACATCTATGGACATTGCAAGACCAAAGCCAGAGCCATCTTCATCATCTGCGTCTTCACTGAAAAAAGGGGCTGCTTTAAAAGAGATAATGAGAACCCTAGAGATGGTATCCACACATACTTGTAGATGCTTTATCTTTATAATTTCTTCTTTCACCTTCCTTCTTGTCTTCCAATGATTGAGATGGTTGTTCCCATTGTGCAACACCAAATTGTGGTTGGTTTGAAAAGAGCTGCTTCGAGTAGCTACCATCATAGTGACAGAATGATTGTGAGTAGTATCATATACATACCTGCACTGAAGGGTCTTCTCAAGATCCTGCATCAAACTTCTTATAATCTCACTGATGGTAAATACCCTGTGTAGCAATTTCCATGCCTATTTTTATACAGTGTTTCAGCCAAGCTCTTATATAATCATTCTTGATCAAGCCATGAAGGTGCTCACTAAACTTGTCTGCTAAATTAGAATGGTCAGGCCTTTGTCTTGCCCAAAACTCCCTTTGTCACTCGTTAGAAGGGCAGACGCATCCTTGTTAACATTGTCATGATACTGGCACCTCTTTGAAGGGTTTCTAGTGGGAGGAGGAGGGATAGCCAAATCCTTTCCCATAATCTTTTACCCCAGGGAGACAATCTATCCATAATCACAGTGAGACAGAAAATGAAAATATAAAGGAAATTAAAACCCCACTCCAACAATCATACCACAAGAACTGCCTTGAAGGAAAAAACTGAAAGTAGTAGAAAGAGCTGATAGGGGGTTCCTTGCCAGTAAAAATTCTGTAGCAACCTTCAACTAAATCAGGCTACAGTCAATCTAGAAACAAGGATAGAAAAAGGGACACAAACAACAGTACCTGCACGTGCATAGAAAAATGAAAAGCCATCCACTAAAATCCAATCTAGAATCACTGTTAAGGGAAATCAAAATCATTCATAGTAGGCGCAGAGAGAAAAAAAGGCATCATATTGGAAGTCCATAACACTTTCAGCTCCTCAACCCCACAGTTTAAATTAAAACATGAAACCCTCCTCACCCTCTTCAGAAATCACTCACCCCGTCCAGAAATAATTGATATATTTGAAATCTGAAGAAGAGAGAGCAACAAAGAGACCAGCTTTTGCAAGGTGGTGCTACAAAATTCAAACACAATATAAATGTATCTAACAATAGTAAGAACTTGATTTTTAGCTGAAATGACCTCCAAAAAGTGAAATAAATACCAATTTAAGTCCATTTGTGGGAGGGATTATCTGTCACATCAAAAAGGGGGTGGGGATTTCGGCAAGATTATGGTGATGCCTTGGGAATGATTAATGAATCCTTCAAATAATGGTAACATTCGAGGTGGGGGCGGGGAAGAATCAATCATTAGGCAAGGGGGAAGGAGAAGGGGGATGGCATCCTTAACTAGGAGCCTTTGAAAATCAAAGGGGTAAGGGGTAACCATAACTTTGGAGCCTTATCTCTGCCTAAGAAACCGATGCCTTTATTAGCTTCTAAGTCCCCATGTCATCACCATGCCTTCTGATATGCTGAAAAATGATGGAATTGAGCTCACTAGCTAACCATCTGGGTTCCTTAATGATGGCTTTCAACTCCCAAGGCTCCCACTCTGTCCTCATTCACAACATTGATAATTAGCAGTGAATTATCTTTAACGATTAGTTTTTTTCCATCGCCTAACTGGCAACCTGCAAGCCTTTGGGCATGGCCATAGCCTTAGTTATATTATTAGTATCTCTGCCCAAATTGATTGTGTAAATCAAGATTTGCTGGTATTATGATCTCTGAATAGTCTGCCACCATCAGCCGGACCAGGGTTGCCTTTAGCTGCCCATCAAAACTAAGTTTTATACTTTCCACCAGAGGGGAAGAGCAAAAGGCCTTAGGCTTGTTAGACCTATCTGAACTGAACCCATTATCGGGAGAATGACAACAGCATATTTGATAAAACCTTTTCATTTTATTGTAATTCAAATCTAACTAAATGTTTAGTTGGAGCTAGTCTGGGGCGTAATTACAGAGGAGAAGTGTTTTTGAAAATTTGATATAACAATATTTTTATCTGTTAAAGCTGATTATTAGCTAGATCGAGGCAGTATACTTTCTATTCATACTTATATATGTTTATCTTTGATTAGAGATTGATGTGCTTATAGATCTTCTCATCTCTAGTCATGTATCGATCCATGATAGTTCTTATTCTTAGAATATTTTCATAATATTGGTTCAGTTGGAATTCTGACATTTATTGCACACAACACACACACAACACACACACATGCACACGCATGCACGCACCCACACAGTGTTCTCAACCTATACAAGTTTATCTGCTGAGTAATACCTTCATGACTTTTGTTGTTTCTTTTATATATCTCGACTCTTAGAATTTAGCCTTTTTGTTCTATTTTTTTAGTTTGTAACTTGCTTTCGAGGTTGTATAGCAACTTGTTATATTAATGTGCTTGTGGATTCTTGTCTTTCAGGAATGTTTTCGTTGTAGGTTCCTAAAACTAGAAGCAAAAGACTATGCAGTATCTGCAGAATTGCCTAAGTTGCTAAGTGTGCTAAGCCCAACAATAGTTTCAACATTTTTTACACCAGAAATTGGAGAAGTATTCTGGCCAGCATTCTTGAGAGGTTATGATAAGTGTTGCAAAAAGACACCTCCATCTCTATCCATCAATCTTCTACTCAGGCTATTTCATGAAGTCAGGAAAAGGGCAGAAATTTCTTCAAACCTTGACTTTACGGATAATGATGATAAGATTGGTGGGCATTTCAGTGAAGAGAATATCTGTGAATTTTTGTGGTTCTGTTGGGTCATGGAGCATAATGCAAAGTTTGTGCATTTTTGTGATAACAAGATGGATGAAAATAGTTTAGAGCTCCCAGAAATTAAATCCCTTGTAAGATCTGCGATTGCAGCCTTTTCTGGATCTGACCTGGAGCAGCTGCACAAAGAGGATTTAAACGAGACAAGAACGTTGAACATTGAAATACCAGTACAAAGCCTATTTTCTTGGATTCTTGCAACAATTCCGGGGCTTGCTCACTGCTTACCACACTATGTTCAGAATGCTCTTCAAAGAACCAGTTTAGGTTCCATGGTAAATATCTTGGGAACCTTGTTTCTAAGTAAATATCGTGGGAACCTTGTTTTCTGATCTACTGTTCTTGATTTCTTTATCATTGTACACTCTTACCAAAAGAAGACTTTAGGATTTGTAATGAACCTTGTCAGTCTAATGATCGAATTGATGCATGAAATTGATGGAAGATGGGCAAGAGTAGTTTCTGTTTTCCTTACTGATTTTTTTCTAGTTGTACAACAAAAACCTTTTCAAAAACAAGAAACTTGTGCTTTTATGTATTTTCTCTGGAGTGTTTCACTTTTTGAAAAGTTCTGCATCATCTTTGTTTTAGGTGTTTTCAATCTCCTGCAGTGATATCTAAGCATACTCATAACCAAGGAAACAGGTGGCCTCTGTTGCTTGTTAAAGTGGAACACAATGAGGTCACAATGCGAAAGACTGTTTCCTGGCCCCTCTCCATGTTTCGGGACCCTCGCCACGCTTTTCTTCCAGTGCAATGGCTGTGTATGCATTGCAGGCCATTTCTTGCTGTTGCTGAGCTGTTTCTTCAAGTTTTATTCACTCTATTTTTAGGTTCGTCTTCTTTTGGTTTCTTGGTCTCTTATCTGCATTTCAGGTTTGTTTCATACCTCAAAATGTGTGTTATATGTTGTGGGGGTATTTCTTATGCATAACATTTTTCATGTTTCCCTTGCTGTCATGTTTCCCGGTTTCTCATTTCTGGAAACATAGGCTCTAAATTTATTATGTTTAGTCATACAGGAATGTTAATAAATATTGTTCTCTATTTCAAAGAAGAAACATCTGTTCGTTCCATTTTTCCCATACCACTCTATTTCAATAAGAAATTAGGACTGCAAGACATGAAATCTTACAATGACATCAAAAACTACAACAGCAAAGAGGTAAATATCAAATCGTTTTAATGATCACTGATTATAGACCATCTTTATTTGCGGGATGGTTCAAGGCAAGATTATTGTCTTAAATTTTTACATCTTTTGAAGCCTAAAATTAATTTTTTTAATTCAGTTGATTCCAGATAAAAGCAAAGAAAGTATTATAAAATGTCAAGTATTTAGTCAATATCATTTAGATACATGTATTTAGCCAATGGGACCACAAATTAATTCCAGCTGTGGTCTGCCTCATCTGAAAGGCACGAAAAACAAAGGGATGAAGTCGGATGCAAATTCTGAGCAAATTTGGTAGAACAGACAGCCCTCAGACTTAGCATCTAAGTTCAAGGGTGCAGTGCAGGCCTTGTGTATATTGCTTGTTCGTAACAGATGCATTTTTGGCATATGCATTTTTGTAAGTAGCAAATTTTAATAATGTTTTGCTATGCTTTATTGGTCCGCCATATTTTTTTGAAAAGGATGTGATTGGTTATTATGAGTTCTCTTATACTTATCAAAAACTTGGCTCTTCTATTGAACAAAAGTCTAAAATTAAGAAATAAAATTCCATACTTTTGGTTGGACCCAAATTAATTCAATGCTGTAGTTCTCTGAATCAAAGTTCTGACAATTTAGTTGAACGTGGACAACCGTTCATCACAAATTGTTTTTTAAATGATTTAACAATCCACGAGCTCAAGATTTACTCCTCCATTTTGGTTATGAATTGATTTCTTATTTTCCACCTCTTAACATATATATGTGGTCTGTTTTTAGCATAATTCTCTGCCTCTTCAGAGTGCATGTATTTTGTCCTACTTTGGCGTTTGCTCATGTTTCTTAAAAGTACTTTGAAATATCTTTAATCTTATGAATGTTTTTCAAAAGGACTTTGAATTCTCTTTTAACCTTATGAATGTTTTTCAAAAGTACTTTGAATTCTCTTTAATCTTATGAAAGTCTTGGTTCTCCTACAGTCACAGAAAGTTCAAATTAAAAACATATTCCATACTTTTGGTTGGACCCAAATTATACAATGTGGTGGTTCTTCAGATTGAAGTTCTGACACTTAATTGAGTACCAACAATTATTCATCAAAACACTGTTTTTGTAAGGATTTATGTAATGTCCCTTTTTCCCCCTTCAACGATAATTATGTAGTTTTCAGTTATTCCTATCCATGGCCGAGTCAAGGAGAAGAAGCCGCAATTAATGATCATCTTTTTATGTATTTTTATAACGAAAATAAATATCTAAGGATGGGTCAGCCATAATAGGGAAAATTAACATTAAAGGGGGTCGGCCAAGATATTTGAACAGTCATGTCTATTCAGTTGGCACCACCTTTAGAATTAAATAGGGGTCATAGGCTTTATTTGTAGATACGGACTTGCTTGTAATCATTCAAAAATTGTGAGAATTGTTCTCATTATTTCCTATTGGGACGCAATCCCCATTAGAGGTCTATTCTAAGGATGAAAGTCCCTTGAATCTGACTTAAAACATTTGTGTAATCATTGCATAATATTGAATTCAAAGTATTTTATCAATTCAGATTTATACTGTGTATATACTAGTGGTGTGACTTGCATACATTGAAATAATTAATTGTATGTGGGCAAACCATTCCATAAACTTTCTTCTAATCTGGTCGCTTTGACATTAGAAGGCTATTTTTACAGTTTGCACACAAACCGAGGTCATTTTCATGCAAATCGAATCACCTATCTAGGGCTGCGATTTCCAGAACTTGTACAGTCTGTAACAGCAGTTCGAATTTCCCTCCAATCTATTCGATTTGGCTTGGAATCGCTTCTAAAAGTGTTTGATAATTTTTGCTAATCATTCCCCAATAATTATTGAAGACTTTGAGCACTTATTTCCATAAATATCCTTTGCTGCAATTTAATTTCAGTCTGCTGTAATTTAATATCAGAATTCTGATATTTTGTCTAAGTCCCTAAAATGGGACATTACAGTGGTATCAGAGCTTTATCCTCTTAAGGCCTGGGGAAATTCAGTGGATGATATCATGGCGGGACAAGAGAATTTCATGGAGGCTATGGACCTACTTGCAGTATCTATCCGAAATCTAGATAATCTGAAGCAATCTTTGAGAGCAGCCCGAGAAACGAGATGGAAGCCCACCTTCGTATCCAAAGATGAAGCCACACCAGAAAATAATCCAAGCACTGCCGGAAGAGAAAGTATTGAAGCAAGTTACAAGGAGTATATGGCCTTGCCCAAGGAAATTCGTGAAGCCATGTCATTTACAGAGTTCGTGGAATTGAATAGTGGAAGATCTAGGCCTAAGCCTAGGCATGTCAAGCCACGAAAAGAGAAAGTGGAGAAAGACTTCCAAATTACATTGGCAAAGGAAGAAGAACAATTCAAGGAACGAGCCAAAGAGAAGGATGCATCAGCACCCACCACCGTTATTGCTCCGAATGATCAACATGTTGAAGTTAGCATTGATCATTGCTTAGTTAATAACAATGATCTTTGTGCAAATGATAAATTTAAAGGTGATGAACAAGAAGCGGTAGTAGTAGAGGAAAGCCATTCCCAAAAGGGAGAGGATAAAAGACAGCCCGCTGGTCCGTTTATCACAATGGACAATGATGCAGCCAAAGACGAAGAATTGAATTTGGAGAAGAGATACCACGATATTCCAAAAGTGTGTGAACAAGGAGTAAACAAAGAAGATAATAAAGAAGGAGACGAAAGATTTGTTGAAGGTCCGAGGATCGGATACATCTCAGATCTCTTGCTTCCAAGAATTGAGGTAGAAGATGATCTTCCCTCCAAAAACCATGATTTGCATGTTAAGGTAACCAACTCCTCTCTTAATTTGGTTGGCCATTCTTTTGATATGCTTATGTTAAAAAGATTGCTTTGGAGTTGTGTTGAAAATAGTCCTATGGAGGTATGGAAAGGGGAGAAAATTTCTCATAAAAAACAAAATAAAGAAGCTGGACTATACCAATCATGCAAGCTATTCTTGGGAATGCACATAAGAAGTGAACACTATTCATTTGATCCAGGCATAAGGGTATGTTGGCTAGATTTTTACGCATAGCATAAAACCTAGGCAAGTCATGAGATAAATCTCCCTCATTTAACCGGTGAGGCTCCCGTGTCAGATTTGTCAATAAAAATGTGTTATTATCTATCAGGGGTTTTACTTTAACCACTTAGTTCATGAACCATAACTAAGAAGTTCTGCAGCAAGTAAGCAGCTGTTCAAGAAAGGAAGTATTTTATAGAAGAAAGAAGTAAAGGAAATACAGAGAAGAAATGGGGAAGATGTGCATCCCAATTAGTAGATAGCAGAGCTAATTGCATGCACATAGAAGAAACTTAATAGATATGAACACACAGAATTATAAAACAAAGGCAACTCTAGATCTAGATCTAAAATAACACAGTTTATCAAGAGATCTAAGATTCAAAGCAAGAAACACAGTACACCGTGACACAAAGTTCTCCGAAAACCTGCTCCTTTGTATTCCTTTGCTCCAAGTTGCTCTCAAGGGTTCAACACAAAGTCTAGAACACAAGATTGCTGCTTACAAATTCTGATCGATTAATCCCGAAGGTTCTTCCTCTACTTATAGAATGTAGAGGGGCAATTACAAGTTGGAAGCTTTTAGTTAATCGACACATGTGGAAGTGGGAAAGGAAACAACCGGCAATCTCCCTCCTGGAATTCCTCGCATGACATGTATGATTTCAGTAACGAAAATAGAACCTTCTACTTTTGCACGTGCCACCTATCTCCAAGTAGTTGACTTCTTCAAGTAATGGCTTTTAAACCAATCACTTAAGTTGTATAATTTAATTGATCGCTCAATTACTTTGTCGGAGGAAAGAAGAAGGAAGAGGAAAGCTGACTTTGTCCTTTTTCATGTCTGCATGCAGCTGATTCAAACTGGATCTGGAAGCAGCTAGATCTGGAAACAAGCTGGAATTGCAAGCAGTTGGAATTGGAAGCAAGCTGGAATTTTACCTTCGCATTGTCTTCTCTTTTATCCTTGAAGCTTTTGCAGTTCTTCTATTGTACATGCATCAGTGCAAGGTTGGCCGTAGATAACTCATCATCCTTATTTTTAATTGCATATGAGCAATTAAAAATTCTGGAAAGCACTCAGGGTGAATGAAAATTCAATGAAGGCTTCAACTGGAAGATGAGAGCACATGCACAGGATCTTGGAAGGAATTTTCCACACACACTGACTTCTTCACGGGTGCATTTGAAACAAGAGGATGAAACCTTTGTCTTAGGAAGCTTTTGTAACTACGAGATCCGGATCTAGATCTGCATATGGATTTGCATCCACATCTACATCTCGCATCATCTGGATATACATCTCGCATCTGGATATGGATCTCGCACTGCATAACAAATTCTGCAATTTGGGCTATGGATGGAAAACTGCAACTTGAATAATTTCACTGCTTTTAATCTGCACGCATGAGTGAAGTTTCTCCTACACGCATGAGTGAAGTCTTTCCTGCTTTGGATCTGTCTATCAATTTAGCAAGAGGTTCCGAGCCTAGATCCGTGTCTCCAATATCTGCAAATTTAGAAGTGATGCATGACTCCGTTGTGCTTTCTTTTTCATCTTTCTTCGCCATAGCTTTGTCTTTGTCTGAATAATTCTTTTTCTTATTTAACTGGAATTCTTCAAAATTGGTGCAGATCTGGACAATTCTTCAGATTCGGAGGATATATGCAATGTATTGGACATTGATAAAATCTCCTTTTCCTTTGTAAAGCACCGTAACACCTATGCAAACAATTATGCAGACAAAGATCAACCTCCTTCAAAGCATGCACCAAATTTGGAAGCTTTTAGCCTTGTTGCCACCTTGCCTGAGCAAAATCCTTCTTCAAATGCCTTGTTTCCACCTTGCCTGAGCAAAATCCTTCTTCAAATGGGGCGCACTTTTCCTCTTGGCTGCAATTCTTTACCTGTGAATTAAATAATTCACCCATATGGCTGCCCATGCTTATATAACCTTCACAATTCTATAATTAATAATTGCCCTAACAATTAAAGACAATTAATTAATTAAAAATCATGCTCTTCTCTTTTAAAAATAACATGTTTAAGGACAGCCATCCAATAAATTAAATTAATTTAATTAATCATCCACTCTTCACTTCACTCAAGCTTCACAATGTGCTTTGACCATAGCCACTGAAAATAGGAATTAATATAATCATTTAATACTTTAAAAAGTATTAATTCCTTCTCAAAAGGGGCTGCATTAAATAAATTAAATTTATTTAATTTTGGAATTCTATTTTTAAATTCCTTATGTCCACTTCCCTTTGTTGACTTTTCCACAAGCCTGGGTGCCAAAATTGGGTGAATAAATATTAACAAATATTTATTTAATGCATTATTATTCACCCAAGGTGGGTCGCACTTTTTTGCACATATAATTCTATTTTTAAGAATTTTTTCATAATGGGATTCTTTACCCTGCAAGGCAGCCCGGAAATCCCATGATCCACTTAAGTGATTTGACTTTGATAATGGGATGATTTACCTGCAAAGTGCAATAAAATCCCATGATTTCACTTAAGTCACTTTTCTTTTATTTCACCATGGGAATTTTTACCCGCAAGACAGCAATAAATTCCACCCGCCTCGGCCTCTAACTTTCCCACTGCAGCTTAAGTGAATTTTTTATCATGGGAAAAAGTACCCTGCAAGGCAAGCAATAAAATCCCACCTACCTGCTGCTTCTAATTTTCCCACTACAACTTAAGTGAATTTTATATCACGGAAAAGGTGCCCTGCAAGGCATGCAATAAAATCCCACCTACCTGCTGCTTCTAATTTTCCCACTGCAGCTTAAGTGAATTTTCTATCACGGGAAAAAGTACCCTGCAAGGCAGGCAATAAAATCCCACTTGCCTGCTGCTTCTATTTTTTCCATTGCAGCTTAAATCCTTTGTTTTTCAAAAATGTGTCCATCCCCGCAGGGGCTTTTCCGTGCACGACTTCGCTTTTTCCCAGTGATCCAGACCTCCGATGGTGACTTCCTCCGGGCATAACGTGCGTATATGTTTTCCAGTTGCTCCAGGCCAAAAATCGGGCTTACCCGGCAAAGGAATTGTTCTAGAGAAATTTCACAGAAAACGAAACGGGACAACACAAAAACACGAAAAATTGCCAAAAGTCACAAATAAAGCCCAAAACTTATTCCAAGTTAAAATCCTTCTGGTACAAGGAATAATGATATGTTCGATCATAACAGAGTTAAAACGGAGCGCAAATAGCCTCATACGGGGCTGAAAATAATTAAATACAAATTTCCCGCAGACAAATCCCGACGACAAAATATAACAATTTTGGGCATCTGGGTATTTGGTGAAAAAGGCTAATATGGCTCTTTGGGAATATCTTGACGCAATACAAGAACTTTCAGGCAATAAAAACACAAAACGACCCATTATTTTAAAAGTACGAAAATTTTTCGGATAGGGTAGTCGCAGATTTCAGGATGAAATGGCCGACACTGTGGTAAATGTATGGAGTCCTAAGCTTGTCTTTACAATCTTTTATACTGCCGGTTTGGGACAGCAGACATACTACACAATTCAGATTTCTTTATGGACAACCCAAGATGAGAAAGACTTCTTGCATCATAAATTGCTACATCAGTTGCTTCCGGAGCCATGCCAAAGAAGAATCCCTCTTTTATCATGGGCAGTGAAGATCTCCATGCAAGGTATGAGTTCTTTGATATTTGTTAATGACTTGTTGACATCTAATGGTGGCATCCATGATGATGAAAAGGAAACAATGAAGAAAAAGTCTAAGGGAGCAAAGTTGGAGCTCCTAAATTATGAAGAAAGCTTGATGGTGGAAGCTACTCATCCGCTGTCCAAAGGAGGAAATGTGGGGCAGCTAAGGTCTGAATACCATGTGCACCCGGACATACAAGATGGGCAGCCAAAGGCATCATTCAATGAGCTTCAAAAAGGAAAAATTCAGTCCTATGTTCATCACCAAAAAGGAAAGGTCAACAAAGGTTCCATCAAAGATATATTCAAAGGGAAGGGTTTGTGTTTTGAAACTCATAAAGAAGACAAGGAAAGGGGCAGCACCTTTGCATCATTCCATGAAGACCTCTTAAAAATGGAAGAATAAATAGCAAGTTCGCTGGCCTGTACATCACAGCGATGCATTTGAAGCCAAAAAATAAGTTTGCATCTCAAAAAATGAGCCCCATGAAAGTTTCATGTCACTACAAATCAAGGGAAAGTAATTTCAAGGTAAAAGATACTTTATTGAAGGATAATTGCAAAGAGAAGAAGTCTGATTTCAAATCAGAAATTCTGAGGCCAAGAGAGTTTATGGACAGCATGTGCAAATCATGTGGAGGTAAAGCACATAACATCATTCCAAGGTATGTAAGGATGCACCTCTTTCTATTTCTTCCTTACAAGATGTACATGATAATGAATCAAGGGGAGGTACAAGGGCGAATTTTGGGGCAGCATATAAGGATGAATGAGCATGTGCATATTATGGCATCATATGAATTACCATGCTGCAATTCTGAACTGCGAGAGGCAGCCTTTGTTTGGGTGAATCCCTCCGATGTGATCATTTTAGAGGGCTTATTGGTTTTCCACAATCCAAGGGACCACGAGTTAATGAACATGAAGAATTTTGTTGACACAGATGTTGATATAAGACTGGCGAGGAGAATAAGGCGTGATACGGTTGAGAGGGGATGAGATGTAGGATCAGTCCTTGAACAGTATTCCAAATTTGTGAGGCCAGCATATGACGACTTTATATTGCCGTCTAAGAAGTATGCAGATATAATCATCCCTCGTAGAGGCGATAACCATGTTGCCATTGATTTGATAGTGCAACATATTCGGACAAAGCTTGGGGAACATGATTTGTGTAAAATATATCCCAATCTCTATGTTATTCACTCTACGTTTCAGATAAAAGGAATGCATACGTTGATACGCGATATTGAAACTACCAAACACGATTTTGTATTCTATGCAGATCGGCTTATTCGTTTGGTTGTTGAACATGGTCTTGGTCATCTTCCATTTACAGAAAAAGCAGGTGTTCACTCCTACTGGATCAGTTTATATTGGAGTTGACTTTTGTAAGACACTATGTGGCGTTTCAATAATCCGCAGTGGTGAAAGCATGGAGAATGCATTACGGGCGTGCTGCAAAGAAATTAAAATTGGTAAAATTCTCATTCATAGAGATGGAGATAACGACAAACAGTTGATATATGAGAAGCTGCCAAAGGACATTTCAAACCGTCATGTACTGCTTTTGGATCCAGTCCTTGCAACAGGAAATTCAGCTGTGCAAGCTATTTTATTGCTGCTAGAGAAAGGAGTACACAAATCAAATATTATTTTTCTCAACCTTATATCTGCTCTTGAAGGAATACATACGGTCTGCAAAAAGTTTCCAAGGCTCAAAATTGTAACATCGGAAATTGACATGGCATTGAACGAAGAGTTTCGAGTGGTTCCAGAGATGGGAGAGTTTGGGGACCGTTACTTTTGTACAGAAGATGATGTACCATCTTTTTGGGATGGAGACTTTACAAAAAGGGAGCAGCAGAAGATTGTTTGGGATCCAAGCATTAGCGATTGCTTGAGGACAAGCAATCTTGGGGAGGGAGGACTGTAATGTCCCTTTTTCCCCCTTCAAAGATAATTATGGAGTTTTTAGTTATTCCTATCCATGGCCGAGTCAAGGAGAAGAAGCAACAATTAATGATCATCTTTTTATGTATTTTTTATAAAGAAAATAAATATGTAAGGATGGGTCGGCCATAATAGGGAAAATTAACATTAAAGGGGGTCGGCCAAGATATTTGAACAGTCATGTCTATTCAGTTGGCGCCACCTTTAGAATTAGTATAAATAGGGGTCATATTCAGTTGGTGCCACCTTTAGAATTAGTATAAATAGGGGTCATAGGCTTTATTTGTAGATATGGACTTGCTTGTAATCATTCAAAAATTGTGAGAATTGTTCTCATTATTTCCTATTGGGACGAAATCCCCATTAGAGGTCTATTCTAGGGACGAAAACCCCTTGAATCTGACTTAAAACATTTGTGTAATCATTGCATATTATTGAATTCAAAGTATTTTATCAATTCAGATTTATACTGTGTATGTACCAGTGGTGCGACTTGCATAAATTGAAATAATTAATTGTATGTGGGCAAACCATTCCATAAACTTTCTTCTAATCTGGTCGCTTTGACATTAGAAGGCTATTTTTACAGTTTTCACACAAACCGAGGTCATTTTCATGCAAATTGAATCACCTATCTAGGGCTGCAATTTCCAGAACTTGTACAGTCTGTAACAGCAGTTCGAATTTCCCTCCAATCTACTCGATTTGGTTTGGAATCACTTCTAAAAGCGTTTGATAATTTTTGCTAATCGTTCCCCGATAATTATTGAAGACTTTGAGCACTTATTTCCATAAATATCCTTCGCTGCAATTTAATTTCAGTCGGCTGTAATTTAATATCAGAATTCTGATATTTTGTCTGAGTCCCTAAAATGGGACATTACAATTTAACAATTCTTGAGCCCAAGATTCCTCAATCCCCAAATTCTATTTATGGGATTATTTCTTCTTTTACATTTCTTGATATATATATATGATTTTTTTCTTTGTATAAGACTATATACCTCTTTAGAATTAAGGTATTTTGGCTCCACTTTGGGTTTCACACATATTTTTCAGAAGTACTATGTGACTATGGTTTCTCTATGTGTTTGATGTTACCAATGCTTCCTCATTCAGTTTTCTCCAAGGATGTAATGGATAGATTCATAGCAGGAGGATTTCCTATGGGTTAACGTTAAGTCTCTTTTGTGGTTTGTTTCTGGTCTGAGTTATTGTTGTCAATTGATGAACAGGTTGCAGTACATACTTCTCCACAAACAGATGAAGTGTGCTCTTCAGCTCAGAATGTGGTGGATTCAGGGTTATTGACTTCTGGAACAGCATGGGCTATTGCTCTTTCGTTTAAACCTTCATTAGGAGGAGAACATTTGATGATGTCTTTCATGTCTGTGAGCCATTCGAGAGTCCTTCCAGATCTCTTATATCGGTTTGTTCTCATCTTATCAGATTGAACTTCTGTTTTTATATAGTTATTGGAAGGGTTTTGATATACATCTTGCTTTGTGACATGTTCACTAAACTGATGATACACATTAGTATTGTGCTAACCTGTTCCATGCCAGTGATTTCTCTATGTAATTTCTTTTTTCTATTTTTTTTTGCTATCATTCTGTAAAAATGTTAGAACTTACTGAAGATTTTTCATGATGATGTGATTTACACTTCAATGGTGACTACTTTAGGAATGTATACGTCCTTTAGGGAAGATGAAAATTCAACTGCTGTCTTATCCATAAGCACTAGTTTCGGGAATGACTTTGCAAAACGGAGTAAGAGTTTGGCAAAAGCTTCATAAAATTGATAAAATGTATAAGATATTATTTTATTTTTTACTTTTTTTGAGTTAATTTCAGGCGTTTTTGGGGACATTTTCTTGGGCTAAATTTTTGGCATGTCTTACTTTGTTGACCAATTTTCACTTGATTCATGCTGAGTCAGGGCATTCAGTCAAGGAATGCCTGTATAATTTGTGGAATAAGAGCACCCAAGTATTGTTCACGTAAGGAGAGCCGTCGACACCACCCACCATGCTGCCAAAGAAATACCGAAGTCAGAGTAATAGTGGTGGTGGGAGTTGGATAAGTACAATTCCAAAGGATGGCCAATTATAGAGTATTGGGAGTGCAATAAGTGGGGCCAGTTGCAAGAGATTGCTCTCACCAAAATGACACTGGACTTCTCTATAGATGGTGCAGGCCTAGGTTCCATAACAACGACAAGTGTCCAAAGCAAGCCAATGTCAGTATGCTCAACATAGTTGAGGGCAAGTAAGTTATGGCAATTACTAGAGCACAAGTGAAGAAATCCAATTACCCTAAACCGTGTACGGAGAAGGAAAGGTTGACTGAAGCAAGGGTGGAAATTGAGAGGGTCATGGTCGAAGAACAACATATGAACGAACATACAAACTCATCGATGAACGGATTGGAGTCTGAAAAAGCTATTGCACGACAGGGGCATGCATAACATTATACCCATGAAGATAGATGACTTATTGCAAAGTATTCTAGAACTCAAGAATACTCTCACTACTATCATACAAGACATTATCCCGAATTTGGAACCTACAATTCGCGCACCTAACATCGGGTGATGGGAAGAGCCAAAAGTAGAAGAATGAACTCATCATAGTTCTTTAGGAGATGGGTACAAGTACGGTTATGAGGGGATGGGGACATGTCTTGGCATGCCATTCTTCAAGAAAATAGGAAATGGGTAAGATAATGTTATTAATGTCCAACACATGACCACAAAAGTAGGTCAATGGGACTGCATAGTACAAAGCAAACAAACCCAGCAAGAGGACCCAAATGGGTCACCAAAATACAATGAGAGAGGGAGAGGAGGAGAAGGAAACAATAGAGGCCGAGAGACCAAAAACGAAGAAGAGAGATGACAATGTGGGGAGGGAGCGGAAGGAGCAACATCCCCAACAACATCACCTAACACTCAAGGCCGGAAGGGAGTAACTCGCAGTGCGCCAACGACAAGAAGCAGAGATTGTGGCTTGCTTGGGAGCCAGCGTCCGGGAGGAAGGCCGTGCCTCAAAGTAGGCCCGGTGGATCGCTGTCTATGTGGAGGGGCCCTGGGACATGCCTGAGATAGGGAGCCTCGGGTGGAAGGAACAGAGTCACGAGACTGACGGACCTGGACTGGGGGTCAGACACGTGACCAAATGCCGCTTAGCGCCCCTCGGGAGAGCAACGGGAAGAAGGAAGTGATCAGTCTAGTAGCCATCCGTCGGGGGAGGATGGAGGAGCCTGTCCCGGAGCTTGATGGCCTCCTGAAGGTAGAGAGCAAGACATCTCTGATCATAGTATCTGAAGAAAGTCGTGAAGGAAGGAAGCTCGCGAAACAGGCAATGGAATCGCCCACGAATCTCATAGTAAACAGGACATCTGAAAATGAAGTGTTCTTGGTTTGACCTCTGGAGAGAGCAAAGCGAGGCAAGTCAAGTCAAGCGCTCAGGCGGTCTAAGTGATGATCAGTCTCAATACGGAGTCGATGTGAGCCCACTCGAAACTGACCCAGAGAGATACGAAGGGCCTACAACCAATGTCGGGAAATGTACATGGGTCTGAAAATGACCCCATCACGGATCTCGAGAAAGTGTGCCGCATAGAGTGACATCTTCGGACGCACCCCCGGGGGTTGGTCCATGTGTGCTGGATGAACTGTCTGTAGATATCCTCTCTGATTATCCTGTGAAGATCCTGTTGGTTGGGTAGCGAGATGGCGAGGGCATCAGAGAATAGTTGAAGGGTGGGAGGCGGTCCATCGGATGCAATGGACTCGAAGAGGCGTGAAAGCGCAGAGCATACCAGCGGCGAGATCGTCTCATTGTGATCGAGGATGCGCAATAGCCGAGAGAGGAGTAGAGGCAAGATAAGTGTACCTGTCCTTGTCAACAGAAGAACTAGAATACCCCCGAATACGGTGCAACAACACAAGGCTGAAGATGGTCTCCAAACGAAAGGGGCGAGCCCCAAACTCAGCAAGGATAATGTTGTGAGGAACAGATTCTTTGCACCTGATAATACGTCTGAGCATGAGGATGAACGCGCTCGATAGTGGCCCGATCAATCGAGTCAAAGAGAGGGACCCCAAACTTCGAACCATACAGAACCGTGGGCCTAACTAGGGAATCGAGAGAGGGACATCTTGGAAGGAATGTCTTGAAAGTGGTGGCAGAAACATTGTCTCTCAAGAATCGCCAAAGAACCATAGCCCTTATTAACCGGGGTTGGAGAGCAGGACGAAGGCTAAAACGAGGCCCAGAGAAAAGAATCCCCAGGTAGGTATAAGAGCAAGTGATCTCAATCTCCACACCCTTAAAGAAGAAGTGGAGGTCCGAAGTCTTCAGACAATTGAAAACCATAACTTTGGTTTTCCCAAGATTCATAGTCAGTTGTCGATGATCACAAAAAAGGGCTAAGGCATCTAGTTGCCTCTGGAGACCCTCAGCAGAAGAAGCAAGGAGAACTACGTCATCTGCAAAGAGGAGGATGTAAATCGAAACAGTGAGAAGGCACCCATCACCTTCTGTATGTGATCCCTGAGAAAGTCCTCAAGCTCATCGATATAGATCCCAAATAAGGTAGGAGAGAGGGGGCAGCCCTGTTTGACACCAATGGTACTCCTGATGAAGTCGGACAAGCCAGCAGAAGTGCGAAGGCGGCCAAGGACCTCCTCATAAAGGCGCGTGATGGCTGTAAGAAAAGTCTCGAAAATGCCTATATCTCTGAGCCTGATGGAAAAGGGCTTCCGTGGAACAGAATCAAAGGCTTTCCGAAAATCCACGAAACAACAGAAAACTCTGGAAGAGCGGTGGCGAGCCTCTTCGATGATAGCCCGAAGAGTGAGGATGTGGTCGGTAGTTTGGTAAGTCGGTCGGAAGCTGCCTTGCCCCTTAGCTCTATGATATTGATCGAGGAACTCAGAAAGCTGCAAGTGAAGAACAATAGCATAGAGCTTGGAGAATGTGTGACCCACCATGATAGTCCTGTAATTGTTGGGGTCGGAAGTGGGCCCCGACTTGTGTATGGGGTGGATGATGTGGTGGGACCAAGAGACTGGAAAACCTGTACAAACCACCTGATTGAAGAGGTCCACAAGATAACTGAGGAGCGTCTTCCGACCATACTTGAAGAATTCCGCATGGAACCCTTCCTCATCCCCTGCTTTACTGCAACTCATAGCAAGAATGGCATTCCTCACATTGGTGTGGGTGAAAATATGGCAAAGGGAGGGAGGGGAATGAACCTGGATGTGGGGCTGGCCGGGAAGTCATAAAGAGTGGAGGTGTGGGTGAACATGGAATTGGGATCAAGGTCCAGGGGTAAAGGCGAATGACGGGGAAGAATGGTGTGCCAGAAATGTTTAGGAGAGTGGATAAGTGACAGACGAAGCTCACGACGCCTATGAGAGATAAATGTGCGTTTCTTATGTCGAAGGAGGCGGCGATAGGCTGACTTTAGGGGGGAAGGAGGGAAGGGCATGCAGGAAAGCAAAGCGGAGTTTCGATGGAAGGCTTTGCATTCCTCGTCGTACCATTTGTTCATAGGGCATGTACCATGGCGTAGGGTGGAGTGGGTGACGTGGGGGAAGGAACTCGTGGCCGCCTCAAGAATAGCGCAGGAGAGGGTATTAAACATCTGATCCGAGGTGAGTGAGGTGAAGTGGGGAATGGGGGGAGAAGCAGACGAAGGCAGGAGGAAAAGGTGTCGGGATCCCCTGTGTCAAATTTCCAAATAGTACGTGATATGCAAGGGGAGGGGGGGGTGGGGTCTGGGGGGGATAGCCTGGAGGGAAAAGGAGAGGGTCGCATGGTCAGCAAGAGGGATGGGGGAGACACAAAAGTGGTGTATGTAAGGAATCAAGTCGGGGTAGTCATGACGTAATCAACCACACTGGCCCCACCACAAAATGGTCTGCAGGTGAAGAACCGGGATTCAGGAAAGCGAGGAATGCCATTCAGGATCAGTAGGTCATGAGATTCCCCTAATTGGAGAAAATGTCGGCCATAGGAAGTCAGGGGCCCTGTCGTGTCCTCAGAATCACGTTGGAAACCAACCAACTCTGGATCCACCTCAGAGGTGCAAAGTACATCGTCGGTCCTGTCGTGCCTCGGAATCTGCATGTTTTTGGTACGGGCATTGAAGTCCCCTAAGATGATGACCTCCCCAGAGCCCGAGAACTGAGATATACCAGCATAAAGGTCAAAGAAGGGGTCTCCATCTGGGCCGTTGTGGATGGCAAATGAAGAGGAAGCTGGAGGGAAGTAGCAGACCGCAATAAAGATGTCTCTCAGGAGGGGAGAATTACGTCTGATCCGTACCCAAAGAAAGCGGGCAGACTCATCCTCAGCGACAATAGAAATCCTGCTCCGAAGAGTGTCTCTGACTAAACAAGCAACCCCGCCGGATCCTCTGACGCCGCCAGAACTCCGAGTCTCTGTCTGCAAACAGAAAGCCAGTAGTAACCACTGATGTTCGGGGAGGGCGAACCGGGCTCGCATGTGTCTCCGTAACAAAGAGAAGGTCGAGAGACCTAAAGCATCATGCAGGAGGCCAGGAGAAGACCAAAAGGACCCATTTCCATTCCAACATGCGATGGAGAGGCCTGCTTCCGAGCCTTCTCCCGCCGGAACCGTCATCTGGAACTAGAGCTGGATCAGGAGCCCAACCAGGGGGAAGGAATCCCGAACCACTGGCCTGAGGTTACGAATCACCGCCCATTTCCCTGCTTTTCTGGCTGCCATGACAATTTCCCGAGATTTCTTGAGTTCGGCAACTTGTTCTCTAGTAAGATCTTCGTCAAGAAAGACCTTATTGGGTAGAGAGAAAAGTTTCCGCTTGGCTCTGAGAGCCTTAAGGCGGTCATCAACTGACTTGAAACGGATAAAGAGAGTAGATTGCCAGACCAAACCAAGCTCTATCCAACTGAACCTCGGGCAGCTCCAAGTTATCTGTGAGGAACTTCGAAGCAATGGCTAGGGGGTCGGAAGAGGGAGGAGTGGGCAATCCTCTGACCTTAAGGTTCAGCTCCCTGGAACGTCGGATTCTCTCTTCGACTAGTTTGGCTTGAACCACTGCTTCAACTGCTGTTAAAGGAGGATTTTTATCTTTACCCTTGACCACTTGGGCCCAGGAATCGGTTTGTTTTTGAAGATTTTCCTGCTGAGTTCTAATTTCCTCTTGCTTGTGTTTTAAATCTGAGATCTCAACCTGTAATTGATCATTATTAGCAATAGGTGTTGTGTCTGTGAGTTGTCTTCGCAAGGAGATGTTATCAGCTTCAACCTTTTCCACCCGAGAGGTTAAATCAAAAATCTCGGTCCGGAGGGATTTGTTGGATGATTCCAGAGTCTCAAGCCTTCTGAGAAGTTCTGCAATGATGTTAGGAAGGTTGTCATCCTGCTTATTTTGTTCGTTTGACCCAAGACTGGAAACCACTTGTGCAGCGGGGGAGGAGGGAGACATCATAGCTGGGTAGACTGCTGGAGAGGAGAAACGATTAGAGGGATGTCTGTTGAACCTCCAAAATCCCTGCCTAGATTATTGTGCATAAGATTAGCAATTGTGGAAGCCGAAAACAGCCACGAAGGTAGGGATATATAAGATGTCAACAAAATCAAGTAATTATATTGATATTTATCTTTGATATCTCATCATATCAAGGTCAAGAGTACAAAATATATTTTAAAAAAACTTTAAAATGCAAGTCTTCGAGACGAGCACCAACAAGTATCGGTCTTTAAGATGAGTACACGTCTCCGAGTCGCGTCTTTAATGGTAGGGGGCAAGTCTTTGTGCAACATTGGAACTCATACTTGAGCCCCCTTGTCAGGTGACCAAGTGATTAATCCTATGCTTCTTACAACAAAGCTAGCTTGATAACGGACAATCATACATATGGAAATTCTAGGAAAGAATTTGACAAAAACTACCGTCGATGGTGGTTCTGGTGTGAATATTCTTTTAGAAGAGACTTGGAAAGCCAACTATTTGGCCTTCGACATTCCAACTGGTAGGAGCAGATCAACATGGCATTAAGGTATTGGGTGTACTGATGGGATAAAAAGTAATTATTGGATCCCAATCCTTTTTGTTGAATTTTGTGGTCATCTCATTGCAAAAGAAACCCTATGATGCACTATTGGGTTGGGGCTGGTTGATAGCAGCCAAATCCAATCATAATTGAAAAAGAATTTGATCTCCATTGAAAATAAAGGTTGGAAGCATGATATAGATTTGAAATATTAGGATGTCGGTGAGGAAGTAGCCTCATCAAACTCATCGAAGTCGGGGTAGTGAGGTAGTAGCTTCATCGGGCTTATTAGAGTTAGATACCGAAGAAGACTCTTTTGTTGACGGGAACCGAGGTACAAAGTAGTCGAATGATGGAGGAGTCTTTGAGTTATAGTCGTGCTCTAACGATGAGACAAACTCTTTGAACGGTTTGTTCCATTAGTAGATGGAAAACAATGAAGTGTTCCAACTTGATTGCATTAGTGTTGAGTTTGACGAAGGCCAAGGGATGGGGTGAGATGTCCAATTTTTTTCTTTTTAATGCAAGTCCTTTCGAACCATCACATTTGGCTTACCCGAGTTCAATGAATACACGTCGGGATGCAACATTCGATGGAAATTTGTCCTACTATTTAAAATGGGTAGTCAACAAGCATTCTAAAGAGCCGACTTCAATAAGTGTGAATGGAGGGGTCAAGGAAAACATTTTAATGGAAGGAGAGTACGACCTCTTGAAGTTCGACCTATTTTTTAAGTATGGTTGGATACGATGGATATTGGTCAAATGGGATGAACGTTGGGGATGGCACATCACACAACTAATGTCATGCATAAATGAAGGAAGCTTGGTATGATAAACACTTTCAATGGATGAACTTTAAAGATGAAGCTCTACAAGATCTTGAGATATAATGGGCAATGCAAAATAAATCCATATAAGTTCAAAGTGATGGCTTAGACCATTTAAAATTGTGGAAATTTTTGATAGTGGAGTGGTCAAATTAGAATATTTGAATGAGAATCCGGTTGAAGACATTGAAAATGGCTCAAATTAAAACTTTATCAAGAAAGAACTTAAAGCATTCGGATGATAGATATAAAATACATGATAAAGATTGACCAAGTCAATTATCATGCAAGTTAGGATCAAACATTAGAAGAATGAAAAGTGAAAGATGGGGCAAAAAAATAAAATACCACACACCACATCTATAACACACCAATATTCGACCTCCCCATCTATTTGTTTGACCACCCCCTTTTTTGGACCACTACTCGACCTCCCCGATTGACATCCATGCTTGTGTGTACATTGCTTGTATGCACGACCTTAACAAAGTGTGTACATCCCAATCGTTTGACCTTGATTTGCAACATCTCCGCCATTCGACCTCTAAAGTGGCTTCATGCACGCGACTTCTTTGAGTGCTTGACTAGGACAATCATTCGACTTGCTAAAGATCAACTCTTCTTGATCTATACGACCCATATGTAGCTATACAACCCTTGTTTGATCTAAGCGGCCCCTTTGCAGCCATATGACCATTATTTGACGTGTACAACCCTTTGCGGTTGTATGACCCGTGATTACAACTATACAATCCCTTTGAGTAGACATATGATCATCACTTGCAGTTGTACGACCTCCTTAGCCCTCCTTTGTACGTAGGCAACCCAATTCGATCATCTGTACAGCCAACTCGTTGGCTTTTCTAACCCGATCGCATGTGTTTGCCCTTTTGAAGTTGTTTGTTCACTCTTAGCAGCAAAGGAAAGTTGAAGGGGAATTAAAAGCATGGGCCACTCATAACAACATTTTTCAAAGAATTTTTTTGTTATGGGTTTTCAAGGAATTTAGAAAGGTCATATTGAGGGAGCACGCCTAGGGTGCTACCCCTAAGCCCCACGAGGACACTACCCCAATGTGGTTGAGAATCGCGCTAGGTGAAAGATGCATTTTCTTGACTCCATAACCAATAGATGCAGGCAATTGAGAATGCCTTTTGTCTTCCCTCTTCATTGTAATTTTCCTCATGTTGTCTATGAATTGTGTCAGAAGGGACTCTAACTTGTTTAAATGGGGGATAAGGTAGACTGAGATATTAGTATTGTCATGGTTGGTAGCTTAATTACATATTTTAGTTTGTAATGACTCTTGTTGGCTATGTTAGGTGTTTTTGGTTGTGTCAATCGATAACCATAAGTCATTTGTCTTATAAATGGAAGATATACATTGGAGAAGGGCACTTGTATTAGGTCCTCCTTGTACTATGTGAATTGTATTGAGACTTATATTTTATGAATACAAGTTGCTATTGTTCGGACTTTGCTCTAGCATGGTATGTTATATAGTTACTATTTCGTGTATGCTGTTATTAGTTGTCTAGTATCTTAGTAGACATTAATCAATCTACACAATGGAGTTTTGGCCCTCAAATTACTTGGATCCAAAGGTAATGCATTTTCATATTCTATGGAATGCATAATGCAAAAGCATGTTTGACAGGCTATTTTGGATGAGTGCATTCTTTATTTGAACTATTGCCTAAAATAGCATGAGTGCATATTTTATTTGAACTATTGCCTAAAATAGCATGAGTGCATATTTTATTTGAACTATTGCCTAAAATAGCCCGAGTATATACTTTATTTAAACTATTGCCTAATTTTTTTACATGGAAGCCCTAGGAATGAATTTATGAAGGTTTTAGGATATGTTTTTTCGGACTAAGACTAAACGATTTTGACTGGAGCTATGAATCGGTATCACAATTGGTGTCATATTTACATATCCATTTAACATGATCTCTCCGAGAATTGAACCCAAGTAGGGCTAGAAACAAACCACCCATTCAACGAATCGACCTACTTCTCATCACAAGGTTTTATAATCTATAAGTCATGTTACAAAGTGTAACAATTATGATTATGCGTGCATGTATTCGTGCATAATATTTATTAGAGTTACATTTTAAAAAAAAATTTAGGCAGTCAATTTGGAGCAGGAATCTGTTTAATTTAAATTTATATTTTAAATATTAACATGTGACCCTGCATGAAAATTAGTAAAGTGAATCCCACTTTTTCACTTGTTAGAACTTAGAACAACGCAAATTAATCCTTATTTTGTGTTTTTTGATACTTCTATGTAGGTTTTTGTAGTAAAGTGATATTAAATTCAAGAAGCTTGCGGATGGATGGGTTTGAAAAGGTATATTGCAAAATGGCTTGGAAAAATAATGTAAGATGCATCTTGGGGCAGGTTTACTAATAACTCTTATTAGCCATAAGATCTATTGGTACTAAGGAAATGCAACATCTTGGACATTCTACGCTTTCTCAAAGGTCATTTGGCCAATGTGGGAGACCTTTTTGGATAAATAAATCTGTTCAATGACATATGAAACATCCGTAGAAGGTCAAACAAAATCAAACAAAATAAATCTGTTCACTTGGCCTACTTCTCATAAGAAAGTTTTAGTCTATTAGTCATGTTACAAAGTGAAACAAATATGATAATGCGTGCTTCTATTCGAGCACAATATTTATTAGAGTTACCATTCATTTATAATTTAGGAGGTCAATTTGGAGCAATTTAATAGCATAACCTGTTCAATTTAAATTTATATTTTAAATATTGTTGGCTAGATTTTCGCACAATGAAATCCTAGGCAGATCATGAGATAAATCTCCCTCATTTACCTTGGTGAGGCTCTGTGTAAGATTTTGTCAGTTGTATTTCCTAATATCTATTTGTTGGTATTACTTTAACTATGTAGCTCATGACCCATAACTACATAGTTTTGCAGCGAAGCAAAGAAAGAAGCAATATGTGCAGGAAAGAGAAATAATTAAATGCGAGAAGAAAGGAAAGGAAATGTGCAACCTAACCAATAGTTGATGAGTTGATCACATGCACATAGACGAAACAAATAGATCTTAAAACGCATAATTTGAAGCAAGGGAAAGTTTCAGATCTAGATCTAAGACAACACAAAGTTTATGCTTAGATCTAAAAATAAATAAGAGACGAATGCACCGTTGACACAAAGTTCTCTAGAAATCTCTTCTCTATTCCTCTGCTTGCAGAAAGCTATCAGGGTTTTCAGTTCAAAGTCTGGAACACAAGAATGCTGATTACAAATTCCGATCCTTTAACCTCGTAGGCTCTTCCTCTATTTATAGTGTATAGAGGGCAATTACAAATAGGAAGTTTTAAATGAATTCGCATGTGGAAGATATGAAAAGGGAAGCAGTTGACAATCTTCCTCCTGGAATTCCTCTTTGCATGACATGCATGATTTATAATTGAAAATAAAACCTTCTATTTTGCATGTCTGCCACCTATTTCCAAGTAATTGACTTCTTCAAGTAATGGTTTTTAAACCAATCACTTAAGTTTTATAATTTAATTGATTGCTCAATTACTTTGTCGGAGAAAATAAGAGAAAGAAGAAGAAAGAGGAAAAAAATTAGAAGAAAGTCTGTAACACTTCTAGTCTTGTTCTTTTTCCATATTCTGCATGCGGTTGACTCTTTTGCGTTTGATTCTCACCAAAGCTGGATTGGAAGAAGCAATTGATTGTGATTTGCTTCATGGTATTGCCTTTGACTTGTCTTTCCTCTTATCCTTGAAGTTTTGCAGTTCTTCTCCAGTACATGCACCAGTGCAATATTTCGTAAATAATTCAGACAAAACTCATCATTTTTATTTTTAATTGCATATGAGCAATTAAAAATTCTGGAAAGTACTTGGGTGAAGGAAAGTACAAGTAAATTCAATGAAGGCTTCAACTGGAAGCTTGGGAGCACATGCACAAGCTCCTGAAAGGAATTTTCCATGCACTGACTTCCACACGGGTTGCGATAGAAACAAGAGGATGAACTTTTTGGAAGCCTTTGCAATTATGAGATCTGGATATGTCAATTAAATCGGTGATAGGTTTAGGGCCTCTGTCTATATCATTGACTTCAACAAATCTGGAAGCTATGCATGATTCTGCTGATCCCTTTCTTTCATCATGGCTGGAACAATCTTTGTTTGAGCTCTTTTTCTTTTAATTTTGCCGGAATCCCTTGCAATTGGATCAATTTGTGCAGATCTGACAATTTTTTCTGATTAGGAAGATATATTTAATGTATCTGATATTAATTTGAGTTTCCTTTTACTAATATGAGCACCTATGATGAATACTTGCAATTAATTCAGACAAAGATGGAGTCAGGGCATGAATACTTGATTTTTATCATCAAAATCTGCATATAAAGCTCTGCTGCCCTAAAATTTGAGGCTTTGCTTGCATGCAAAGCAAGCAAAAATATTATTTAATTCACCTAGGCACATATACCAATATACAGACACTTAGAATAACAAAAACAAGCTATTCCAACCCTAGGCGCCAAAACTGGAAGCTTCCCAATAGTGGAAAATATTCTTTAATGCAAAATCCTCCTTCCCTTGGCGCCAAAACCTGTCCGGCTACTGCAATCTTCATCAAAAAGAAATAAGTGCTTCTCCTTTATGGCATCCCATGCTTATATAACTTTGTGCTTGCTATTTTTAATGATTGCCTTTTCGTATTTACGGCAATTTACGTAATTAATAGCCATGTTTATTCATCCAATTTGGGTGCCCAAGTCTCGCATCTTTGCTTTGGTTGCTTTTTAAATAATTTATTTTATTTATTTTTAGCATGCATCATTGACTTCTCTTTAGCTCATCCTCAGTGCATTGACCATTAATAAATATTATTAAATGCATTGTTATTCACCCAAGGTGGGTCGCACTTTTTGGCAAGGGTAGTTCTAAAAATAAGAAGTCAACTTGATGGGAATTTCCACCTTGCACTGCAGCTCCAAAAATCTCCTCTTCCACTTAAGTGATTTGACTTTCATCATGGGAATTTTTACCCTGTAAGGTAGGTAAGAAATTCCTCCGGTGCTTTAAGTGATTTTTCTTTTATAATGAGAATTTTTACCCTGCAAGGCAAGTAAGAAATTCCTCCGCTTGCCACCTCTAATATTCCCATTATAGCTTAAGTGACTTTGACTTCATGGGAAAAAGTACCTGCAAGGCAGGTAAGAAATTCCCACCGCCTGCCACTACCAAAAATCCCATTGCAACTTAAACCCATTCATTCCAAAAAGTGCGACTTGCCTAAGAGAGGCTTTTTGTGCTTGACTTCATCTTTTTGGTCAGAAGTTTGCTTTTGAGGTGATTCTTTGGGTGTAGCGGCCTGTAAAGATCTCTAGATGCTCTAGGCAATTAAACAGACTATATAGGACAAAGAACGGACCTAGGGAATTAAACAGAAAGACCACGGGAAAACCGGAGAAAAACGCAAAAGAAATAAATAAAAACGAAAAACGTTGCCAGAAGTCACAGACAAAGCTTTGAATTCATTCCTGGTGAAAATCCTATTGAAATGTGTGGATACTGGCATGCAAAACTTCAACAGGATTCAACTGGAGCACAATTTACTTCAACAGGCTTTATTTATTTAATAAATAATTAAATAAATTTTTTGGAGACAAAACTTGGCAAAGGGATAAAATGAGTTTCAACATCTGGGTATTTGTCGAAATTGGCTCATATGATTCACTAGGAATATCTTAACGTAATACATACATCTTCTGGCAATAAAAACACGAAAAGACTCGTTATTTTAAAAAGAACGATTTTTTTCAAATGGGTAGTCCCAGCATTTCAGACGAAATCTAGGGACACCAAATATCATGTGTCCTCGTGTTAGTAGAGCGAATCCCTCTTTTTCACTTGTTAGAACAATGCAAATTGATACTTCTCTCATGTTCTTTGATATTTCGATAAGTTTTTGTTAGTAAAATGGTATTAAATTCAAGAAGCTTGTGGATCGATGGGTTTGAATAGGTCTAGTGAAAATGGCTAGGAAAAACAATGTAGGATGTGTCTTGGAGGTAGGTTTACTCCATTTTTATTAGACATAAGATCTATTGGTACAAAGGGGATGCAACATCTTGTACATTCTATGCTTTCTCAAACATCATTTGGTCAAGGTGGGAGACCTTTCTCGGTTAAGTATATCTGCTCAACAACATGTGACACGTCGGTAGAAGATCAAATAAAATTCAGTGTAGTATTGTAAAGGCAAAAAATCCAACATAAAAGGTGAAGTAACCAAAATCCATAACTAAAATCTGATTTTACTTGACTGGGCAAGGTTTGAACCCGAAATCCTTTATCCAGTTCAGCCTCCACAGTTTGTACCATAGTCATATTCTTGGAAAAGGTATGCAAGTAGGAAGGGGACTATATTTTTTTACTTTTCTAGTTAGACGACTTAGTGTTGGCATGTGGGAACTTTGGATTCTCAGATAGGGCGTAGATTGACACTTCCATTGGACTCCTTCCTTTTTCTTCCGTTATCTTGGTTGTTTGAGGTTTTATTGTTTATGGCTTGTGGCCGTTGACACGGGTTTTTCAAAATCCCACACGGGTTTTTCAAAATCCCAAAGTAAGAAATACTTGTTAGAGAATGCCCCATTTTGATCTTAGTGAAATGTGGGTTATGAGCCAATGTTCTGATGTTTTTTTCTCTTCTCCACTTTCATGCCTTGTCAGACGCTTCCTTTATACATGGAAGAGGATGAATGGAGAGATTTAGAATTTGGATGCTATTATCTGCATGGTTAGTTTTATAAGCCTTGATGATGTAGATGAGAATGAGGGGGCCAAGTTAATGGCTGCCTTACTCCCCACCTAGACACACTTCTCTTTGATGGTCACTCTCTCTCATACATTAGTCTTGAACTTGGAAACAAAACTTATATTTCATTAAATTCATAACGGTTTTACAAGGATTACACACACTCTGCTTCATTGCTTATTGAAAACATACAAGAAGATGAGAAAACTAGTATAATATAGTCCCTACGGGACTTATACACTTACAATCTAGTTCTTGGACACACCAACCTCCTAGAAGCTCCAACTAGTTTCTTGCAAGTTGTAACTTGCTTTCTTGCTCTCCATTGCTTGTCAAACCGACAGTTAAGAATTTGAATCCCTTTGAAAATCCTGACATCCTAGAGTGTCTCTTTGAACTCCCCACCTAGACACACACTTCTCTTTGATGGACGCTCTCTCATACAACACCCTTGAACTGGAAACATAACTTATATTTCATTGAATTCATAACAGGTTTACAAAGATTACACACACACTACTTTGCTTCATTGCTTATTGAAAACATACATGAAGATGAGAAAACTAGTACAATATAGTTCCTATGGAACTTGATACCCTTATAGTCTAGTTCTTGGACACACCAACCTCCTAAAGCAAGCTCCAACTAGTTTCTTGCAAGTTGTAACTTGCTTTCTTTCCTGCTTCTCAAACCAACAGTCAAGAATTTGAATCCCTTTGAAAATCCTTGACATCCTAGACGTCTCTTTGAACTCCCAAGAATCTTAAAGATGGCCAAGAAGAGAAAACCAATCATTTTGGGTAATTTCTTTCATTTTACATTCGCCACGGGCGAAATCGCCCTTTATGCAAAGTGGCCATTGCAGAAGACCACCACCACGGTTATGAAACCACCCTTTTTGTAAATTAGTATTTTGAAACCAAAACCCCTTGCTTAAGCTTCGCAAAACCCTAGAAATTTCAAGGGCCATAACATTTGCATACAAATTCAAAATCCATTGTTGCTTCTTAAAAAGTTCATAAATTTTCAAGGAGAATCCAAATATGCAATCACATTATGCTTTTGATGTATTCAACCCAATGATTTTTCCACCGCACCAAAACCTATCACTTTAGGTCTTCAATGGACGCAACCACTTCCTGAATGCTATTGATAGTCAAGTAACTCAACCACCTCATTTAGAACCATGTTGATGCCTAAAATCGATCCTCTCTAATGTCCTTGATGCCCTTGAAGTGTTGGAGTGGTGATGCTTCCAATGGATCAACTTCTATCATGCCAAAATGACACACACACTACCTAGTCTACATGAACACCACTTGTTTTTGGGTAATGCAAAATTTCCAGTACCCCCTTGGATGCTTCTGCATCATACATCTCAGCTAGAAAAATTGCGAGCTCCTGCTCACAAAGGTAGGGTGAGTAATATAACCACTCTTTTGGCCAATTTTCATGACCACGTTGTTCCCTTCCAACTTGTTAGGTACCTCAAAAGATTTTCTATTTGTTTTTTCTCCTTTTCTAATCATCGATTGAATCATAGACTGTCTTCCTTCACCTAGGTCTGATTACTCTTCTCTTTACCTCACCCATTGTTTGGGCATAGTCCGTCCACCTCGAATTGTATGCTCTCTCTCATTTTCCATCTCCTTGTGGAATTTTGCCCACCTCTATCTGTCCTCCACCAAGTGTCTTCCAACATGATTTTCCAAGCCTTCGCAAGATTTCAACTGACTGCCTCCACCTAAGCTCAACATCTCTGAAATTCCTCCTATAGAAGCATGCAACTCATGCTTTCCCCCTCCTCTAGCTCATACCTTTTACTCTTAATTTTTACAACCACCTCTCATGTTTGGACTCCAAAGGCCCATTCATCGGAACTCTTCTTCACAACACACTTCTTTTCTTGTGTTCTACATATACCTGCAATAAAAAAGGAAACTACACATTTTGAGAATCAACAATTCCCATGTACATTAGCTCCTTCAACCACACTACTGCTGCAACATCACTCTTGGGAAAATTCCCTTCTACTGTAACTTCCCTTTGCATGCTCTGAATCTCTTTCCATCTGTCAACTGTTGCAATAAATCTATTATCCTTAGTATCATGGGAATTAAACATTCCCATATACATCTCCTCTCATTGCATCTCTGCTGAAACACTACTCTCTTCTTCATTCAATACTTCCTCCAAATCTGCATCATATGCATTCTCTTGCACTTCTGTAGATTGCATAAAGATCCATAGGATTATATGATTCCAATGAATTATGGTGGCTTATAGATTAAATGCAGATATGTAAAATTGCAGAACACAGTAAAGTAAATAGGAAATTAAATTGAACACAAGAAATAAGAATTTAACACAGGAAAACCTTACGGTAAAAAACCCACAAATAAATGCACCATCCAATAGTTCAGAACTTATAACGTTGTCTGACAATTTCAGGCCTGCCTACAGGCCAGAACCCAACACATTAATCTTCCTCACTTCTTCTTACATACATCCGAGGATAAATCTCAATGTCAAAATGTCCAACTTTACATCCTCATCATAGCTTGCACTCACACAATGGACTATAAATGGTCCATTCTCAACTTTATCAACCCCTATCCCTGCTTTATCACCATGCTTCACTTATTTTTCTTCTTCCACTTCACATGGATCGTCTTCAAATACCTTCTTGTTCTCACAAATGCATTCTCTCACCAACACCTCTTCATGTTTATTTACATCTTCAAGTTGTTTGGTCACCTCCAATGGATAACTGTTATCTTTTTTTTTTTTGCTTATAATACCTAGGGAGAAGGCCCTAGCCTGCAAAAATACATTAAGTGCCAACCATCAATAGCTACGCTCATCTAGGCTCTCAAAAAGGCACATTATCATGCTTAAAAATTGAAAAAAAAGGGGGAGAGCAAAGAGAAATTGCTCCATCCATACCCTTTCAACTTACAAAACCAGTTTATACAGCAAAAAACCACATGATTACAAAAAAACCACCTCATGGCCATACACTATGACTATCCTATGCAAGAGCCAAAACCGAAAGAGCAATACCTATCCTTCCTTAGGCTCGGGAGAATCATCCTCCAGTTTCTTTTTCCCTCTGACACTTCTGATCTCTGTTACAATTTCCACCTCAGTGTCATCCTCCTCGGACCCAGACCTCCTTGACGGATCACAACACCTAGGAATAACCACCTTAGCCTCTGGCGGAAGCATAATTCCTTGCCCTGCAGCCAACGCTTCCTGCCCCTTGGAGATGGCAAGGACAACTTTGGTCAGTGTATGCAAGTGATACTGCATGCATATCAGGCACTCCTCCAACTTCACCATCTCCTGATGAAGCAGAAATTGACCAGAGGAGTTTGACAGAATGTTGGCACAGCTTAATCCCCTGGCCATTTCAAATACTTTCTGCCTCCCCAAAGATTGCTTGGGGTCAACCATCATATTCTGCAGGTGCCCACAAAGCTCGTCATCGTTCACATCATTGAACGCTTCAACAACGGACCAAGCCTTGGCTAACTTTTCCCTCATGGACGCGTTCTTGATTTTCCCTTCCAATCATCCAACAAACTCTGCCCCTGCGTCTTCGCCACAAATCGCTCTCTTCCTGCCCGTGTTTGATCCTTCACCACCCACCATTCTGTTGAAAATCCGCCACTCCTTGTAGATCGCTGCTGAGCACTGCCCGAAGAGGAGAGAGCCGAAAACTTTTGTTCTCTTTCTCTTCACTTCCTCTATTTCTATCATCTTTCACGAGGATTTCTTCTTATATGGGTTGCTCATAACCTTCCTTCTCTTTACTGATCTTCAAAATAGATTTGGGTTGCTCACATGGCAACTTCACTCTCTCATTGCCTTCTAAGACAAACTTCTTCTCTTCACTCTTAAGCCTCAATATTCAAAGCTTCTTCAACAACTCTACTTGCATTTGGGGTGCACTATTTGTTCCATCAACTTAGAAACCGAATGTTCCCATCTTCTCACTTTTTCGTGTCTCCTCTCTTGAAGATGTCTCCAACACACAACTGCAACTCCACACAATCTTTTGCTTGGGAACTCCACTCTTTTGGGGTTTTCAATCCCTTCATCTTCAAAGTAACACCTCCAACACTATCATCCATCTCATTAGCTCTTCCGGCTCTCTCTACTAGGACAAATGGGTATTTCTATTAGGCTTACCTTCTTCTTTTACCATGTTCTTTGCTTATCTCCTTCCCTTCTTGGGATATTCTCCTCTTGGCTCTATGGGGTTCTTTTTGCTTGCTGGTATTCTTTCTAAGGTATCCAATTTGGACACCATTTCTTCCATTATCTTCTATATTGCTGCAATCTGTGACTTTTGAGTCAATTTTCCCCTCTCTTGACTCTTCTCTGAGCCATTTCTTCCAATCTTTGTTCTCTACCCATTGAAAAACACTGGAGAACAAACCTCTCTTCTCTCTCACTTGTGGACTACCTCACGTTCGACATTTTGCCCGCACATTCCTCTAAGCACTTCTTACCAACAACATATATGGAATGAAGGTGACAACCATTTTAGAGTAGCTAACACCCATAAATATGTTTGAAGCAAAGAGCTACGTTGAGTTAGTTTTTGTTGGACATTCATTAGAAACTTCAGTGGGATATGTTCATCTGGACAACAGAAGTAGAGCATAGCTTCTTGAGTTTGAAGAAGGTGGATGGGCAACCAATGCTAGCATTACCTGACTTCAAACAGGTGTTTTGGGTTGATTGCGATGCTAATAGATTAGCAATAGGATCTGATTTGAGTCAAGAAAGGTAAGAAAACGAATGAAGCAAGGGGTAGATATTTAGTTTATGACCAAGAGTTTTATGTCATAGTGCAAGCTCTCAAGAAGTGAAGGCATTATTTGTTGCCCAAGGAGTTTGTGTTGTACACAAACCACACAAACCATCAAGCGCCACAGTTCATTAATAGTCAAGGTAAGTTAAATTCGTATGAAGTGGGTTGAATTTCTCCAAAGATGCTCATTTGTGTTGAAGCATAGAAGTGATAAGTCAAATAGAGTTGCAAAGAGTGGCTCTTGTTGAATGAGATGCATGTGGAAGTAGTGCGATTTGATTCCATGAAGGAATTGTATGAGGAGGATAAATATTTCAAAGATTCATGGACAACATGCAAGGATCCATTAAATGTGGACATGATTCCAAGGTTAAAATATTTCTTGTAAGAAGGTTTGTTATTTAGAGGAAGACAGTTGTGCCTACCTCGAGGATTTATGAGATAGAATTTGATCAAAGAGAAGTATAGTGAAGAGTATGAGCTGGTCACTTTGGCATCGACAAAACATTTGCGCAACTCAGTGAGAGGTATTATTGGCTTAGAATGGGTATGGATGTGAGGAAATTTGTGCAGGGATGTAGAATTTGCTTGTTGGAGAAAGGGGAAAGGTCAGAATCTAGGGTTGTATCACCACTCTCTATTCCATAGAGATTGTGGGAACACAAGTGTGGACTTTGTTTTAGGGTTTCTTAGAATGTAGAAGGGTCATGACTTGATTTTTGTCACAATATATAGATTCTTCAAAATGTCTTGTTTTGTTGCATGCAAGAAGACTAATGATGCTATGCATATAGCTAAATTGTTTCTAAGGGAAGTTGTTAGGATGCCTGGATTGCCTAGGAGCATAGTATTTGATTGTGATACCTCATTTGTTGGGCATTTCTGGAGGACATTATGGAACAAACTGAATATCAAGATGCAGTTCAGTTCAAACATACCATCCCCAAATGGATGGTTAAACCGAGATTGTCAACAAAAGTCTTGGTAATCTATTGTGATGTTTGGCAAGAGGAAAGTTGGGACTATGGGATTCAGTCCTCTTGTAGGCTGAATTTGCTTACAACAATTCAATCACTAGAAGCATTGGAAGGAAAGCCCAAGAGGGGTTACAGATTTGTGAGACACCAGTAAAGTGGGTGGAAGGAGTGTTGTAGTAGAAGATTTCACTGAGTATGTGTGAAATACATCAGTAAGTGAAGGAGCAATTGGAAAAGAGGATGGCAAGATACAAAAAAACATGTTGATCTCAAGAGAAGAGATCATGTATTTCTAGTGGGTCACCCGGTTTTAGCTCAATTGAGGAAAGAACGAGTCCTAGAAGGAAGTTATAATAAGCGTAAGCGTAAGTGGAAGAAGATTGGACCATGCAAGGTTTCCTCAAAATTTGTAGCAAATGCATGAGATTGAGCTAGGAGATGGGATTGACATTTTGCGTATCTTTGGTGTAGCATATTTGTACCCTCACTACGAGGGAAATTAAGTGATGAGAATGCAGGTTTAGATTTGCCAGTTGTGGATTGGAGACAATAGTCACTAGAAAGAGAAGGTGATTGATTCCAGGCTCATCAAAAGACAAGAGGGACGGAGTTTTGAGAGTGCTTGGTGAAGTGGAAGGGTAGAGAAGCAGAAGATGCAACATGGATGAGTGCATTTGAGTTAGATGAACATGGAAAGCCAATAGAAGATCTCACAGAATGTTCATGAGCAGGAGGTCATGGTTCATTTCACCTACCTGACATGTATGATGCAGGAGCGTTTGGGCTCACAAGCAATCTTGCATCAATAAAAAACAAGTAGGAGTGGAAAGAAGTGTTCACAACCTTTAATGGTCGAGGGATTCAAATCTGTGTTCATGCACACAACGACACAATGTTGCACTTCTGGAGGTCTACAAAGTCATGCACAGTGCCAGTCAAAGTAATTGTTTGCAACATCCTGGTTTCCTTTGAAGCTGTATGAAACCTTGTGATATCGGGTATGAAAATATACACAACATTCCTGTTTTGAGAAGTCTTGTGAAACTCTGTGATTTCCCTTTGTCTACAAAATTGCATGTAACTACAAGGTTCTGTAAAGTTGCATGAAACTTCACTCATCTGTGAATTGCTGCGATTCGAATGTGGACGCTATGTGAACTCAATCTTTACGAATTCTTGTGAGTTCGTGCATAAGCCATCGTCTACGAGCTACACATCTGTGAGGTTCGGTAAACTCTTTATCCACGAATAAAATTCACAATGCCATGCGAATGCGTAGTATGAAGCAGGTTGATGGCTGGCTTTTGTGAAGTGCCTCAACCATCCAAGAACATCTACCAAGCACTAGAACAATGCCATGTGTTTGCGTTGTGAGCGGTAATGCCCCTGACAATCCAAGCACTGTAACGACAAGAAAGTGAAGTGTAACGAAGGGTAGTTGACACATTTCATGCATGGAAGCTAAAGTGTTTTTCCTTTTGTAATGTTTCTTGGTAGATGTGTTGATGAAGGGATTAGTTCCTTCCGAGAGAGGTTAGCTAGAAGCAAGTTGAGGGCTTTGTTAGTTGAGGGGAAACTTAGATCTGAAGCTAGAGGAAAAGCATAGAATCTTGATAGCTCGCTGCAGGAAGACAGGGTAGTTCTTGTGGAGGGACAATTGGAGTTAGGTCGCAAGGAATTTCCAGGAACATGTGTAGGTCTGTGCATGAGTCTCTAGAATTGAGTCACATCCAGTTAAGGATGTACTATATCTCTGCAATATTTGAGTTTGCAATAAAATCTAGAAGTTGTAGTGTCTGTGTGTTGTGTATTTTTCGTTTTGAAATCAATAAAATTAAGTTTTGTGATGTTCCATTGTTGCATGAATCAGTGGAAGTCCATTTTTGAGGGTGTAAGTTTAGGCTGCACAGTCTAAGGTTGCTATTTACTCAACTCTTTAACTGTGACTACATCAGTATATATTGAAACAAACGTTAATCATTGACAATGTTGCAAGTACCCAAATATGTGTTAGCCTTATCATAGGGTATGTTAGTGATTCTGGTTTGTGCTTGATCATTGAAATGTCACATTTGGAATCCTTATGCGACTCGTCCTCATGGTTATAACTGATTCCTTGTTTATCCTTGTAGAAATTGGAAAACAGGCTCTACAATACCTTGCTATTTTTGCCAAGTCGTTTACTGCTATAAGTTATAACCCATCTTTTGTGCACACTTGAGTCCAAAATCCATATGTTTTCAAGTTGGTTTAAATATGATTACCATCTTTTGGTGGCTTATGTGTGTTACAACAAGCATCTACCATAGGTCCTTTACCCTTATCATATTTAAGCTGGCGTTCAATAGTTACGATAATTGAATGGGAGTTGTCCGATGCCAAATGTGCTCATATCATCTCTATATTTCGGGGATGATTGGTGTAAACTTTAGCTTGGGTAACTGTTCATATATGCTGTCGGCTTCATAATCATCCTCATTATCTTTTCGAGTATTATAGCAATTACCAAATTGGAACATTTATACTTGGTTTATTGGATTATTTTGCTTAGGCGCTACTATAGTTGGTTGAGTTTGATTCAAATAAGAGACATGTTGGCTAGATTTTCTGCATAGCACAAAACCTAGGCAGTCATGAGATAAATCTCCCTCATTTACCGGTGAGGTTCTGTGTTAGATTTGTCAATTAAAGTATGCTAATATCTAAATGGGGTTTTACTTTAACTACTCAGTTCATGAACCATAACTGAATAATTTTGCAGCAAGTAAGCAGTTGTTTAAGAAAGGAAATATTTATAGAAGAAGGAAGTTATGTAATCACAGAGAAGAAATGGGGAAGATGTGCATCCCAATCAATAGATAACAGAGTTGATTGCATGCACATAGAAGAAACCAATAGATATAAACACATAATTCTAAGCAAAGGTAGCTCTAGATCTAGATCTGAAATAACACAAAGTCTATTAAAAGATCTAAGATAAAAACAAGAAACACAATACACCGTGACACAAAGTTCTCGGAAATCTGCTCCTGTATATTCCTTTGCTTCAAGTGGCTCTCAAGGGTTTCAGCACAAAGTCTGGAACACAAGGTTGCTACTTACAAATTCTGATCATTAACCGAAGGTTCTTCCTCTACTTATAGAATGTAGAGGGGCAATTACAAGTCGGAAGCTTTTAGTTGAACTGGCACATGTGGAAGTCGGAAAAGAAACAACTGACAATCTCCATCCTAGAATTCCTCTTTGCATGACATGTATGATTTGCAACTGAAAATAGAACCTTCTATTTTGCACGTCCGCCACCTATCTCCAAGTAGTTGACTTCTTCAAGTAATGGCTTTTAAACCAATCACTTAAGTTGTATAATTTAATTGATCACTCAATTACTTTGTCGGAGGAAAGAAGAAGGAAGAGGAAAGCTGCAGTCTTGTCCTTTTTCATGTCTGCATGCAGCTGATTCTTTTGCCTTTGATTCTCACCAAAGCAATTTGGACACAGGAGCATTTGGATGGAAACAATTTGGATGCATTTGGATCTGGAAGCGGCCTGGATCGGAAACAATTTGGAATTGATTTGGATCTGGAAACAAGTTGGAATTGGAAACAACTGGATTTTGCCTTTGCCTTGTCTTCTCTTTTATCCTTGAAGCTTTGCAGTTCTTCTCCAATACATGCATCAATGCAATGTTTTCCGTAGATAACTCATCATCCTTATTTTTAATTGCATATGAGTAATTAAAAATTCTGGAAAGCACTCTGGATGAATGAAAATTCAATGAAGGCTTCAATTGGAAGATGGGAGCATTTGCACAAGATCTTGGAAGGAATTTTCCACGCACTGACTTCTTCATGGGCTGCATTCGAAACAAGAGGATGAAGCCTTTGTGCCGGAAGCTTTTGCAACTATGAGATCTGGATCTGGATCTGCATATGGATTTGCATCTGCATCGCATCTGCATCTGGATATGGATCTGCACCTGCATAACAAACTCTGGCAACTAGGTTGTGGATGGAAAAGCTGCAGCTCGAATAATTCCACTACTTTTAATCTGCACGCATGAGTGAAGTTTTTCTGCACGCATGAGTGAAGTCTTTCCTACTTTGGATCTATCTATCAATTCAGCAAGAGGTTCCGAGCCTAGATCCGTGTCTCCAATATCTGCAAATTTAGAAGTGATGCATGACTCCGTTGTGCTTTCTTTTTCATCTTTTTCGCCATAGCTTTGTCTATCTTTGTCTGAATAATTCTCTTTCTTCTTATTTGACTGGAATTCTTCAAAACTAGTGCAGATCTGGATAATCCTTCAGATTCGGAGGAAATATTCAATGTATTGGACATTGATATAAGTTCATTTTCTTTATAAAAGCACCTATATCTAACTCCTGCAATTAATTCAGACAAAGATGGCAACCGGAGCATGCACAGTGAATTTTAATCACAAAAATCTGCACTTTTCAAGCCTGCTGCCCCAAAAATTGATGTTTTAATTGCATGCAAAGAGAGCATGAATTTTACCAACATCACCTGAGCACCTGTATCACTTCTACAAACAATTATGCAGACACAAATCAGCCTTCTTCAAAGCATGCGCCAAAACTAGAAGCTTTTAGCATCAAATCCACCTTTGTCTGAGCAAAAATCCTCTTCAAATGGGGCGCACTTTTCCTCCGGGCTGCACTTCTTTACCTGTGAATTAAATAATTCATCCTTATGGCAGCCCATGCTTATATAACCCTCACAATTCTATAATTAATAATTGCCCTTCTTATTCCTGACAATTAATTAATTAAAAATCATGCTTCTCTCTTTAAAAATAGCATGTTTAAGGACAGCCATCCAATAAATTAAATTAATTTAATTTAATCATCCACTCTTCACTTCACTCAAGCTTCACAGTGTGCTTTGACCATAGCCACTGAAAATAGAATTTAATTTAATCAATTAATACTTTAAAAAGTATTATTTCCTTTTCAAAAGGGGCTGCATTAAATAAATTAAATTTATTTAATTTTGGAATTCTATTTTTAAATTCCTTTTGTCCACTTCCCTTTGTTGACTTTTCCACAAGCCTGGGTGCCAAAATTGGGTGAATAAATATTAACAAATATTTATTTAATGCATTATTATTCACCCAAGGTGGGTCGCACTTTTTGGAATAATAGAATTCTATTTTTAAAAACACATGGCAATGAGAATTTTTACCCTGCAAGGCAGCCCCGGAAATCCCATGATCCACTTAAGTGATTTGACTTTGACAATGGGATTATTTACCTGCATGACAGGCAATAAAATTCCATGATTTCACTTAAGTCACTTTTCTTTTATTTCACCATGGGAATTTTTACCCTGCAAGGTAGGCAATAAATTCCCGCCTTGCCTATAATTTTCCCACTATAGCTTAAGTGACTTTTCCATCATGGGAAAAAGTACCAAGTGAAAGACAATAAAATCCCACCTGCCTGTTGCTTCTATTTTTCCCATGATCCACTTAAATCCTTTGTTTTCCAAAAATGCGCCCAACCCTGCAGGGGCTTTTTAGTGCACGACTTCGCCTTTTCCCAGTGAACCGGACCTCCGATGGCGACTTCCTTCTGGCACAATGTGCGTATGTGATCTCTGAATACTCCAGGCCAAGAATCGGGCTAACCCGGCAAAGGAATTGATCTAGAGAAATTTCACAGAAAATGAAACGGGAAAACACAAAAACACGAAAAATTGCCAAAAGTCACAAATAAAGCCCAAAACTTATTCCTAGTTAAAACCCTTCTGGTATATAGGAATAATGATATGTTCAATCACAACAGGGTTAAATCGGAGCGCAAATTGCCTCAAACGGGGCTCAAAATAATTAAATACAAATTTCCCGCAGACAAATCCCGAATGAGAATATAACAATTTAAGGCATCCGGGTATTTGGCGAAAATGGCTAATATGGCTCTTTGGGAAAATCTGACGCCTTAATACAAGAACTTTCGGGCTATAAAAATACAAAACGACCCATTATTTTAAAAGTACGATTTTTTTTTCGAATAGGGTAGTCACAGATTTCAGGATGAAATCTGGGTACACCAAGACACTAATGTTTTGAAGTTCAATCACTTTATAATATCTAAATGGAACATTATCAATGAGAAATCTAGATATAACCATGATTTCAACTCCGGAAATCCAAATCCATTGGGATGACAAAAAAATCCAAAAATATGGAATTATTGAAAAAGTTTGGAAAATTCGGTCTGAAATATATAATAAATAAAGATGAACATAATTTTTGTAAAAATACAAAATTGACAATTATAATAAAAAATCTAATTATGTAATATATGTTGGGGTTACCCCTTCACTGGAGAGAGCATACACTCAATAAGATTCAATCAACATGAATTATTCAATGAGAGATAGTACAATATATAGAGAGTTGATCTCCTAAAATTAGGAGTCAAATCTCATCTAGAATCTCTCACAATCTCTCTACCCACTCCTAAATCTCTCCTAAAGTCTACCAACTATTATGATGTAAGCGTAATGTAACAATTACTTACATCATGTATTGTTCCCTCCTTCATGTGACGGGATTGATGACGTACTTTGTATGTCTGAGATGGACCCTAATCTAGTTGGTTTTCAATGGGATTCTAAGGATGTGGCAGGACCTTTGACGTCATACGGCTGGAATATCCTTGATTAGGGAATCTCATAATTTGTTGATTCTCAATGGAATTCAAAAGTGCTTTCCTGAGTCTTGCTTCTTCACTTGCAGACCTCGTGGTGGTGGTGCCAGCGTGGTGGATTACATCATGACTACTTCCAATCTGATTCCCTACATTCGCCATTTGTGTGTATCCCCCATTCCCCTTGCTGACCATGCGATCCTTTCCTTCTCCTTACAAGTTATTCCCCCCATTCCCGACTCCCTCTCATGGCCCTTACCGTACCATCTGGAAGTTTGATGAAGGTGATCCTAGAGACTTCTCTTTTCACCTTTGTTAGCTTCTTCCCCCTACACCCCGATTTGTCTTACTCCCCTCTGAGGTGATGTTTGATACCCTTTTCTCCGCCATTCGAGATGCTGCTTTGTGCTCCTTCCCCACTTCACTCCCACTCTTTCATTTATGAGGACCTGCCCCATGAACCAATGGTACGATGATGACTGCAAAGCCCTTCACTGGCAGCTTCGCTTTGCTTTCACACACGCTCTCCCCTCCTTCCGGTCTCTCAAGTCGATTACCGCCATCTCCTCCGCCACAAGAAACGCACCTTTATCTCTCGCCGCCGACTTGAGCTTTGTGCTTCCCTTATGCACTCCCCTAAATGTTTCTGGCATACCATTCTTCCCCGCCATTCCTCTTTACCCCTGGACTTACCCCCCAACTCCATGTTCACTCATACTTCCACCCTTTATGACATTCCTGGCCAGCCCCAGATCTAGGTGGTTTCCCCTCCCCCTACCTGCCATATCTTTACTTACACGAATGTGAAGAAAGCCATTTTAGCCATGAATAATAGCAGGGCAGCTGATGAGGAGGGCTTCCAGGTGGAATTCTTCAAGCACGGTTTGGACACTCTAAACAACTACCTTGTGGATCTCTTCAATCGGGTGGTTTGTATAGGTTTTCTGAAGTCATGGTCCCATCATATCATTCACCCTATCCACAAGTCGGGTCCTACTCCGACCGAATAAGTACGGGACAATCATGGTTGGTCGCACGTTCTCCAAGCTCTATGCCATGGTCCTCCACATGTGGCTTTCTGAGTTCTGGAGCAACACCATTGCGAGAGCAGGGCCAAGGCGAGGGGGTTTTGACCTACTTACCAGACCATCGACCACATCCTCACTCTTTGAGCCATCATTGAGGAGGCTCGTCACCGATCCTCTAAGGTCTTCTGCTACTTCGTTGATTTTCGGAAAGCCTTTGATTCTGTGCCATGGGAAGCTCTTTTCCATAGACTTAGAGACATCGGTATTTCCGAAACCCTTCTTGCTGCCATTATGCGCCTGTACGAGGATGTCTTGGGCTGTCTTCACACTGCTTATTGTTTTTCTGATTTCATCAGGAGTACCATCGGGGTTAAGTAGGGCTGCCCCCTCTCACCTACTTTGTTTGGTATCTACATCGATGAGTTGGAGGATTTTCTCAGGGACCATATCCGGGAAGGGGATGGCTGTCTTCTTCACTAGGTATTGATTTGCATCCTCCTTTTTGTGGATGACGTAGTCCTCCTTGCCTCTTCCGCAGAGGGTCTGCAGAGACAAGCTGGATGCCTTAGCCCTATATAGTGACCATAAATAGCTGATAGTTAACCTTGGTAAAACCAAGGTCATGATCTTCCATTTCTTCTATAGAGGGAGGAGATTGAGATCACCAGCTCCTATACTTATTTGGGAGTTTTATTTACTGGGCCCCGCTTCAGTCTTCGGCCTGCTCTTCAGCCCCACGTCAACAAGGGTTACGGCTCTTTGGCAATCTTGGAGAGACAGTGCTTCCGCCACCACTTCCAGGACATCTTGTCGAAGATGTCTCTCTCGGATTCTCGTGTGACCCACGGTTCTTTATGGTTCCGAGGTTTGGGGACCATCCTTGCTTGACTCTAATTGGGCTACAGTTGAGCGGGTCCAGATCCTCATGCTCAGACGCATCATCAGTGCAGAGAGACAGTTCCACATAATATCATCTTGGCCGAGTTCGGAGCTCATCCCTTTAGATTGGAGACTATATTTGGCCTGGTTTCGCTTTTGCATCGCATTCGGGGGCTTTCAGACTCTTCCGCAGGCAGGGATAGGTATCTCTACCTCGCCTACCGTTCCTTTGAGGCTATTGCTCTTTCTGACCATAGCAGCCGCTCGTATTGCTGGTATGTCGGAGTCTCACGTCTTCTCGGCTCTCTCGGGATTCAGATGGACCGTCTCCCACCTTACAGATACTCCCTTGATGCACTGCCCACCTCCTTCCGGGTAAGCAAGATCTGCACAGAATTATCAGAGAAGACATTTACAGGCAGTTCATCTAGCATACTTGGATCAACCCTCTGGATGGTCTTCGTCCTAAGATGGCTTTTTATGCTGCACATTTTCTTGAGATCACAGACAGGCTTATCAACCGGCCCGCATATATCTCCCGACATTGGTTACAGGCACTCTGCATTTCCCTAGGCCAGTTCAGAGTGGGCTCTCATAGGCTTCGTGTGGAGGATCACTAGTTGGACCGCTCCGAGAGGATTTTCTAGCTTTGTTCTCTCCAGGAGATCGAAACGGAAGATCACTTCATTTTCAGGTGTCCTATCTACTACGAGATCAGAGGGAGATTCCATTGTTTATTTCGGGAGCATCCGTCTTTTGCAGCTTTCTTCAAGTACCATGATCAACGGTGTCTTGCTCTCTACCTGAGGAGGCTCTCAGGCTTTGGAATGAGACCCTTTAGTCTCCTCCCAGACAGGACTACTACTCTACAAATTACTTCTTTCTTTATGGTGCTTCCCTTGGTGAGGGGCACCAAGCGACACCTTGATACCAGCCCAGATTCCCGGACCAGATCTGTCAGGACTCGTGGGGCTACCTCCCAAGCCAGAGGTACTCATGATCGCACTCGGTTGGGGGTCCTCTCTCAGAGGCCGCGTTTGTCCACGAGAATGCAGAGGGCTCATTTTGTTGCCCTTCTTTCGGACATCGACATTCCAGTCTTCCCATGGCTTCAACTACTAGACAAGCGATTGCCGGCTACTTTTGATCAACCTCGGATGCTAGGTGACAGTGTCAGTGGCGGGATTCTCCCGCCCTCCTCTTCTGCTCCATCCATTTGCACTCTTCTGGCCACGGTGGCATTTGCTTCTCCTTCTTTCCTCTCTCTCTTATTCTCTCTTCTTTTATTGTTTGGATGACCCCTTTGGGTCTCCTGTTGGCACCTCTTGCATTGTATTATATAGTCCCATTGACCTACTTTTGTGGTCACTTGTTGGACATTAATATAATTATCTTATCTTCTCTTATCTTACCTCCACATATTATTTACAGACACACTAATTAACAAATAACAATGTGAACCATTATCCTAAATACACTAACACCCACATGTGAGGACTAATTCGTAACATTTCCCCTAAGTGCAAACATGGGAGAAATCGCCAGATTTTGGAGCATCTTTGCTTCCTTTGTTGTTTGATCTTCAAAGATGTAGATGTGGTCAGTCAACCCACATGTGAGGACTAATTTGTAACATTTCCCCCTAAGTGCAAACATGGGAAAAGTCACCGGTCTACGGAGCGTCTTTGCTTCCATTTGTTGTCTCCATCTTCAAAGTTGTAGATGTGGTCCGGATGTAGTCTAGTCAACAAATTTGATGTTGTGGTTCACCCGTTTTATATCTCTCCCCACCTCTTCTCCCGCCCCAATGAAACCCTGTTTGATATTGGTTTTGATGGATAATGAATACAACAAACAATGGTGGCCTCTTAAAATATTTCAAAACAATATATTTTTTTGCCCTTTTTACAATTTTTTGAAAATATCCCGTCTAAATATTTTCCAATTCCCCCTTTTCGTAAAATTTATCCCTCGATAGGATGTACCCCTTTATAGAAAATATAGCCCCCTTTTAAAATTTACCCAAAAATACAAACACCTCAACTTAAGAAAAAAACATCCTTGTAAAATTTCTTGTTAAAGAAATTTGAGCAAAAATATGGCTTAGGGGTGGTGGAGAGAGTCGAACACTCGACCAATTGAAGAAAAGCGCCTTCAAAAGGGTGCTACCAACTGTCTATCAAAACCATCAATAATTTAGATGGTAAAGTATGAATTAATGTGTTAAAAAAGTCGATGATTTTTAAAATCACAATTCACCTATCCCAATTAGGGTTCTGATTTCTCACGAGTGTGCATCTTCGTGAGTTGGGTTTTGAAAAGGCGGGTCTTGTAGGATGGCGAGTCGAGTTTGGAGGGATGTTCGAGCTAAGAGAGTGGATCTTGATGTAGGATTTGATATGGGAGTCAATGCTAAGCTCGTAGGTTACAAGGTCCTCACACGTTGTAAGGTGAGAGATGAGCCGAGCAATGAGGATTGTGAGTGATGTGTCGGAGCCAAGCTTGTGAGAAGCTACCAATGCTAAGTTGGAGATTAGCAAGGATGCATTGGAGGAAAGCTTGATTCATCAAGAGTTTAGGCCACCAAAATCCATAACGTAGGGTGTGAATTTGTTACCACATCACGAACATGGATACGTTTTAGTCAAGGTTTGGGCTCATTTGATCAGATATCTCATCATTCAAGTTGCCTTGAGTGATCCAAGGAGAATTACATATTGGTTTTCAACTGAGCTGGATCAAAGGTGCCACCGGCTAATACAAGGTTTGTGCTAAAGCGGTCAAAGTGAATAGGGGTTTGAAAACAATCTTGGAGATGATGGCGTGAAGCTGGAAGGATGGCAAATCCGAGTTTATTTGCTGGCAAAGCAGAGATAAATGCGGCCAAGGTAACAGTCAATCTGAGCTAGAACATGTGAGCTGGTGTAGATCCGGGGTGAGAGCTTTAGATTGTGAGCAAGTTGATTGGCCAAGAGTTGTGTTGATGAGCTCGCAGAGTCTTTCACATCTCGGTGGAGCTGTGGAAACAATGAACCAGATCCAAGTTGTCTACGCAACTCACAACTTGCCAAGGGAGAGTTCGATGAGAAGTACAACTTTTAGTCTTCAACGCGAGTCTATCAATGTCGATCTGAAGAAATCGTGCCGATGCAAAACAATTTTTCACACCTTTCAATGTCATTGACCACAACTCTGCAACTATGAAAAAAACACCTTTCAATGTCATTGACCACAACTCTGCAACTGTGAAAAAGATCCTTCAAATCCCATCTTTAATTGGATTTGACAAACGTTGAAATCCAAAAATTTGCAACACATAGCCTTCAAAACCCAATATGAAACCTTCAAACGAGGAGTTGTGCTCAATAGAGACTGTGGTTGTGCTTTGAAGATAAATTTCTATTATTGTTTGTAATGTCCCCTTTTTCGAATTAGTTCCAATTGAAGACTTCTTGCCATTTTTCTTCCCGTGGCCAAGAAGAAATTGAACAAGGGAAGTCCTTGGGTTTCATTTCTGTTTTCTTTCATTGCTATTAATGTTTTTCTTTTGTATTTTCCTCCCTAAGGCAGGTCGGCTGGGTTGGAGAGCTCCCAAAATGAAAATAGAAGATAAAGCAAGCTTCTTAAGAGGTCGGTCTTGGGGTAATTCACCCCTTAGACCTTTGGCGCCACCAAAGGGGTATAAGAGGAGTCACATAGGCTCATTTGCATCATCAATTTTGGCATATACACTTTTCTACTTGGTTCTAGGGCTGATTGCTCTATTCCATTCCACAAAGTGCAAGAATGGTGAACGTATGAACAAATCTTTTGCATGTGGCCTACAATGCATATCCTTTGTGTGCATGTTTTGATAGAAACAACAGATGAATGAGCAAAGACAAGGTAATAGGGTCATTGTGAGGTCCGTGGTATCCGCTAACCCATTCTCTTAGTTTACTTGACAAACCGAAACATGGGTTGAGCGAAGCTCAGAGAGGCCTCTTTTGAAACCCGCTCTAATACCAAATGTTGGGGTTACCCCCTTCACTTGGAGAGAGCATACACTCAATAAGATTTAGTGAACATGAATTATTCAATGAGAGATAGTACAATATATAAATAGTTGATCTTCTAAAATTAGGGAGCATCAACATGAATTATTCAATGAGAGATTGCACAATAGATAAAGAGTTGATCTCTTAAATTAGGGAGTAAAATCTCATCTAAAATCTCTCACAATCTCTCAACCTACTCCCTAAACCTCTCCTAACCTCTACCAACTCCTAGTATAATGTAATTGTTATGTGATTAATAGTTACACTATATATTATCCTCTCCACATATTATTTACACACACATACTACATAAAAAATAAGAATGTGGAGCACTAACCTAAACACACTAACACCCACATGTGAGGACTAATTCCAAACAATATAAAATTTTAATGTATTTCATTTTAAATAATATATAAGGTTGCGGGCAACCCAATTTTTTTTTTAAATGGCTCACCTAGATCGAATATATCTATGACAGCTAAAAAATTATGATCCGGATTGGATTTTGAGCAGATCTAACTGGATTTGGTAACTATATATAACTCCCTTGTATAAACTTCAAACATCTATGTAAAGTGGAGGAACAACCCTCATATCATGTATCCAAGGTTTTCCAAGTAGGATATTATAGCTTATGTGTTGGATATAACTTGACATTCTGTAGCGATGGTTTTTGATCCAATTCATATATTCAATGCAATTGCTCCAAGAGTCCTCCTAAATTGATTATCAAAACCCTTAATGATCATATTGGATTTAGCAATGACATGTCTATCAATGCTTAATTGTTCAAGAAAAGACTCACTACAAATGTTTAATCCTAAACCATTGTCCACAATAATCCTTTGATCCCTAGGTTATTGATTACAACTAAATTGTACAAGGGAAGATATTGATCAATAATATCTTTTAAAGGTACTTCATCATTTTCAAAGGGAAATGAGACTCTCACTACTCATGGATCTATAAGAATGGAAGTAGAGTCAAAGGGTTCATTATTACTTGGTAATGTGGTCTCTTACAAGGCTTTTTAAAGTTCATCTTTGTAAACAATGGACCTTGTAAGTAATTCGAGAATGGGTATCTTGCCATGAGTATACTTGAGTTGATCAACAATATGAGCATGTCGCGGTTCACTCTCTAAGCTTAGGAGCTGGAGGAAGATTAGGAGGAATAAACGGGTCTATGTTATTCTTGGCGTAGTTTTCTTCTTGTGATATGGTTAACCCGATAATGTATCATCATGCATTGGTCATTTGCTAAGGCGGAATGAGATGTAGTAATTTCCTATCATTGTGCATGCCTATGCAAAGAGTACTAGGGTACGGAGAACACACACATGAAACATACAAACAATGAATAAATGAAACACTAGCAGCTACGGGAGGGTACACATTTGTGCATTTCTATATCATTAGAATCACATTCATATAATTTCATTTTGAAGACATGATGCATAAGATAAGCTTGAAAATATACACTAGCAATGATACAACTATGCTAACATCGTGAGCAATAATAGGACTTCCATTAGGTGAAATAATAGACTCATGATGGATAGCCAAGAAGCAGCCGTTCGGGACTGCAAAATGTTCCTTGGTGCAAGAAACTGCAATGTGACAGGAAGCTTGTGTTTCTTCCAACTAGGAGTTTGATTAGTTGATTTGTGGATTTGATTTCAATGTGTGCTGAAGCTATCAAGAATGGGAATTCGGATTTATTAGCATGATGTCCTTAGCTCTTGACCATATGTGTATGGTGTGGGCATTGTCATGCCATTAGAATAAGTGGTTTTGAGCTCCATTTTTTATTTCTTTGTTTTGAAAGTTTGGCTATCCATTGGGTCAAATTTGGTTAGGTTGGAAATTTCCTCAGGCGAGGTTTGATCTTAAAAAGTAGCATTCAACTCAAATTTTTTTGTTACTGAGAGTTCAGTGGATGAAGCAAAGGGTACAGTTCTTATGAGCGATGGATTCCACAGAGGATGATATGAATAAAAAAGGTGTTTTAGGTAATATATAGAGCAATTAATTGATGGCGTGGAATTAAGTTAATTAATCATTTTGTAAAGAATAACGCTCAAGGAAAAACAGAAGCATTTTTAATGTTTTAACTCACCGAAGTCTCTAATATTATGGGTCTGATGTAGTCAGCATCTTGAACAAAAGGTGAGTAAACACCTCTGCTAGATTTAGCATAAATGCATTTATTTGAATATACTACAGGGGAATTTGTTATCATAATTCTTCTTTTCAGTTACTAACAAACTTTAATTAGTGTTTTTAACATATTTCCCGTTCTTTGTTTGACAGCTACAAAATCTATCTACTTAAGAGTACATTATGGTTTTCTTATTTATTCTCATGTTGGGAGATGTGAACCTGGAATATTGTAGCAGCGATTCATTAGTAGTTGTGGCTTTGTTGGAGCAGGTCTTCTCAGCATGGCAAAGGAATGAACAGATTTTGGTCTCAGGTCTCAGGCTACAACGGGCCAATACTAATTCTCATATCTGGGAGTTCAACCGAAGAAGAATGTGATGATCTTCTTTGCAGAAGATGGATCATTGGAGCATTTGTAAATCAAGGTTTTGAGAACATGGACTCATTTTATGGGAGCTTTGGCTGTCTTTTTGCTGTTAAACCCATATTCCGGTCCTTTTACCAGCCGGTAGGTAACACTATTTATCAAGAGTATTTATTGTTTTTTCTGACTATTTATACACTCCCTATTGCAGTTTTAAGTATTTGAGTTGTGTGTCTTCCAACAGGACGTGAGAAGAACTTTGTTTACAGCCACCTGCATCCTCTTGGCAGAGTGTATGAACCACACCCCAAACCTGTGGCTATTGCATTTGGTGGAACCCTAGGCAATGAGAGGGTGTTCCTTGATGAAGATTTTGCAAAAATTACTATTCGGCATCATGTAGTTGACAAAACATATCATGCAGGTTATCTTGTTCCTGGTCAGGTAATCCATATATTTCAGTTACATGCTTGTTGTGTAGTTTACTGCTACCTTGGTATGAGTTCGAGATTTTAAAGATGCCAACTGACTGTGTATTACAGTGTTTCAAAGTTCGTTTGTCTTGTCACTAGTAAAGCAAATCAAGTTTTACAGTTTACAGTTTGCAGTGTATGGCATACGATTGATATTTTGTCACCTGTTGTAGAAGTACTCGACTCTGGAGGCTTCAGTTTTAGGTGTAGAAGCTTGGGGCTTAGGAGGGAAAGTAGCCGAGCAAGAGCAGACTATGTTTAGGCAACGTGAGCAACTGTTTACAGAGCAAAGGCGCAAGGTTAGAGATATACTGCATTGTTTCTTGGTGTTGGAGATATTTAAGTATTCCTGACTTGCTATTGTAACTTTCTGTACTTTTTGATTCCATTGACTTACTTTCGTTATTCATAGAAATTTTTGTAAGCTTTTATTTCTTTTGGAAGAATGTGTTTTATAGCATTTTTATCTTCTGCTAGCTCACAATTGTATCCTGCATATGAATGTAGGTTGATTTGAAGACTTTTGGGAATTGGGAAGACTCGCCAGAAAAGATAATGATGGATTTAGTGTCCAATCCTAACAGAGTCCAACGTGAGGACCGTTAAACAATTTTAAAGTGGATTTCCTGCATCTTTCTAAGCAATTCATCAGTCATACACGATCATCAGTGAAAACGGAACAACAGAATAGAGGGACGATAAGGAAAGAGCTGTTTTCAAACAAGTATATGTAAAATCATTTGTACACAATATTTTATCGACTTGCTCTAGATGGAGGTTGAATTTTGCAGCCAAATATTGCAATCTAAATATCAGAAAGTTAAGTTTCGAAGATGAGTGATATGCAAAGAAGCCTTCAATAGAATGAGAGAGTTATTAGGAACTATGCATAAAACATATATAACATAAATTGAGGAAGTCCTTCCCAACTGGTATGTAATTATTCGTTTTTGCTATGTAATTTCCTCAAAACATTCTCTCTCTCAATGCATATCATGCTGACTATTAATGTACTGCTGGTAGAAGTGTATTTGCAGAAACTGATGCAAACCAAGGGCCATGATCTTATTCATGTGAAATGATGGATTGCAACTCAATGTTTTAGGAGTTTCATTTAGTGATTACATTGTGAAAATTCATACAAATTTAATGCAATACCTAAAAAGGAAATATAATTATAGAGGTTTGCAGGTTGTGTATAAACTTTTTGGTATGCAAATTCATATTGTTGTTTTTCTACATTACTAAACGAGAAAGTGGTGTGGTGTGGGGAAGAAAATCATTCAATAGAGAATACACAAAATAGAGGGAAAAAATCATCCAATTAATATGACTAAATGAATGGTTTCCTATGGATGATGGAGAAAAAAACTTTTAGTGAAAGGGAATAAGAGATGGAACTAATTCTAGTAGATGAAACTAGTCATGCTAAAAGTAGATCAAAATTTGTAAACTCCAATACACCGACCTGTTCTATACTTAAACATGATTGAGATCAATGAATCAATTTCTTATATGGTGCAATTCCATATTTAACATGGTTGAAGTAAACCAACCAATTCCTTGAGCCAGTTAATGAAGCCTATTCACCTACCAAATGCTTCTGCCGAAAATGAACTCAACTAGCAATGTTGGAGACACCTTGGCTCCTGTGCATTTATTAGTTGCTAATTTGCATGTTTCTAGTGTGTTTATGTACTTCTCGATTTTGGTTTCAGATTATGGCATTATCTACACAATTGTTTGACTTTTGGCAGTCCTTGCACATCTCCTTGCTCATCTCAGCGATCACTTCCATCTCCCCCTCCGTTTTGACCACTCTTGGCCCTCATGTCCATAATTTGTTCCTCGTTCTTGGCATGCCAAAAATATTATGTAAATGTTTATAGCATGGTGACATTAGACCCTTCTCGCCTTCACCCCATTTGATCATTATTCTATTTTTTCATTTTTTGGGGACAAGTGGAGGTTGCCTTGTGTGCCAATAAGGTCCTAAAGTGAATTTCAATTCTCTATAAATATAGCACCCTAACTCATTTAGGCATTTGATATTGAAATATCTATTATTTTATTTGTGCATTCTAAAAGTTTATAAGTAACATTAGTAAAAGAGAAATCAATCATTGAGCATATACAAGCATTCGTAGTAGTTGGGCATTCATTGCAGCACTAGAATTCATTGTAGAAATATTGCATAACATCTAGTTGCCTAGATAAAGAATTATTGTATATAGAGTGTCGTCTTTGATATTGTATCAATGTAATGTCCCCTTTTTTGAATTAGCCCAAAATAGAAGACTTCTTGCCTTTCTTTGTTGAAGGAAAGAAACTTTGGGTTTTCTTCATTCATATTTATGATTTTTATTTTTGTATTTACCATTCTAGGGTGGTCGGCTAGGTTTGGTGAATTTTAAAAGCAAATTAAAAGACTCAAATAAGCTTTATATGGGTCAACCTTGCCTTTTTGGCCTTTGGCGCCAAGGTTGGGGTATTTAAGGAATGTTATGGCTTCATTTGTGGACATCTACTTTTGGCGAATTTACTCTAAAGTGACCTTTGGGCTGATTGCTCTTAGTTCTCTCCACTTTTGGGCGAAAATCCAATTGTGTGGCTCTTTCCAAGAAGGACGAAAACCCTTCTTGTGGCTGGTTGGAGGACGGAAACCCTCCATCCTTGGTTGAAGTGAAGTCATATTGAAGACCATTTTGCAGATTTGGGCATTGAAGGATAAAGGAAGTCATCTACAATCATTTTCATGCATTGATAAGCCTCTCCTAGTTGGAGCGACTTGTATTAGGGTGTGATTTGGTGCCTTCTAGGGCACATAACTTCTATTTTCTTCCATATTCAGATTTGATATAATTTATAAGGTTGGAATCCATAGTTTTGTGATTTTTGGAGGAGTTCATCTAGGGTTTTCAGCCCTTGCATGTGGCTGCCCTGCTGCTGTTCCAAATTTAATTACAACAATGTGTTATCTCTGGTTTTCTCCATTTATGTGTTGCAAATTGAATGGATAAATATTGTCATACATGAAATAATTATTTACAAGTGTTTTCAGCTATTGTGCATGGTTTTATGGTGCATTTAAACCCCTTTTCAGTTCGCTGCTAGGGTTTATATTATTGTGGGAACTGCTGTCATAAAAATCAGATTATATTTCATTTGTGGTGTGGTGTATTTTCAGATCTGATCCTTGGGGTTTGTGGCCAAACCCTTACTTTCGGTTTTTGTTCCCAGAAAGGGACATTACAGTGGTATTAGAATTTCGGTCTTCCCATCCGAGGGTTTTGAAGATAAAAAATTGTGGATAGAATTTTCAACGATGTTAGACTCGGAAGGCTTGTCCTAGGGCAAGAAAGATTGGCCTACACAATGGATCGGCTGATCCATAACATTCAAGGTTCCAATGGTGGAAAAATTTCTTCAAAGGTAGTCATTAATTCTCAACCATTTAAAGGGAACAACATCGACATATGGTATGAAGACTATAGAACTCTTTCTCGGAGAAGATCCATGATGCTCTACTTTTTGCAGAATTTGTGAAATTGGAGACAAAAAGAGTTGGAATTGGCACGGGGTCAAAACCCTAAGCAACAAGGAAGGGGTCAACCTTCCTTAGGGACTCCACACTCATGAGTATGGACGCCATGCATAAAGAAGAGGTTTGTGGTAGAGGGTTCTTAAGTCCTCATGACAAATATTGGAGCCTCAATTGTCACACACATGTTGGGGAAAAATCAAATTTGCACCTTGGAGGAAAGGGAGCCTTGAAAGATAAAGATTCAACCCCTACTCCCATTATCGTCTTAGAGAGTCAACATGATGAGGTAATTATTGATCATTGTTTGGCTAATACTAATAATATTTCAGCATGTGTGGAATCCAGGATTGAAAGGGAGGATGATGAACAAGTAGGGGAAGTAAAAGAGATTTGTAACCCATTTATCAAGAGGACAAGGTAACAATCAACTTGCTAATCTTTCTATAACAACAATCAATAAAGAGCCAAAGGATGAAAGTTTGATGCATGAGCCTAGAGAGGAAGGGGAGATCATGGAGCATGAGTCCCAAGGTAAAAGTCCCTCAATCTTTAATGATATCTCATTGGTTTCTAATAAGTGCAAATGACAAAATGTTGAAAGAAAATCAGATCTACAAGAGATTCTTACGGCTAAGGTTCAGGATGACCCTTTGGAGAGGCATGCCCTTCAAAAGGAGATCTCACATGTTACTCATGCGGGTTTTCAACTTGTTGGAATTTACATAACAAAGACAAAGGAAGCTCCTCTCCATCTTTTGAGCACTCCAAAGATTGAATCAAAGAAAAAGGAATCCTATTTGCATGAACAACTTTTGGATTTTTCAGAACAATCAATAAGAGGCAAGTGGGTGATGTATATGACTCAATAAGAACCATGAAGATGTTCCGTGCAAGTATCAAAAATATTGTTGGAGCCAAGGTGAAATGAGCTTCATTTGTTGAATTTAAGGTGAAGAAGAAGGCTGATCCCAATTTAGAAATTTTGACTCACATGGTTAGAAGTGTAGAGGATATCCCAATCATCCCTCATCCGGCAAGGATTAGAGAACATGTTGAGGGCAGCCCAAGGTATGATCAGATTTCATATTTGTTGATTTCCCTATATCGTTGCCATATATTTCTTGTCTTGAACAGCGTGTTGAAATCCATATGAAGAACTTATGGGATAACTTATGGTACTTAGATATTTCCTTGCAAGGTTATGTGGGCATAAAAGTTTGGGTTTTGGTTGACCTCTTGTATTGTAAGAAAGAGGAAGTCTTTGATATTGTTACTCCATGCACATGGTTAGAAAGAAATTTGAAGGAGAATTGTTTTGAAATCATTATGTATTCTAACAAAGTTGTGAAGGATTCTACTTTCCATGGAAAAGGAGTCACAATCTTGGTTGATAATGGAGCTACTTAAAGTTTCATTGATGAGAGCTTGAGGGCAAAGGTCGAAGACTTCAAAGGCTTCACGGTCAAGGCAACAAATGGCTACTCCATGCCATGCATAAGAAGGTGTCCCCAACTCCCTTTCACATTAGGGGAACATGTGGTATGTAATGATTTTTATTTGACTAACATGGTTGGTATCTATCTTGTGCTTAAGGTTCAATTGTTACATTCATCGGGAAAGTTCACTCTCCACTACCAAAGTATGAAGTTGAGCCTCATGGATGATTGCAAGAAGGTGATATTTATGGTGGAAGATGTTTTGTCCAAGGAATCATATCTTTGTTCTTTAATTAATATAATTGCTAATTGGAAACCTTTAATGACAACTGAGTATAAGTTTGCTAATGCTGTTTTTGAGGAAGAAATTGTGGATGAAAGGTTCAAAATAATGGATGGGATCATTCTCTACAAGAGTGGAGTCAATTTGGTTTCCAAATCAAGGGTGAAGAACAAGATAGGGAGGGTTGTTCATGATGCCCCATTGGCTGGTCATTCGGGCTATCTCAATACACAAAAAGTGAGAGGAAGGTTCTTTCGAAAGGGACTTAAAGAGGTGCTTCAATATAAATGAGAAAGTATTTCCATAGTCTTCATCACCGAGATGCCCATGATTCAAGGTACAATTTGTTTATATGTTGAGATTGATAGCCTCCCAAAATATTCCCAATTTTGTACATTTCGGCCAGGATAATATCGAGAATAAGCGCAACATAAGCATGGTGGAGTTATTTCATGGTTGAGTTTTTAGGCAAGGGAACCCCAAAAAATTATGTGGATGGTTAGTGGTGACAAAAGGAGTGTACTTTGGATTTTCATAACTCAGAATTTTAGATGAAGTATTGTTGTCGTTCATATCAACCATCACATGATTTCATTTACATGCATATAAGTGGGTAGGCAAGTATTTTTCGGTCAAGGGATTGATCATTTTTCAATTGATGAATGTTGGGAGGAAATTTTCAACCTTTAGAGAGGTGTTTTTAGTCATTGCCATGCTCACAATTCTTAATTTTGTAAGGAGATTTCAGTTTTGCAGCTGCTATTCCATTCTTGAGTTGTTGGTTTTGACAAAATCAGACTATCAACTGTTATTTTTAGACTTGAACAACAACAAGAATGATCCTTTTGAAGTCATTAAACCATTGGAAAATAATGGTAAATGGTTCCATTTGAAGAAAACAAATACTTCAGACAACATAGCTCCAAATCGAGAGAAAATCGGGTGCTTTATGGTTTACACTTTGTTTCCACCACCTACTATCTAATTTTTGAGAGAAATTCATAGTTACACTTGTTTTGGGACATCACCGAAGTGTTGGGAATCCATCGTTTGGATGGAAATTATGAGATAGAGACAAGAAAAGGAAAGGAGTTAGCTATCAAGTCCCTAAGGCATGATGAGAAAAGTATAAAAGTGTTGTTAAACGCTCTAGTTTTCTTTGATATGTTTGCTTCATGTGCGAGTAAATCCAAGAAGAAGCAATGTATATTCATTTGTGATCCGGTACTTACTGATTGCTTGAGGACAAACAATTTTAAGAAGGGAGGATTGTAATGTCCCCTTTTTCAAATTAATCCAAAATAGAAGACTTCTTGCCTTTCTTCTTTCTGGAGGCAAGAAATGGATGAACAAGGGAAGACTTTGGGTTTTCTTCATTCATATTTATGATTTTAATCTTTTTATTTACCATTCTAGGGTGGTCGGTTGGGTTTGGTGAATTTTAAAAGCAAATTAAAAGACCCAAATAAGCTTTATAGGAGTCAACCTTGCCTTTTTAGGCTTTGGCACCAAGGTTGGGGTATTTAAGGAATGTTATGGCTTGATTTGTGGACATCTACTTTTGGAAAATTTACAATAATGTGACCTTTGGGTTGATTGCTTTTACATCTTTCCACTTTTGGGTGAAAATATAATTGTGTGACTATTTTCAAGAGGGATTAAAACCCTTCTTGTGGCTGGTTGGATGACGAAAACCTTCCACCCTTGGTTGAAGTGAAGTCATATTGAAGACCATTTTGTAGATTTGGGCATTGAAGGATACAAGAATTCATCTACAATCATTTGCATGCATTTGTAAGCCTCTCCTAGTTGGAGCGACACTGTATTATGGTGTGATTTGGTGCCTTTTAGGGCACATAACTTCTATTTTCTCCCATATTTAGATTTGATATAATTTATAAGGTTGGAATCCATAGTTTTGTGATTTTTGGAGGAGTTCATCTAGGGTTTTTAGCCCTTGCATGTTGCTGCTCTGCTGTTGTTCCAAATTTAGTTACAACATTGTGTTATAAATGGTTTTCTCCATTTATGTGTTGCAAATTGAATGGATAAATATTGTCATGCATGAAATAATTATTTACAAGTGTTTTTCAACTATTTTGCATAGTTTTATGATACATTTAAACCCCTTTTTAGTTTCTTTGCTAGGGTTTATATTATTGTGGGAATTACTATCATAAAAATCAGATTATATTTCATTTGTGGTGTGGTGTATTTTCAAATCAGATCCTTGGGGTTTGTGGTAAAACCCATATCTTCGATTTTGTCCAAAAAGGGACATTACAATCAAATGAAATGATCTAAAGAGTCAAGCGGAACAAAAATCCGCGTAACAAACCACATCTTTTTGTAATGCTAAATGTCGAAGATTAATTAGGGTTTGGAGAATGAAGATTTCTAGTGAAAGCAACATTTTAGAAATTTGAACGAGGTTTCTTCAAGATAGAGACATGAGAATCTAGTCAAAGAAAATTTTAGATTGGAGTAATTTTTTGAGAGCATCATCTTTGTGGTCTTGACAATGCACTTTCTAGACATCATGTTTTGTACAAGGTGCTCTATTCATTATGATTTATTTGTATTCTCTTTCTCTATCTTAAAATCCATATTATGTTTAATTTTGACGATCGTCTCCCGAGTTCCAAACAAGTCAATTTCTTTCCCTCTCATATCTTATTACAATGTATAAAAATTAATTAGGTTTGATTCTTTAATTAATATTTGTTTTAGACCATATTAATGTAATTGCATATGTTATGGGAATTTATTATTGCAATTATTTTTGGTGAACTTGTGCTCTCTTACACCCATCTATAATTAGGTATTGCTCCTTAGGATAACTATAGTTTTAAAAAACATTTATAGGTTTCATTTCATTGCTTTTACCTAGATACAATCATCTTAGTTGCATTATGTGTCATTTCAAATCTTATGGTGCTTGCAAGGTGTCTTCAATATTGAATCTTACCTCATTTCGCCAAGATTGATTAGACCCGGATCAATCAAAAGTACTAGAACTAATCATGAATCTATTGACATTGTTGAAATTCTTTTGGTTAATTCTAGTTCTTGTTTGGAAAAGAAAATGGAATCTAAAATGGCTAGTGTTGCCCCTAAAGTTAGTGTTTTATTTTAACAAAGACATGCCTTTGAGTGAATATGTTGCGAATAGTTTTAAAATTGATAATGCACAAGAAATAACTTATGTTAAACACCATTTTTTTAGATGAAACAATGTAAAATTTAGAAAACATATAATTCAAAACCCTAATTAGAGGGAAATGAATGTATTGAAATAAATTGCAAGAAAAACTAGATAAATAAACTTAATGATTGGGTTATAGTTCAAGGAATACCTTATAAGGTAATCTCATGTAATGAACTACTTATAATATAATCTCATGTAATGAACTACAACTTATACCTTATGTAATTATTTATCAAATTTATTTTGAACCTCTTCATGTCCAATCTTATCTTGCTTATAATGTAGTCATTTCTCGAATTCTTCATGTACTTGTTGCTTCTCAACTTCCTTTTCAACATATTTTTATTGCTTCTTAAATTCTTTAAAATGTGTATATATGTCCTCATCCTTGTCAAAATCTTCCCAACACAAATACAATTCAATCTCATAATGTTCATCTACATGCTCCCAATGTTTCTCACGCCTCTTTTTGTTTAATGCTTTTATTTAAAACCACTATAAAGATTCTCCTTATACTCTTGAAATGACTACTACGATGAATGTGTTGTGATTTGCAAAACCAAAATAAGGATGTGATGCTTGTTTCCAATTCAATTTTATACCCAACTTCGTTCTTACTATATGGAGGATTATAATTACCATTTTGATATGGTATGTTTTGGCATGCAAAATGTTGGTAGTCATTTTTCTTGACAACCCCTAAAAAACTTGTCTTTCCTTTGAGAAATTTGGTCAAAATTGCCAATTTTGCCCTTTTGCAAGTGTCAACTTTTGGGTAGTCTTTGGGCAAGTTCCAAGTGCTTTCGAGAATCTTGATTACATCCATTAGAAAGGGATCTGAGTCTACTTCACCTTGGTATATTCAAAGTCAAATTATGAGAACATTAGATATGTTTAGGGAGCAAAAACCTTTTAGGCGCTTTTTGTGAGTTGAGGTGTTTTGGACCTCGAAGGAAGGTGAACTTCAACAGATGATTGTGGGAAATCAAGGTGGATTCAAAAACTAGTGAGCATTCAAATGAAATTTTAAGGAGTTATCTTCAAAATGAAATCATTAGTTTTTATCTTGGTCCCTCCAAACCTCTTTACCATCCAAAAACCCTCTACTACCTTGCTATGAGCCCGCTTGCAAAAAAAGAGGTTTTTGCGATAACTCAAAAAGTTTCTTATGTGTAGTCATGAGAAATTATTCATAGTCTACTTCACATTGATATACTCGGTGTTTGATTATGGAAGCAATGGATACATTTTGGGAGCAAAAGCCTTTCAGTACTTGTTATGGCACAATGTGTTTCTTGCCTAAATGAAGAGCGACCTTGTACAACTGATTGTGGGAGCTCCAGATTGATTTGAAAGCCTTGTAAGAAGTCAAATGAAATCTATTGGAGTATCTCACATGATCCCATCATTGGTTTTGACCTTGGTCCTTTCAATCTTTCTCAATAGCCAAAACCCACCCACAACCTTCTCATGGCCATCTTTGTCATTTTGGGTTTTTGAATAAAACTAAAATTGCAAGCACTTTCATCTCTTGGTAATTGTGGGAATATATTTGTTTATTGTTTTTTAGTCAAAATCATATATTATACCGCCTCGAAAGTCCCACTTTTGGTCTAGGAAAGAACAATTCACTATTCAGGTTCTTGCAGAGGACTAAGAATGTGCTTTTGGAACTTCTAGTTCTTGGAACCAACTCAAAATGCGCTTTTACACATTGGTTGCTTATTATTTAATGTTGGATGTGTGATTTGGTGCTTAAGTGATACTTAAAATGTGCTTTTGGAACCCACATAGCCTCTCATGTTCTATTTTTATGTTGACCTTGCACTTTTGTACTTGCTAGTTCCTTATGACCTCCAAAAGTGAGCTTTGGTTCCTAAGTGAAGGTGAAAGTGCACTTTTGGAACTTTTTAGTTCCTAGAACCTCCCTCATGTGCACTTTGGAACTTAATTTGTTCCTCCAACATGCCAAAAGTGCGTTTTTTCACCCAAACTTCCTCTTCCCACTTAAAAATGCGCTTTGGAATTTTAATCATGGCTTACCACTTGATTTCCCCCCAAAAGGTGAGTTTGAAATCATTTAAAGCTTCCCAAATCCATTTTAGAACCTCCATTGATAAAGCGTTGCATGTTTTATTCTCAAGAGCCAAATACAAGCTAATAACACCATGAAAACTAGCTCCATGCCCTAACTTGTCAAGAACTCATTTTTCTTACTCTCGTTAATTCCATGGGTAGAACCCCATCAAAATTTGCACAAGTGATCCTCTCCAAAATGCCTTCAAGATGATAAAAACCTCATGGGATGTCATTGACTGATTTTTTTAATCACCAAAAGTATTTTCCATCCATGGAAACCATATGGTGCTCTAGCTTGCCCAAAATCCTTTTTCTTTTTCCCGGTGACTTAGCGGACCAAATGACTTGAAATTTTGAGCATAACTTCCTCTTGAAAACACATTTCATTTGATCCATCTCTTGCATGGTGAGGTGGAGTATTTTAGTAGATATGGATGAATGTGTTTTTAATCATATTCTACCATCTCCTTTGGGAAAATCCAAAGAAATTCAATTTTGCTCCCTCTCTCAAGTGCAATTGTATCTCACAAGCATCCCCATGAAAATTCCCCAAAAATGAAGGAACAAAACATGAATTGACTTCCTCCTTTGCTTCCAATGATTTTTTTGTGTTCTTAAAGCTTTAAACCTGAAATTTCATGGCTTCCACATGTGCTCCAAATAATAAAATGCTCATAACTTCCATTTGGTAAAGAAGATTGCTACAAAATTTCACTAGGAGATTCCAATTGAAAATAGCTACACATTGCTTCCATTTTCTCCTGAAATCATTTCTGGAAGATTTAATCGGGATAAATATGATTCTTTCTAGTTTTGACATCATGAAATATGTTTCTCACCTTCCTCTCCTTGAAAATTGTCTTTTTCGGAGAGGGTGTGCTAAAATTCAACCGTGGAATAGTCACCGGTGTTTCCAATGCCATAACTTTTGCATACAGGCTCAATTTTTGGCACCATTGGATTTGATGGAAATATATTGGAACCAAGGTCATGTTTTTAGAGGTTTAGAGCTCCAAGACAACTTTTGTATCCTTTTGAGAAACCGTCTTCCAACTGTTGTTTCATCTGCAAAGAGGAAAATTTATTTTAGGAATAATTCAATTTCCACACGTCAAACCTTTGTAAAATTTTGTCCACACCTTTCTTATCAGGGAAGGATCCTTATAGTATGGTTTGGAAATGTTTTAAAGATAATTTGTGGCAAAATTGAGTTCTGACCTTGTTCTCCCTACTAGTGAAAGCAACATTTATCACCTAGTTTCTAGCAGTTGAAAGGGAGGATTGGTACCAGAAGTTGATCGACATGGATAAAGATACGTTGAAGATAAAATTGAGTTAAAAAATAATTCGAGTGGAATGAATTCTTGGTAGTGCGATAGGTGACTAGATTCATCACAACCAATGCTTCTCTTCTTGCTTTCCCCACCTTCTATTTCTTCATTGGGAGTGCACTTTTTTGTAAAAGTGAATTTATATTCCTTCGTTGTAAAAGAAATTTTATTAAAATAAGGAAAAGTGACTTATTTAAAATTTGGAATATGAAGAGTCACACGAGGATACAAAGAGTCACATAAGGACACTATATATTGGAATAATTTCTCCATTCCAAAAGATCGGTTTTTCTCTCCCTAGCATGTTGTATTCTTTTATTTCTTTCACAAATAGTTTCCTCTATTCTCTCTTGATACAAAAGCGAGCATATGGAAAGTTTTGTGAGGAATCAAGGACTTTGTGTGCATTGGAATGAAATGCGAATCACTATTTGAACTTTGTGTCAATATGTGTTATTGATTCATCATCAATTTTTTATTACGAAGTTTTCATGTTTATTCTCATTGAGTTAGAAAACCGTTCAATTTTCAATAAATGGGAGCCACCCCATTCGATAGCGAAGGACCTAGTCCTGTGAACATTGATGAAGCCCATTTTTTCCCCCAAAAATACTTCACCAACGCTTGTGAATCATTTAATAATTTTTATTACCACATTTACGGAGGGTTTGGACATGATTTCTATACTTCTCATTTTGATGTACTATAATAAGCTATATTGTTGTATTGTCATGTTTTTGAAAACTTTGAAGATAACTAGTTTTTGCTATAGTCAATCCTATATCTAGATTTATATAATTTATCTATGGGACATTTTTTGAGTAGTTTTGATTATAGCATGCCTTATAGATTTACAATATTGAATCACATGTTATTTTACTACTATAATAACATGGTTGAATGCCGCTTTATTCTAACCATGAATGCATGATGTGATACTATCATGTACCCTGTAAGGGGGTATAACTATGATATTGATTGCAATTTGAGTTGTGGCTATGGTCACAAATGTGATTTTTATTGGATTACATGACCAAGATAGGATTCATGCAACTATGTGGTCACATCATGGGAACATTGATTTTGTATTGTTACTATATTATTATCTTGTGTGAACATTTTAACGGGTGCAATGAGTATGTATGTTTTAGGGTGTTGGAAGGTAGAAAGGGGGACACGAGAATTGACAATGCAATGAAATGCTTTCACCCTAGATGCGATGTAGGGACCATGTACCTAGCCTAAACATTTTTTATCTATGTGTATAGAGAACACAATACCTTGTGAAAACATTCTCTTTTGACTTATCTAAGCCATATGTGTGTGGAACACATGGTACCATGAAAAATCATTCATTGTATCTATCCAAACCAATATACTAATGTGTTGAACCCATTCTAGAATGTGTGGGATTCGAGTTGCTTTGGAAACCCAAAGTTCCAAATATGTAAAATCTATTTTGTATTGATTCTATTTGCCCAAAAGAGGTGCCTTAGTATACGTGTCATTTAAGAATTTTAGGAATCCTTCTACCCAAGATTTATCCTTTCTATACTACTTGTGAGTGGTGGAGTTGTAGGCATGGGAGGACACACATTCCTTCATGAATGGATGCAAGATGCAATTTTTTTCTCCTCTTTTGTTACTATATTTCTACACACCTCCTTAATCTAGCTATAATAGAGGAAATTAAAAAAATGGAATCTTACCTAATTTTTCAAGTAGGTTATGTACACTTTCTTTTTTGAATTTAAGTGTCCCAACAAATAATGGATATTGTTGTGTAATTTTTTAGGGTATACCTTTGTACCTAGACGTATTGGGAAAGGAGCTTATGGCCCAAATAGGTTGTTTTCTTAGCTCCTCTAAGGTTGAAGATGGATCTTGGGGCCATGAGGATGCTTGTTGGATCCCCCTCCTATAATTTACATGTGATTATTGTACATAGTCATTTTATCTTGTTCTGATGTAAAAGTTGAATACTAGGACAATGCATCCCTTCCCTTTTCTCACTTTCTTCACTAAGTACTTAAATACCACACCTTTAACCTATAATGTGTATTAATATATGTATGGTCATTTGTGGCTAACATAATCATACCTTGTAATATCACATTTCTATACATTTGTATATTGTTAGTAGGGTCGGGTTATGGAGTAACCGTATGTAGCCTAAGTAAGGTATATATAGGAGGTAGTGATCAATACATGATCGTTATATTTCATATTTTGTTCTTGTTGTAAGGTTGTGGAGTTTTCCTCTTCAAAGTGGCTAGTTGTAGAATTCAAGTACTCTACGCCACTCTCTATCTTATCTAGTTGATCTTATCTATTATGCTCTTATAGTTGCGAAAAATGATACTATTCTATTTCTATTTTCAGATATTTGATCTCTTGTTGGATCAATCTAAGTAATTTCAATACAAGTGGCATCATGGCTTCAATTTAGGTAATGTTTTATGTGGCACATTTTTCTCGGACATACCAAATGTATTGGCTAAGATTATTTTTCAAATAACAAAAATACAAAAACAAAAAAAAGAGACAATGTACCTAGCCCAAATATTTGTTATCTAAAATTAATGTGTGTCGACAACATAGTACCTTGGAAAAAAACTCCCACTTGACTTATTGAAGCCATATGTGTGGGAACACATAATATCTTGAGAAAACATTCATTGTATTTATCCAAACCTATATGTGAGTGTAACCTTATTGAACCCATTCTAAGAAGTGTGGAATTTGAGTTGCCTTAGAAACCCCAAATTCCAAATCCATAAAATGTATTTTGTGTTAATTATATCTGCACATAAGAGGTTCCTTGGTGTTTGTGTCATTTAGGAATTTTAGGAATCCTTCTACCCAAAAGTGAGCCTTTCTATACTCCTTGGAAGTGGTGGAGTTATGGGTTAGGAGGATACATATCCCACCATAAATGGCTGCAATATGGAACAACTTGCCCCTCTTTTGTGCCTATGGATATCCCGACAATAGGATCACATGGCCCACACCCATATTCATGATGGCCCCCTATATGCCCCATCCACATGCATCACACTTTTTTGAGAGTCACCTACCAACGTGGAGCCTTATCGGGTGGGGCAAATTTGGTGTCGTCGGGTTTCGATGAGGTGACACTCGTAGGTTTTTCTAAGAACCTAATGTGTAAGGACGTTGCCACTTTCGGTGTCAACTCAGAAATTAATTTCAACCTCTCCCTACCTCTATTATTGTGTTCTCCCACATTTTCATTTCTGTAATTGTTGTTCTCTTCCTCTTTGGCGAAGCTTGTCCCTCTCGCAGGAGCTTGGAACCAAGCCATTCGGGTAGAAATTTGCTCCCATTTTGCTCTTGGCTACATTTAGGTGTATATCAATTTTTTTTTGCAGTTCTTGCAGTTATATGGATGTTATTTAAATTTTTGCATATCCTTTTTGGGTTAGGGTTTTAAAAAATAGAAATCTTTCTGTCATTCAAGTTTTAAAAAAACATGCACACCAAAAGAAACACATGCTCATGGCTACATTCGGGTGTATATCAGGTATTGTTTTTTACAGTTCTATAGATGTTATTTAAAATTTTGCATATCCTTTTTGGGTTAGGGTTTTAAAAATAGAAATCTTTATGTCGTTCAAGTTAAAAAAATCATGTTTATGCATAAATTTAACACAAATATAAGCCATTTCCTGTCTAGCTTATGCGAATAAACTTGCAGAGTTCACTATTTTTGGCGACAAATGCATGTGTTGTTCCCTTTTTTACAGTATGGTGCATGTAAGATTTGCGTTAAATGTTTCAATTTCGAACTTCGAACGTCCTTTCCTTGTTTTGTTCCTTGTAAAAGGGATTGTGTCCTTATATTGAAATGTAATGTACAACAAATAGAGCAAAAATGGATGGGGCGAGCACTAAATTTCGAAACCCTAATGCATTGGGCCCATCCACAGTGAATAAAGTTGTAGAGTTTAGGGTTTTGGCGCCGTCCAAAGTGAATCCCAACTGCAAATTGTTTTTAGAGAAAACATAAAACCCACCGCATGCATTCAAGGATTCATTCGTACCAACAGTTTGATCTTCCCAAAAGCTCTAAAATAAGTTTGATTTCTTACCATGATCTCATAAAATAGGGTAGCCTCAATATAGATTCAAGCTTTAATATTTATTGTGGATGTCTATTTTGAGGAGGTTCAACTATTAACCTTACGAGTAGTTCATGCCAACTCATGCAAAGTCTCCTCCATTCCTTATTTTCGCTGCCTTGTCTATGTGCGTGCATAGATTGCAGACCTCCAAATTCCTTTGCATTGATAACATTCCTTTGCATGCATCTTCCTATCATGCATGGATAACCTTCCACTCACCACAATGTGTCAATAGTCTTTTCACAAATTCTAATACCTCTGTACTCACAGTTGAATAAGAGTTTCACTGTTTAATCAATATGCTCAGTTCATCCATGGAGCATCAACACATGTGCAATAACAATTCAAAAGACTTGCGAATAATGTCTCCCATAGATCATTTATATCCATACCAACAAGAATGCATCAGAATTCTAGGAACATTCAACAAATCTCAGAGATGTATACACCATTACCAAGTGCCAAAGCTTACACAAACACTATTTTTCTCCTTTCCTGAAACCTTCCTCAATTTCCAATCGATTGGGAATGCATAATTCAGTTACATTTTCACAATTTATAATCCTTCTATTAGTTTCCAACTGAATTCTAGACTTTAGACCTATTGGTCATTTGAATATCATTAGTCTTATGCTAAGTTCCTTAACCAAAAGGCAAGTCCTTGACTTATAAACTCCCATTATGCCTTTGTAGACCCTATGATGGGCCTAAGACACCTAATTACTCTTCACTTCATCCCCTTACATGCTTATAGGCTTCAAGATTCTATCAAAACATCCATAGCAAGCCAAAATCAAACTTAGGTTTTTGTTTTGTTCTATCAAGATGCTTACATGTTAATCAATTCTAAATATTACGTTTCTAAAATTTTTCCGCAATCAAAAGTGGAGGAGAACTTATTTCAGACCTTTTGGGAAAATCAAACTATGGGCTTAATAACCTTCTTCTTTTCGATTATGAGTATTAGGTTCTTCATCAATATGTTTATTTTGGCCTTCAAATTATTTTCCATCTTTGTAGACTTAACTCCTCCGCATGAAATTTATTATAATATCATCCATGACAAATGGTTCATCACTACCCTCTGCATCTAGAATATTATGACCTTAATTATTTGATACCTTTGGTTCATTGGTTGCAAGTATACTCTACTTGCTTCGGAGTGTAGTCTACTTGCTTGAGTGTAGTCTAGTATCACATACCCTGTACATATGGAAGTGTTGTATGTGGTATACACATTATGTGTATATCACATAACATAGGAAAAATACTGTCTATATTCACATGATGGTTGAGTAAAGTGGAGAGAAGATATGATTATTACCTATTGTTGTCATTGTGCTACCAAATGGAACATGCAAACAAAAAAAGTATGGTAGCTATAATCATAAATAGCCATACAAAGACATATACATGCACATACACACATATATGTAAGAGTATACATGTACATATGTATATGTGCGTGTCCCACATACCCTGTATTATCATATGGTAGTGTTATACATGGTATACACACTATGTGTATACCACATATCAGAGAAACCAAACTGTCTATACTCTTCACTTTGCTGGGCAGTTAAGGAATTTGCTGCTATGATACATGCTCAAATACATACATATACATACATATACAAATACATGCACATACACACATGTATGTACGAGTATACAAGTACATATGTATATGTCCCACTGGAAAAAAACCGTCTATACTCTTCAATTTTCCCGAGAGTCAATGAATATGATATGATACCTACTCGAATACATACACATACATACGTATACATATACAAGTACATACACCGACATATGTATGAGTATACATATACATATGTACATGTATATGTCCCACATACCCTGTATTATCATATGGTAGTTTTGTATGTGGTATACACACTGTGTGTATACCACATAATAGAAAAAAATTGACTATACTCTTCACTTTCTTTGGATAGTCACGGAATACGATGTGATGCCTACTTGAATATATACGTATACATACGTATGTATATACACGTACATACACCCACATATGTATGAGTATACATATACATATATACATGTATATGTCCCAAATACACTGTATTATCATATGGTAGTGTTGTATGTGGTATACACACTATGTGTATACCGTATATGAGAGAATTTTTTTGTCTATACTCTTCACTTTCTTTGGGCAATCAAGGAATATGCTGCTATGATCTAGATACTTGAATACATACATATATATACGTATACATATACAAGCACATACACACATGTAGGTACAAGTATATGTAGATGTCTCACATACCTTGTATTATCATATGGTAGTGTTGTACGTGGTATACACACTGTGTGTATACCACATAACAAAAAAAAACAATCTATACTCTTCTCTTTGCTAGACAGTCAAGGAATCATTCTTTGTGATACATAATCAAATACATACATATACATATACACATGCCTTGTATTATCATATGCCATATGGTAGTGTTGTAGGTGGTATACACACTATATGTATACCACATAACAAAGAAAAAAAACACTTGTCTATACTTTTCACTTTGGGCAAGGCGGTCAAGGAATCTCTGCGATGTGATACATACTCAAATACATACATATACATATGTATAACTATAAATGCACATACACACGTAGTTACGAGTATACATGTACATATGTATATGCATATGTCTCACATACCTTGTATTATCATATGGTAGTGTTGTACATGGTATACACACTATGTGTATACCCCATAATAGAAAAAAAATGACTATAATCTTCTCTTTCTTTGGGCAGTCAAGGAATCTGCTGATGTGATACATACTTGTATACATACATATACATAAGTGACATCTAAGAATCCCTACGACTCATGAACACACTTAACAAGACAAAACTAATGTCTTCATGGTTTATTTGTATGTAAGGAGTGATGCTCCTACATCACCCGGTAATAGGATCACATGGCCCCCATACTAATGACCATAAGATGACATACCAAATGGCATATATGCATAGCTCTCTGCGGGACCCACATCGTCCTTTGTGGCATCCAATTTATCAACCTAGTCACCATTTTTTGTGAAAGCGACCACGAAACATCATTCCTGAGGCCGATCAAGGCGGATACGAAGAGAAAAATGATGGGACGAGGAAAGGACATTCGAAGTTCAAAGTTGGCAACATTTAATGCAAATATTACTTGCACCATATGGTATACCTGATCAAACAAGGAACAAAACATGCATTTGGTGCCAAAACCATGAACTCTGCAACTTTATTCGTAGGATTTTGGGAGAATTGGCGAGAAGGTCCACTCGAATACATACATATACATACTCAAGCAATTTGCTATGATACCTACTCGAATACATACATATACATATGCACGTACATACACACACATGTGTACGAGTATACATAGACATATGTACATGTACATGTCCCACATACTGCGTATTATCATATGGTAGTGTTGTATGTAGACTACACTCCAAAGCAAGTAGACTACACTTGCAATCAATGAACCAAAAGTATCAAACAATTTAGGTGATAATATGCTAGATACATAGGCTAGTGATGAACCACTTGTCGTGGATGATATTACAATAAATTTCAAGTGGAGGATTCAAGATGCGCAAAATGGCAAACATATTGAAGGCCAAAATGGTATACACACTATGTGTATACCACATAATAGAGAAAATAAACTATCTATACTCTTCAATTTGTTGGGCATTCAAGGAATGTGTTGTGATACCTACTTGAATACATAAATATACATACATATACATATACACGCACATACACACATGTATGTATGAGTATACATATACATATGTATATATACATGTCTCACATGCCTTGTATTATCATATGCCATATGGTAGTGTTGTACGTGGTATACACACTATGTGTATACCACATAACAGAGAAAAAACACCGCTATACTCTTCACTTTGTTGGGTAGTCAAGGAATATGATGTGATACCTACTCGAATACATACGTATACATATACACGAACATACACCCATGTATGTATGAGTATACATATACATATGTACATCTATATGTCCCACATACCATGTATTATCATATGGTAGTGTTGTACATGGTATACACACTATGTGTATACTTTGCATAACATAGGAAAAAAACAATGTCTATACTCTTAAATTTTCAAGGCGATCAAGGAATCTGCTGATGTGATACATACTTGAATACATACATATACATATGTATACATATACACGCACATACACACATATGTACGAGTATACATGTACATATGTATATGCATATGTCTCACATACCTTGTATTATCATATGGTAGTGTTGTATGTGGTATACACATTGTGTGTATACCACATAACTAAGGAAGAAAATTTTTCTATACTCTTCCCGCTTTCTGGCGATAGGATCGCAGGACCCACATCCATATTCATGATGGCCTTGCATATGCCCCATACACATCCATCAAAATTTTCCCAAGAGTCTCCTGCCAACGTGGACCATTACCGGCCAGAGAAAATTCGTCATCGTTGGATTTGAATGAGCTGACACTTCGCACATTTTTACACACACATATGTATGAGTATGCATATACATATGTATATGTACATGTCTCACATACCTTGTATTATCATATGGTAATGTTGTACATGGTATACACAATGTGTGTATACCACATAACAAGGAAAATAAATGTCTATACTTTTATCTTTATTGGGTAGTCAAATAATATCTTTGGGACATCTAATTGAATACATACACATACCTATACATACGTATACATATACACGTACATACATGTACATGTACGTAAATATATGTGTAATTACATATGTATGTTCATGCATGCATATGCGTATCCATATACATGTATATGTACACACATGTACGAGTATACATGTACATATGTATATGCATATGTCTCACATACCTTTATTATCATATGGTAGTGTTGTATGTGGTATAGACATTATGTGTATACCACATAATGGAGAAAAAGCTGTCTATACTCTTCACTTTTTTGGGCAGTCAAGGAATTTGCTGTTGTGACACCTACTTGAATACATACACATACTTATACATATACATGTACATACATGTACATGTACACAAATATATATGTGTAATTGCATATGTATGTTTATACATGCATATGCGTATCCATATACATGTATATGTACACATATGTACGAGTATACATGTACATATGTATATGCATGTCTCACATACCTTGTATTATCATATGGTAGTGTTGTATGTGGTATACACACTATGTGTATACCACATAATAGAGAAAAAAACTATCTATACTCTTCACTTTGCTTAAGGCGATCAAGGAATTTGCTCTTTGTGACACATATTCACATACATACATGTACATGTACGTAAATATATATGTGTAGTTACATATGTATGTTTGTGCATGCATATGTGTATCCATATACATGTATATGTACATGTATATGTATATGTGAGTATACATGTACATATGTATATGCATATGTCTCACATACGTTGTATTAATGTTTTTGTTTGAATGTGCCATGTGGCACTTAGTCATTTTGGTCCCTTTTTAGGAACTTAGGGCTTTTTGGCTGGGCACACATTTTGTTCATGCAACACAGAAGTTATTTACGCCCCTTGTATTCCTTTGGTGCACCCTTTGGAATGTTAACACAATGATTGTTGCGCCTCCCCGTGATGTGCCTTTCTTGCTTGCGCCAAGGCGCATGCGCCGACATGTCAACAACAAAAATGTTGTGCCCTTAAATGGTGCGCCAAAGCGCTCAAAATCCCATGTTGACAGTCTTAAATTTGCGCCAAAGCGCGAGATAGTTTCTTGTTGATAGACACATAACCACGCCAAAGGGCGCAAATATTTTCATGTCGACATACTTTTGGTGCGCCCTTTGAAAAGTTGGTGGCACATTTATTGCACCTTTTTCTATATATAGGCGCATCCGCCCTGTCATTTTCACATGATTGAAAAACACGTGAAAACTTTATTTCTCTACACCTGTCAGTGCTCCTGTCATCCTCGTGTCACGTTCGTGGACCCCACTTCGTTTCTCCCAGTCTATATATCTCTCGGTAAGTGGCTCTTTCTTTTCTTGTGAGTTTTGCTTGTTGCTCTGCTATGGTTTTGCTTGCTTATTGATTAGATATATAAACCTAAGTGGCTTCCCCCAAAACCAGTCTTCCCCTCCTTCCAGATCTACTGGCCTGGAGGGCTTTGTCTCAAAAAAATGAACCCAGATCTTCTCTGCTCTGTTCCCCTTCACTGTCAAAATTCATGTTGAAGGAGGCCTAAAAATCACAAACTCACAGAGAAAGAAAACCTAAAAGTTATCATTTCCACCCATGGTTTTCTCTTTGGTGCAAATCGCCATCCTTGTTACAAAAACACAGTCGCGCCAAGAGGGCGCACTGTCCCTAATTGCAGCATGCATCCTTCCTGCGCCATACAAAACTAGAAAATCCTTACTTAGGCGCAGGATGCAACCCTGCTTACACCAACAAAGTTTGTTATGCAATCTCTCTTCCCGCACCACGCAAAGGCCCCCTTAGTGCACATAAAGTTAGTGATACACCTTTTAATGTTGCGCCCCTTGGCACCAAAATTCCATGCAACATGTCCCATATCTGTGCCATTGGCGCATCCTGCTCCCATGCAACACCAAACTTATTTGCACCCAGTTTAAAACCTTATATATGGCACAGGCGCAAATTTTTCTACAACAACATTGATGTTATGTGTAAATTTTATGCGCCCTGTGCCCTTTGGTGCTGATTTCTTCCTTGCAACACTCCGTTTCAGTGCGCCATACTTTTGACCCTGCACCCTGCAATTTTCCTGTGCCCTGCGCCCAGAGGCTTTTAAATTGCTAACTCCTCATTCTGTAAAGCTTTGATGGAAGATCTGACAGCTAACATGGCTCTTCTGCGTTGGACTTTGCTCCTTCTTCTTAGATCAGCAACTGAACTCAGATTTGCATATGTCTACATCAAGAAAAAGGCCAACCAAGTCAAAGGGTAAGGCCAAACTCACGGAGGAAGAGATGAAATACAAATATCAAAGGGTCGAGAATGCGAGTCCAGGTAGAATGTGACTAGACATCGAGATTCGAACTTGGCCACATCGACATGGAGGATTTTTGGGCCAGAACCAAGAGGGTCACAGGTAGTCCTTGGATGGACAAGCTGGTGGGCAGTGGTCTGCATTTCATTGGGGGAATCCCCGTTAGTGCAGTAAATAATGAATTTATGATGGTGGTGGCCCGCTGTTATAACAAAGACACAAGGTGTGTCGAGAACGAAAAGGGTGAGGTCATAATCAACCTCACTACCCGGCACTTCGAGATTATGCTAGGTATTCCCCACCACCGGACATTTTGTGGCTGTAAGCCAAGAAGACTGCATCAAGGCATGGGAGGAAAATGAAGACAAATGCACCCAGTTAATGAATGAGGTGTACCTAAAAAATAAAAAGGTAATAACCTAGGTGGCCGTAGGTTATTCACCGCAGTGATTTTCTAAGAGGAACTGAGCGATACCATCACATTCCTAAGTAGGGTATTTGGGCTTTCTGATGCCCATTACTTCCACAAATGGATGCTCAGGTATCTGGAAACAATGAATAAGAATGTGCCTGATCAGCATTTTGAGTGGGCAGAAATCATCAGCAGCACCATCTCTGAGCAGCTCCAACAACTCACCACAACGGGGAGGTTCTACATGAACTCCTACGTAGTCTACGCTGTAGCCTCGAGAAGAGACTATCCAAAGTCAGCATTGAGCCGATGCGGGGTATGGCCCAGGTAAAAATATATGAATACTACCCAGAATTGAAGCTGGAGAACAACATCCCACAAGTTCACCAAGATCAATGATGCCTTCTTCTATGGCATCATCTGCCTATTGAGGCCCAATATGACTCACGGTCGAACGACCAAGAGCATAGTCATGGAAACCGAGAAGTGGGGGGCATTATTTACGCAATTCCCCACTTTCACCTATCTCAGAGTAGCTAACTTCTTGGGAGAGCCCACCAAGTTACCAAGGTATGCAGGCCCTAAGTTGATCCTGTTGGAGCTGTCCAGCAGCTCATAACATATCACGAGAAGTGCCTGAAAAGGAAGAAGGGTGGAACTCCTTTCCCCCTCACAGTGGGTAGGTACACCTGCACATTTCTCACACCAAGGCCCGGAAATGTTCGCAGAGCTGGAACTGCTTAATCTAAAGCACAATTTCCCAGTAAGGCCAACCTTTGATCCATGGAATTGCCTCCCAAAGGAAAAACTCGATCCGATCCATTCCACAGATCGAGGACATCTACATCGACCTGTATCACGAGGTCAAACTCAGGAGAAAGGATCACTCCCACTGGCCCTGGCAGAAATTATTCAATATGGCATGGCCATTGTTCCAAAAGCTTTCCAAACAACCGATCAAGAAGTTGATCAGGTATATCTAGATACGGATGGGGACAACTAGCCATTTTTTTTGAGATTGACAGGACAAAGGTGCCTCAGACCATTGAGGAGAGGGTTAAGGGCACATTACAAGTGCACACAGAGCATTGGTGTAGAATGAACGGCCTCATCTACCTTGGAGTAGATTTCACCACGTCCCCTTTGGGCAATGCACCTGTCAGGTCGAAGCATTTGCCGAAGGGCAAAGGTAAAGATAAAGAGGGAGAATCAAGCTCCACTCAAGAAGAAGCTCCTGAGAGCCCTCCTCCCACCACACAGAGAAAGGTTGTAACCCTGGTACCTCCAGAGAAAGAAGTGGCAGAGAGTGTTCCAATAGGCACATCCACTCAGGATGTTGCCACTGCTACAACTGTTGAGTTTCCTTCCATCCCTTCTCCCTCTCCTCCTTCCCCTCCTCATGTGACTCAAGTGACCATTCCTTTGGTTGTATCCTCTCCCCATCTTTTACTATTCCCCCTTCCTCTTCCTCCATTTTCTCTTCTCTCGCGGAGCTGTCCCCCACCATTTCTTCTCTCATCTCTCAGCTCCCTTCCACTCCCATGACTACCTCCCCAGTAGTGTCTCTTCCTCCCGTGAGCACTTTCTTGGCCTCTCTCTCGATGCCGCCACCAAGTGTCTCGACCCATTTCCCCTCATCCACTGCAGCTGCTCCCTCTTCCACCTCTGGTCCCACTCCCTTAAGTCCAGCATGGATCTCCCAACACCTGAGTCAGCATAAGAGGAAAGTCCCCATTGCACCTATGGACTTCTCGTCATCCCAACAAAAGGGGCTAAGAAGCAAAAGCCTATAACCCACTTCTCTCAGAGTGCATCGGGAGAAAGAGTAATGGAGATTGCGTATCCCGATCCCACAAAGGATAAAAAGATCTATGTCCCCTACAGATTATATAGTGACGTAGGTCACAATGGGAACGTCATCCGAGAGCCTTCAAGGAGAGGCCCTATCTGCGGTGGATGCCCTTTGCAAGAAGCTTCAAGAAGCAAAGGAAGAGAAGAGGCTACTAAAAGAGCAGAATAAACATCTTCTCCACGCCCTGCAGAAAATGGGCAAGTGCACCTCCTACAACTGCCACTGAAACTCCTGAGGCCCTTAGTCAGGATAAGATAAATGAATACGCCAAGATTGGTGAACAAGGCATGGTAGTATCTGCCTGGAGAGACCAGATCCTCAAAGACAAGTGAGGAAGTAATCGTCAAGTTCACCGAGTTATATCAGAACATTGGTCGGGTGCAAACAAGGAACTCCAGGTGATTGCGGGACCTATCTCAAAGAGTTGGACCATGCTAGGTTGCAACATGAGACATTCAGAAGATGCTGACTACTCAGTCGATGATTTAGTTAAATTCGGCATCTTCGATCACCCCAGAGTACCCAACAAAATCCTTGCTTGCTTTGGACTACCGGGTCGATCAGATGGAATTTGTCCTGGAGAAGATAGACAAGGTCAAGGAGGAAGCCCTGGATGTAATGCATCAAATGGAGCAAATTGTCCTAAGGATGTCTCGGGCTTGCTCACTCCATCATTCACCTTGAGGAAGGCTAGATGAAACCATCCGGATCTTCAAAGAGATCGTCTCACAAGGATTAGGGCTAGAAGTTACTTTTGACACTGAATCCATCAATAACCTTCTGGCTGCCGCGATTTTGTAGGGTACCTGATGGAGGTAGGTAATGAATATTTCAAGCTCCCCAAAAAACTCAGAGATGAATGGGAGACTTGTGAGGTCATCGGCGATCATACCAAGGGTCCTGCCCAGGATCAACTTCAGCCGATGGTCAGTAAATTCATGGAGTACCGGGCTCAATTCCACATTGCCTCTCCTGAGCAGAAGCAAGATACTCCCTTCCAGCCTGCGAGACGATGATGAATAGCCTTCCTCCTCTTGGCTTTCTTTTTGTAAATATCTAAAAGTATGTTGGCACAAATGATGACATCATCCATGTTGCACCATGGGATGTTGTCATCCACCAAGTTGTCCCAAAAGTCAACAGTTGACTTTTAGATATTTTGTAAATTTTGTAATTAGTTGTTGGTTTCTTTTTGCCTTCTCTCTTCTCCTCCTATAAATACTTGAATACTTGTTGTATTCAGGTGGTGGACACTTTTTAGATAAAAAATAGAAGTGAGAAGAAAAGGCTTTGTACTTTTGTAACAGAAGAAACATTAATACAAATATTAAGACTTTGTGTTGAATATGTGTGTTATGGGCATCTGATCTTTCTTATGTCAGATCTGTGTGTTTATTCTGTTGGATCTATCTCTACTTTCTTGTCATTTGTTCATCAGTATTGCTTTGTTTGTTTATGCAAGTAGGTTTGGCTCCATTTATTACCAATCCCAAAACATAAACCCTCTGACCTTTCTGCTTTGGAATTCATTTCTTTTCTCCCTTCGAACCCATTCTTTCCTCGTCTTTCTCTCCATTCCTTTCTTTTCATAGTTGGAAGCACCTCTACTGGGATGAGATCCCAAACCCCGAAGGTAGAATATTGTGAGACTTGCACAGATTCCTGCTGGTAGAATAGCAATAAACCAGTTTCACTTTTCTTTGTCTCAAAGAGGGCTATGCCCCCGCACATTGTTGGCTTGTTTATCCATAGATCTACTCTCGTGACATATTTTCGGACCAATAATTTTTGGTGACTCTACTGGGGATCGAACAGATCTATTTGGTAAAACTGTAAAAATCACTACCTGTTTGCAAATCATAACTTTTGCTTGAAATCCAAAATTTTTGCAAAAGTGATCCAAACTAAAAATTTTCTTCAGAGATCCATAGATCTGGGCTAGTTAGAGATCTTTAGTTCACTGAGTTTTTACAAAAACCCATATATTTCCGTAGATCTGAGTTTTTGACAGTTTTCAAAAATTCAAAACCCTTGCAAAAAGTCAACTCTAAGATCGAAAATCAGCTTGCTAAGTTGACCATCATTTTATCCTTGCTAATCTTTGTCATTAAACCGCAACCGGTTTTCAAAAAAGGATAAAATTAAATATTTAGAAAAGGTACATGCTGCTGATTTTTGTCAAAAAAATAGAAAATCAGCAGGTACAACCAAAAAGAGTTTTTTTGCCCCAAAATATTACAGATCTGAGAGATACACTGGTGGGTGAACCATTTACTCGTAGCAGGAGAGCTCATGGAGAAGTTGATCCTACTTTCGATCTACTTCAAAAGCACAACTTCAGTGTTACACCAAGCACGCTTCTCGTCACTGAGTTCAGCTGATCGGTGGCCGAAGTGTCTCACCTCCACGAAGGAATCATTCTTCACAAGGAGCATCCACATCCCTTTGCAGTGCTTTGTTGCTCAGTGGAACCATCCTCCCGGCTCGCGTCCTTTTTCCAGCTTTTCAAATGGCAGTACCATGGGGAAATGCTATGGGCCCACTTGCTTTGCCACATCCTGTTCACGCGCTCCCTCATGGGAACCGAAAGAATTTCCCCAAATTTGATGGAAGCGGAAACCAAAGCATGGATTCACACATATCCGCATTCATCATGTCATGTAGTATCCTGGATGTGACCCATGAAGATGTGTCAGTTCACCTCTTTCTGGAAACCTTGCAAGGACCCACAATGGAATGGTTTCAGCATTTGCCGGCTGGATCTATCACTAGTTGGGCCACATTTACGGACTGCATTTGAAGAAAGGTATAAGCCTTCAGAGGACATGTTTGCGTTACTGTCAAAGATCACTCACCTGAAGAAGGAGGTCAATGAAACCATGTGTGATTTCATCACCCATTTCAATTCACTAATCAACCGTGTGCCACCTGCCATGCTGCCCACACCAGAAAATCAGAAGTGTTTCTTTGTGAACGCCATGAGCTCGAAAGTAAGTTTTTTACTCTTGCAAGAACAAGTCACTACTCTGGTCCTCACCCAAGCTGCTGCCATTTGGATTGAGGATAACTTGCTAATATCTGGTGAATTAAAATGAGAACCATCCAAGCCTAAAGCTTCAACTCCTTTTCCCTCCACTTCATCAGATGTGACATTCCAAAAGATGGTGAATGACTTGCTCGCGTTAAAGAAGCAAGCTAGCTCAAGCTTCCCCAGTTCTTCGTACCGGGATATCCCGAAGGAATTTCACTTCCAACAACATCCCACAAAGGCCACGTTTTTACCTGCAACTGCTCCACGGTTGGCGCTCGAGGCCCCTCTGGTCAATGCTCTAGCTGAAATCGAAGAAGAGGAGCAAAATTATGAAGAACCTTCATCTCAAGGTGAAGATGACCAAGATGTCGGTGAACCGACTGGCGACTCTACTATGGGTATATGGAATTTGATGAGGAGGAATCTGATGAAGAAGAGGGTACCCAAGGATATGCAAGTGGGTAGTCATATGTTGTTTTCACCCGCTCGCAAGGAAAAGAAGCAGAAGTTGCTGCCAGGATACAAAAAGAGAAGGTTGTGTCAAACACGCCTCCAACCATTGCAAAAAGAGGTAATCCCCTTCCTGCTCAACCTCTTATTAAGTCTTTTTCGAAGAAATATTTTTCCCTATCTCCCCTCCGAATCAGCCCTCTCCTATTCCTATTAAGACCGGTAATCCTACCCCACCATCGTGAAATGAGGGGCTCATTCCGTCATCAACGCAACCCTTGGCCACATTCGACATAATCGATCATGCTAAAAAGACCAAGATCCAAATGTCTGAAGCTGAATATCTTCAGTCTAACCCTGAGCAACTTGTAAGATTGACCAAATATATCAAAGCCAAGCTATCATAACTTCTCAGACCTCCCGAAAGGAATTCTTTCTACTCCTCCTGCATCTCGCATAAATGTTGCCTCGACTTCCGCATCAGGAAAAATAGAACCTTTCTATCTCTCCCTCCTAATCAATGGTCACAAGCTAAGCAACTGCATAATTGATTCTGGGGCTTCCGATAATGTCATGCCGGTAAAGGTCACCCATGCTCTGGGCCTCACACTTACCAAGCCTTTCGGCAGATGTTACTCCTTGGAAACCAAAGCAGTTCCGTTGATCGGTCAAATCAAAGACGCGTGCAGTTTGCATTTGCAGCATTCCCAGAGAAAAGAGTAAAGATGACCGTCCTCGTTGCCGATATTCCGGCAGCATATGGAATTCTACTAGGGAGGAGATTTTGTAGTGAAGTTGGTGGAGAGATTCATATGGACTGGTCTAAGGCTAGAATCCCCGTCAAAGGTGTAATGCAAACATTGGAGCCGGAATCACAAAAGAAGTACTTGGTTACTAACTCCGATGACCCCAAAGCCCAAATTCTCTTTGAATCATCAGGGATGGGGAATTATTTCTTATCTACTGAGTCTGATAAAATGGATGTTCTCATCCAAGAAGAGGATCTTAACAAGATATGGACGTTGTAGTTTGATGGCAGTTGTGTAACTAGTGGATGCGGTGCCGAGCTGTGTTAATTTCCCGGAGGAAGAGATTTTCCTCTCTCTTTCAAGTTGTAGTTTTTCAACATGAATAATACTGTTGAGTATGAATCTTTGCTACTTGGCATGCAAGCCGCAAAAGAAAGGGGAATCAAGAACCTAAAAGTACAAGGTGATGCAGAGCTGGTCGTAAATCAAGTGAAAAGGATATACCAAGTAAAAAATGAAAGGCTCAGGCATTACCGCAACGCGGTATGGGACAACATTGAGGAGTTTGATGCTTTTTCAATAAAATCCATTCCAAGAGCTCAGAATGACATGGCCGATTCATTAGCCGTCTCAGCATCCCTCATGCTCCCCACCCAGGGTTGAAAATAGACACATATACCATTGAGGTAGTTTTCCGCCCAAGTGTGCCAGATAACTCTCAGCACTGGCAGGTATTCAATGATGACAATCAACTTATTGCCTTCCTAGAAAAGGTAGAAAATTTTAGTGAGCTTCATTTTGAAGGATCCACTTCTACATGCCGTGAATCTGTTACTGATCAAGACAATGAATCAAAAGGAAGTGATGGCATATGTCAGCTCAAAGGAAATAAAATTCCAAAAGGTTTGGTTTCTGGAACGTTTGTTCGATAGACATGATCATTTTGTCGGGAGAAAAGGCAAGATAATCCTAACTCCTCTCCTAGAGACCGAACCGGTCAATCTAGGTTTGGCGGAGTGTCCGCAGTTTGTGAACATCGGAAAATGTTGCACACCCGAAGAAAAGTGGAAGTTTGTCAAATTGCTGAAGAAATACATGGATGTATTGGCATGGTCCTATGCTGATCTAAAGTCTTTCAAGCTGAAGGACATCCAACATAACATCCCGTTGAAGGAAGGTGTCAAACCCTTTCGCCAGAAACAGAGGCACTATAATCCCAAGATCTCAGGTACCATCAGGCTGAAATATAGAAGATGTTGGATGCAAGGATCATTTTTCCTATCATCACAGTACCTAGGTCGCGAACATTGTGCCAGTACGAAAGAAAAATGGTGAGATACACATATGCGTAGATTTTTGCAACTTGAATCAGGTGTCCTTGAAGGACAACTACCCACTTCCCATAATGGATCAGGTTCTGCAGGCAGTAACTGGATCAGAAATGTTGTCCATGCTTGATGGTTTTTTGGGCTATAATCAGGTTGAAGTCTCACTTGAAGACCAATTCAAAACAACATTCACTACCCCTGGGGCACATTTTCCTATAGCAGAATGCCTTTTGGTTTGACCAACGCTGGTGCCACCTTTCAGTGAGCAATGGACTTCACGTTCAAAGGTATGATGGGAAAGGTTATCGTAGTCTATTTAGATGACTTAACTGTGTTCTCTAAAGCCAATGAAGTGATCATTATGATCATTTGGAACAAGTATTGACTAGATGCCGAGAGCACGGGATCTCCCTGAATCGAAAAAGTCTATTTTTGGGGTCACGGAAGGAAAGTTCTTTGGGACACGTTGTTAGCAAAGAAGGGACAAAAATAGATGCCAAAAGGGTTAGGGCTATTTAGGGCCTTACTTTACCCACAAGCAAGACCAGCATTCACTCTTTCTTCGGAAAAGTAAACTTTCTCAGCGCTTGTTCCCGACTTTGCTGAAAAGACTCGCCACATATCAAACATGATGAAAGGGTCACCAACTTTCCGGTGGAGCGAAGAAGGAAAGACGTCATTCGAGGATATAAAAGCCTCTTTGTCACTCACACCAGTCCTGGTATGTCCCGATTTCTCCAAGGATTTTATCATGTATAGCTATGCATCTGAGCATACTGTATCGACCATCTTAATGCAAAAGAATTCTGAAAATGTTGAATCTCCAATCGCGTTCATGAGCTCTCCCCTCAAGCCTCATGAGTTGAAGATGTCTCAGTTGGAAAAACATGCCTTCGCCATTGTCAAAGTAGTCAAGAACTTTAGGTATTATATTCTAAACTCTCATACAGTAGTGTTGGTCCCTGACACATAGCAGTCAAGTCAATCTTAACTCAACAGGAGTTAGGGAGTTTGCATGGGGAATTGGATCGCAAAGGTCCAGGAGTATGATCTAGATATAAAACCAACCAAGCTGGTAAGAGGCAAGGGCCTATGCCAGCTTATGGCTGAAAACAAAGATTCAGAAAACCTTGAAGAAAAGGATGATTGCATTAATGGGACACAAGTAAGACCTAGTTGGAGAAAGTTGATTCTCTACCCTTGGTTCTATTTGTCATGACTAGTGATGAATGGTATTCTGATATCACCTTCTTTCTCACTTATGGTGAGTGCCCAGCTCATCTAACCTCAAAGGAGAAGTGTACTATAAAGCTCAGAGCAGCCAAATATGTCATCTGGGATGATGGTTTGTACAAATGTGGAATTGATGGCATCTTCTTGCGATGTGTTGACAAGCCACAACAGTTAAAGTTACTCAAAAGTTTTCATGATTCAGCATGCGGTGGTCATTTTTCCTCTTCGTGACAACACACAAGATCATCGGGCAGGTACTATTGGCCAATGCTATTTCGGGATCCGACCACTGGGTAGCAAAATGTGAGCTTTGCCAACAGTTTGTTGGCAAACCAAAATTGGCTGCTTTTCCCCTCAGGCCGGTCATTATTGACGAACCATTCAGGTAGTGGGGAATTGACTTTATCAGAGCACTCCATCCCCAATCGAGTTCTAGACATAGTTATGTCCTAACAACAATAGATTACTTCACCAAATGGGTGGAGGCCATACCTATTAAGAATGCCACTTCTGAAGTTGTTTGTAACTTCATCAAGGAAAATATCATCGTGAGATTTGGTGTCCCACACAAAATCATTGCTGATAATGCTTCCAATCTTTCCTCTCGAGAAGTTATCAGTTTTTGCTATGAATATGGGATAATCTTGGCCCACGCCTCGGATTATTACCCCCAGGGAAATGGTCAGGTGGAATCTAGTAATAAAAACTTAGTGACCATCATACGGAAGCTAGTTGATGAGAATCGAGACGTGGCACAAATCTTTGTATGACACTTTGTGGGCGGACCGCATTACTCCCAAGAGGTCTCTTGGTATGTCACCTTTTCAAGTATTATATGGAATCGATGCCGAGCTTCCCATTTCTGTAGAACTTCCTGCTCTGTGCTTGGCACGAGCAATCAAAGATGAAACTTTCCAAAATTCTCTTGAAAAGAGGATCATGTATCTAGCAGAGCTTGAAGAAAAGAGAGTAAGAGTGGTCGACAGGATCACCGAACATCAGAATCAAGTCAAGAGGCTATTCGATAAAAAGGCCAAGCAGAGGGATTTCCAGGTGGGAGATCTCATCCTTTTATGGGACAAGCGAAGAGAGCCAAAAGGCATGCACGGAAAATTTGATTCTCTATGGAGGGGACCTTTCAAGATCAAGTGGCTCAATAGAGAGTATAGCTTCTATCTCTCATATCTAGATGGAACCGAGCTCCCACTTCCCTATAGCGGGCAACATCTCAAAATATTCAGGAAGTAGAGCTTGCTCTCTTCTTTGTACAGTTTGCTTTGGTTGTGTGTTTGTTTTGTCATGTGTTTGCTTTTTGTTTGTTGTGTGTTCCCTGTTTTCCCTTTTGGTCGCCCTTGTTTTTGACTCTGTAACCCAATGGATAGGCACATGTTGATCTGGGATTCTCTACCCTTAAGCTTCGCTTAAAGATAGTCCCTAGAAAGAGCCAGTTGTTATCCTACAAAATTGATAAGGGCAATTTTGCAGGTAACCATACCAAAATTTTGTTCGGGTCCTTCGTCAAGGTCCCTCAGCGTTCGGAATGGCGTAAAATCCCTTTCGGGAAAATCAATTTTTTGAACTTAGTCATTTTGGTCCCTTTTTGGCTGGGCGCACATTTTGTTCATGCAACACGGAAGTTATTTGTGCCCCCTTGTATTCCTTTGGTGCACCCTTTGGAATGTTAACACAATGATTGTTGCGCCTCCCCATGATGCACCTTTCTTGCTTGCCAAGGTGCATGCGCCGACATGTCAACAACAAAAATGTTGTGCCCTTAAGCGGTGCGCCAAAGCGCTCAAAATCCCATGTTGATAGTCCTAAATTTGTGCCAAAGGTGCAGATAGTTTCTTGCTGGCAGACGCATAACCACGCCAAAGGGTGCAAATATTTTCATGTCGACATACTTTTTGGTGCGCCCTTTGAAAAAGTTGGTGGCACATTTATTGCACCTTTTGCTATATATAGGCGCATCCGCCCTGTCATTTTCACAATTGAAAAACATGTGAAAACTTTATTTCTCTGCACCTGTCAGCGCTTCGTCATCCTCGTGTCACGTTCGTGGACCCCACTTTGTTTCTCCAGTCTATATATCTCCAGTAAGTGGCTCTTGCTTTTCTTGTGAGTTTTGCTTGTTGCTCTGCTATGGTTTTGCTTGCTATTGATTAAATATATAAACCTAAGTGGCTTCCCCCAAAACTAGTCTTCCCCTCCTTCCAGATCTGCTGGCCTGGAGGGCTTTGTCTCAAAAAAATGAACCCAGATCTTCTTCTGCTCTGTCCCCCTTCACTGTCAAAATTCATGTTGAAGGAGGCCTAAAAATCACAAACTCACAGAGGAAAGAAAACCTAAAAGTTATCATTTCCACCCGCGGTTTTCCTTTGGTGCAAACGCCATCCTTATTACATAAAACATAGTCACGCCAAGAGGGCGCACTGTCCCTAATTGCAGCACGCATCCTTCCTATACCATACAAAACTAGAAAATCCTTACACAGGTGCAGGTGCAACCCTGCTTACACCAACAAAGTTTGTTATGCAATCTCTTCCTGCGCCGTGCCAAAGGCCCCCTTGGCGCACATAAAGTTAGTGATACACCTTTTAATGTTGTGCCCCTTGGTGCACCAAAATTCCATGCAACATGTCCCATATCTGCGCCATTGGCGCATCCTACTCCCATGCAACACCAAACTTATTTGCCCAGTTTAAAACCTTATGTATTGGCGTGCAAATTTGTCTACAACAACATTGATGTTATGTGTAAATTTTTATGCGCCCTGTGCCCTTTGGCGCTGATTTCTTCCTTGCAACACTCATTTCAGTGTGCCATACTTTTGACCCTGCACCCTGCAATTTTCTGCACCCTGCGCCCAGAGGCTTTTAAATTGCTAACTCCTCATTCTGTAAAGCTTTGATGGAAGATCTGATAGCTAACATGGCTCTTCTGCGTTGGACTTCGCTCCTTCTTGCAGATCAGTAATTGAACTCGATTCACATATGTCTACATCAAGCAAAAGGCCAACCAAGTCAAAGGGTAAGGCCAAACTCACAGAGGAAGAGATGAAATACAAATATCAAAGGGTCAGAATGCCCGAGTCCCAGGTAGAATGTGACCTAGACATCAGAGATTCCGAACTTGGCCACATCGACATGGAGGATTTTTGGGCCAGAACTAGGAGGGTCACAGGCAGTCCTTGGATGGACAAGCTGGTGGGTAGTGGTCTGCATTTCATTGGGGGAATCCCCGTTAGTGCGAGTAAATAATGAATTTATGATGGTGGTGGCCCATTGTTATAACAAAGACACAAGGTGTGTCGAGAACGAAAAGGGCGAGGTCATAATCAACCTCACTACCCGGCACTTTGAGATTATGCTAGGTATTCCCCACCACCGGCATTTTGTGGCTATAAGCCAAGAAGACTGCATCAAGGCATGGGAGGAAAATGAAGACAAATGCACCTGAGTTAATGAATGAGGTGTACCTAAAAATAAAAAGGTAATAACCAGGTGGCCGCAGGTTATTCACCGCAGTGACTTCTCTGAGGAACTGAGTGATACCATCACATTCCTAAGTAGGGTATTTGGGATTTTTGATGCCCATTACTTCCACAAATGGATGCTTAGGTATCTGGAAACAATGAATAAGAACGTGCCTGATCAGCGTTTTGAGTGGGTAGAAATCATCAGCAGCACCATCTCTGAGCAACTCCAACAACTCACCACAATGGGGAGGTTCTACATGAACTCCTATGTAGTCTACATTGCAGCCTCGAGAAGAGACTATCCAGTGCTGAGCCGATGTGGGGTATGGCCCCAGGTAAAAATATATGAATACTACCTAGAATTGAAGCTAGAGAATAGCATCCCACAGTTCACCAAGATCAATGATGCCTTCTTCTATGGCATCATCTACCTATTGAGGCCCAATATGACTCACGATCGAATGACCAAGAGCATAGTCATGGAAACCGAGAAGTGGGGGGTGTTATTTACACAATTCCCCACTTTCACCTATCTCAAGAGCAGCTAACTTCTTGGGAGAGCCCACCAAGTTACCGAGGTATGCAGGCCCTAAGTTGATCCTGTTGGAGCTGTCCAGATAACTCATAACATATCACGAGAAGTGCCTGAAAAGGAAGAAGGGTGGAACTCCTTTCCCCCTCACAGTGGGTAGGTACACCTGCACTTCTCACACCAAGGCCTCGGGAAATGTTCGCAGAGCTGGAGCTGCTTAATCTAAAGCACAATTTCCTGGCAAGGCCAACCTTTGATCCATGAAATTACCTCCCAAAGGCAAAAATCGATCCGATCCATGTTCCACAGATCGAGGACATCTACATCGACCTATATCACGAGGTCGAACTTAGGAGAAAGGATCACTCCCGCCTGGCCCTAGCAGAAATTATTCAATATGGCATGGCCATTGTTCAAAAGCTTTCCAAACAACCGATCAAGAAGTTGATCAGGTATATCTAGATACGGATGGGGACAACTGGCCGTTTGCCGAGATTGACAGACAAAGGCACCTCAGACCATTGAGGAGAGGGTTAAGGGCACATTACAGTGCATAGAGCATTGGTGCAGAATGAATGGCCTCATCTACCTTGGAGTAGATTTCACCACGTCCCCTTTGGGCAATGCACCTTCCAGGCTGAAGCATTTTCCAAAGGGAAAAGGTAAAGATAAAGAGGGAGAATCGAGCTCCGCTCAAGAAGAAGCTCCTGAGAGCCCTCCCCACCACACAGAGAACAGGTTGTAAACCCTAGTACCTCTAGAGAAAGAAAGCAGAGAGTGTTCCAATAGGCACATCCACTCAGGATGTTGCCATTGCTACAACTGTTGAGTTTCCTTCCATCCCTTCTCCCTCTCCTCCTTCCCCTCCTCATGTGACTCAAGTGACCATTCCTTTGGTTGTATCCTCTCCCCCATCTTCTACTGTTCCCCTTCCTCTTCCTCCATTTTCTCTTCTCTCGTGGAGCTATCCCCCACCATTTCTTCTCTCATCTCTCAGCTCCCTTCCACTCCCACGACTACCTCCCCTGTAGTGTCTCTTCCTCCGTGAGCACTTTCTTGGCCTCTCTCTCGATGCCGCCACCAAGTGTCTCGACCCATTTCCCCTCATCCACTGTAGCTGCTCCCTCTTCCACCTCTGGTCCCACTCCCTTAAGTCCAACATGGATCTCCCAGCACCTGAGTCAAGCATAAGAGGAAAGTCCCCATTGCACCTATGGACTTCTCCATCATCCCAACAAAAGGGGCTAAGAAGCAAAAACCTATAACCTGCTTCTCTCAGAGTGCATCGGGAGAAAGAGTAATGGAGATTGCGTATCCGATCCCACAAAGGATAAAAAGATTTGTCCCCTACAGATTATAGTGACGCAGTCACAATGGGAATGTCATCCGAGAGCCTTCAAGGAGAGGCCCTATCTATGGTGGATGCCCTTTGCAAGAAGCTTCAAGAAGCAAAGGAAGAGAAGAGGCTACTAAAAGAGTAGAATAAACATCTTCTCCACGCCCTACAGAAAATGGGCAAGTGCACCTCCTACAACTGCCACTGAAACTCCTGAGGCCCTTAGTCAAGATAAGATAAATGAATACGCCAAGATTGGTGAACAAGGCATGGCAGTATCTCGCCTAGAGAGACCAGATCCTCAAAGATAGCGAGGAAGTAATTGTCAAGTTCACCGAGTTATATCAGAACATTGGTCGGGTGAACAAGGAACTCCAGGTGATTGCAGGACCTATCTCCGAAGAGTTGGACCATGCTAGGTTGCAACATGAGACATTCTAGAAGATGCTCGACTGCTCAGTCAAAGATTTAGTTAAATTCAGCATCTTTGATCACCCAGAGTACCTAGCAAAATCCTTGTTGCTTTGGACTACCGGGTCGATCAGATGGAATTTTTCTGGAGAAGATAGACAAGGTCAAGGAGGAAGCCCTGGATGCAATGCATCAAATGGAGCAAATTGTCCTAAGGATGTCTCGGGCTTGCTCACTCCGTCATTCACCTTGAGGAAGGCTAGATGAAACCATCCGGATCTTTAAAGAGATCATCTCGCAAGGATTAGGGCCAGAAGTTACTTTTGACACTGAATCCATCAATAACCTTCGGCTGCCATGCGATTTTGTAGGGTACCTGATGGAGGTAGGTAATGAATATTTCAAGCTCCCCGAAAAACTCAGAGATGAACGGGAGACTTGCGAGGTCATCGGCGATCATACCAAGGGTCCCGCCAGGATCAACTTCAGCCGATGGTCAGTAAATTCATGGAGTACCGGGCTCAATTCCACATTGTCTCTCCTGAGCAGAAGTAAGATACTCCCTTCCAGCCGTGAGACGACGATGAATAGCCTTCCTCCTCTTGGCTTTCTTTTTGTAAATATCTAAAAGTATGTTGGCACAAATGATGACATCATCCATGTTGCACCATGGGATGTTGTCATCCACCAAGTTGTCCCAAAAGTCAATAGTTGACTTTTAGATATTTTGTAAATTTTGTAATTAGTTGTTGGTTTCTTTTTGCCTTCTCTCTTCTCCTCCTTCTATAAATACTTGAATACTAGCAAAAGGCAGTTTTAGATCCAGATCTAAAATAACACAAATTTTACTTTAAAAGTTCTAAGATTTAAAAGCAAGAAACACAAGACGCCGTGACACAAAGTTCTTGAAACCGCTTCTTTGTATTCCTCTGCTACAAGTGGCTCTCAGGGGTTCAGCACAAAGTCTAGAACACAAGATTGCTGCTTACAAATTCTGATTGATGATTAACCCGAAGGTTCTTCCTCTACTTATAGAATGTAGAGGGGCAATTACAAGCTAGAAGCTTTAGTTGAACTGGCACATGTGGAAGTCGAAAAAGAAACAAGCTGGCAATCTCCTTCCTGGAATTCCTCTTTGCATGACATGTATGATTTGCAACTGAAAATAGAACCTTCTATTTTGTACGCCTGCCACCTATCTCCAAGTAATTGACTTCTTCAAGTAATGGCTTTTAAACCAATCACGTAAGTTGTATAATTTAATTGATCGCTCAATTACTTTGTCGGAGGAAAGAAGAAGGAAGAGGAAAGCTGACTTTGTCGGAGGAAAGAAGAAGGAAGAGGAAAGCTGACTTTATCCTTTTTCATGTCTGCATGCAGCTGATTCAAACTGGATCTGGAAGCAGCTGGATCTGGAAACAAGCTGGAATTGCAAGCAGTTGGAATTGGAAGCAAGCTGGAATTTTGCCTCCGCATTGTCTTCTCTTTTATCCTTGAAGCTTTTGCAGTTCTTTTGTTGTACATGCATCAGTGCAAGGTTGGCCGTAGATAACTCATCATCCTTATTTTTAATTGCATATGAGCAATTAATTTTTTTGAAAGCACTCAGGGTGAATGAAAATTCAATGAAGGCTTCAACTGGAAGATGAGAGCACATGCACAAGGTCTTGGAAGGAATTTCCCACGCACTGTCTTCTTCATGGGCTGCATTCGAAACAAGAGGATGAAGCCTTTGTGCCAGAAGCTTTTGCAACTATGAGATCTCGGATCTCGAATCGCATATGGATTTGCAGATTCGCATCTCGCATCTCGGATATGGATCTCGCACTGCATAACAAATTCTGGCAACTGGGCTATGGATGGAAAAGCTGCAGCTCGAATAATTCCACTGCTTTTAATCTGCACGCATGAGTGAAGTTTCTCCTGCACGCATGAGTGAAGTCTTTCTGCTCTGGATCTGTCTATCAATTTAGCAAGAGGTTCCGAGCCTAGATCCGTGTGCAAATTTAGAAGTGATGCATGACTCCGTTGTGCTTTCTTTTTCATCTTTCTTCGCCATAGCTTTGTCTATCTTTGTCTGAATGTCTTTTTCTTCTTATTTGACTGGAATTCTTCAATACTGGTGCAGATCTGGACAATTCTTCAGATTTGGAGGATATATGCAATGTATTGGACATTGATAAAAGCTCCTTTTCCTTTGTAAAGCACCTGTAATGAATTCTTGCAATTTATTCAGACAAAAATGGCCACCGGAGCATGAATAGTGAATTTTAATTGTAAAAATCTGCACTTTTCAAGCCTGCTGCCCCAAAAAATGGTGTTTAATTTGCACATAAAGAGAGCATGAATCCTTTCAACAACACCTGAGCTCCTGTAACACCTGTGCAAACAATTATGCAGACAAAGATCAACCTCCTTCAAAGCATGCGCCAAATTTAGAAGCTTTTAGCCTTGTTTCCACCTTGCCTGAGCAAAATCCTTCCTTTAATGGGGGCACACTTTTCCACTTGTCTGCAATTCTTGACCTGTGAATTAAATAATTCACCCATATGGTTGCCCATGCTTATATAACCTTCACAATTCTATAATTAATAATTGCCCTAACAATTAAAGGTAATTAATTAATTAAAAATCATGCTCTTCTCTTTTAAAAATAACATGTTTAAGGACAACCATCCAATAAATTAAATTAATCCAATTTAATCATCCACACTTCACTTCACTTAAGCTTCACAGTGTGCTTTGACCATAGCCACTGAAAATAGGAATTAATATAATCATTTAATACTTTAAAAAGTATTAATTCCTTCTCAAAAGGGGCTGCATTAAATAAATTAAATTTATTTAATTTTAGAATTCTATTTCCAATTGATTTATTCCCCTTTGCTTTTGTTGACTTTTCCACAAGCCTAGGTGCCAAAATTGGGTGAATAAATATTAACAAATATTTATTTAATACATTATTATTCACCCAAGGTGGGTCACACTTTTTTGCATAATAGAATTCTATTTTTAAGAATTTCTGACAATGGGATTTTTTACCCTGCAAGGCAGGCAATAAAATCCCGTGATTTCACTTAAGTCACTTTTCTTTTATTTCACCATGGGAATTTTTACCCTGCAAGGCAGGCAATAAATTCCCGCATGCTTGCGGCTTCTATTTTTCCCATCGCAGCTTAAATCCTTTGTTTTCCAAAAATGCGCCCATCCCCGCAGGGGCTTTTCTGTGCACGACTTCGCTTTTTCCCAGTGATCCAGACCTCCGATGGCGACTTCCTCCGGGCATAATGTGCATATATGTTTTCCAGTGCTCCAGCCAAAAATCAAAGCTTACCGGCGAGGGAATTGCTCCAGAGAAATTTCACGAGAAAACAAAACGGACACCACAAAAACACAAAAATTGCCAAAAGTTACAAATAAAGCCCAAAACTTAAAATAAGTTAAAAATCCTTCGGCACATAGGAATAATAACATATTCGCTCATAATAGAGTTAAAACAGAGTGCAAATAGCCTCATACGGGGCTCAAAATAATTAAATACAAATTTCTATGGAGACAAATACCGAATGCAGAATAAAACAATTTTGGGCATCTGGGTATTTGGCAAAAAGGGCTAATATGGCTCTTTGGGATTATCTTGACGCAATACAAGAACTTTCAGGCAATAAAAACACAAAACGACCCATTATTTTAAAAGTATGAATTTTTTTTGGATAGGGTAGTCGCAGATTTTAGGGTGAAATCTGAGTGACACCAAGAAGTGAGAAGAAAAGGCTTTGTACCTTTTGTAAATGTAAGAAACATTAATACAAATATTAAGAATTTCTTATTTGAATATGTGTGTTATGGGCATCCGATCTTTCTTATGTCAGTCTGTGTGTTTATTCTGTTGGATCTATCTCTACTTTCTTGTCATTTGTTCATCAGTATTGCTTTGTTTGTTTGTTTATGCAAGTAGGTTTGGCTCCATTTATTACCAATCCCAAAACATAAACCCTCTGACCTTTTTGCTTTGGAATTCATTTCTTTTCTCCCTTCGAACCCATTCTTTCCTCATCTTTCTCTCCATTCCTTTCTTTTCACAGTTGGAAGCACCTCTACTGGGATGAGATCCCAAACCCCCGAAGGCAGAATATTGTGAGACTTGCATAGATTCATGCTTTGGTAGAATAGCAATAAACTAGTTTCGCTTCTTTGTCTCAAAGAGGGGCTATGCCCTACACACTGTTGGCTTGTTTATCCACAGATATGCTCTTGCGACAAATTTTCGGACCAACTTGATCGCTTGTATTTGCCTTTGCATCGGCCTGGGGATGGAGTTGTGTGATTGTTTCAAAGAATTGTGGACGCTTGTGGATATCCTAACGATAGAATAATATGCACGTGCTCTAAATTCCCATTCCCATTCACGCACGCATGTATGCGTGAGATCGAACCACCTTGGTTGAGGTGGTACAGGTTTGGTTTTAATATATGCATTTGAAAAGAAGTGTGGCATGCAATAGGTGCTGGGTGGAGTGGTAGGCATGGATGCTTGTATTTAGGAGGTCATGGGTTTGAATCACAAATATTTTTGGGGTTTGTGGGATTCAAACCCATGACCTCCTAAATAAAAGCATGCATGCCTACCACTCCACCTAACACTGCTACTCGCATGGACTTCTTTTTCAAACACATATATTATGTTAAAACCAAACTTGCACCACCTCAACCAGGGTGGGTCCCACCTCACACATGCATGCATGCATGGGGAATGGGCATCTTGTGAGCTGGGATAGCCATAGGTGGTCTGTGCGATCCTGTCACCATGATAGGTGGCTCCATGATGATTAGGTTTCCAGACTGGATGCTATAGAGGAGGATGCGGGTCCCACAGAGAGCTATGCATATATGACATTCAGTATGACATCTTATGGTCATTAGTATGGGGTCCGTACAATCCTGTACACACACACACACACACACACATATATCTGGATATGTATGTTTATACATATACACTTACATATATATATGTAAGTGTATATGTACACACAAACACATGCACACACACACACACATATGTCTCACATAGCTAGAAATTCATGTTATCTTATTATATGGTAGTCATGTGTATTGGTAGGTGAATCTCAAGAAAAGTGTGATGCATGTGTATGGGGAATATGCAGGCCATCATGAATATAGATGTGGGTCTTGTGATCCTGTCACCAGGATAGCCACAGGCGAGTTGTATCAAAAGTATACCTCAATTGGAGTAGAGGAAAAATTATTTGGTTTCTTTCTATCTATTTTTGTAATCAACATAAGTTTTCTTTGAGTTGGGCTTTAGATTATTCCCTAAACAGTATTGCTACGGTCTATATTTAGTATTGCTTCAGATTATTCCCTGAACTGTTTGCTATTGTTCTAGTTGTGTGTATCCCTTGCTCCACTTTAGAAGAAATGGGCATACAAAATATTCAAAACTAGATTCCACATCCATTTTGTTGTGAGATAAACAAGTATCATAACTATTTGAAAAGACATGATGGTTGGAGTTCATGAAGAAATTCGAGGCTATAAGGAAGCAGTAGTGGAAGAATTCATCAAAAATTTCAAGGGAAGCTCTTGAAGGTAAGAGGCACGAAGATTACTATCAATAGTAAGATCATTAGTGCAATTTCAGGGATTCCTTGTGAAGGGTTGTAGATTGCAGGAAGGTCTACATACAAAGACCTAATTCAAAATTTTCACAACGATGGAGAGCACCGAATGCATTGGCACTTAACAAAGCAAAAATGTCAAAGGCATTAGGAGGGATACAATTCTTGAACCCTATGGGGCAGCTGCCTTTTGGATAGTGAAGTATTTCACCTGCGAAGGTGAATACAATGTCCTAGGAGGTGATACAATGCAGATTCTGATTCATTTGAAATAGGGTTTGCACAAACTAATGCATTGAGTCAATTTACCTCAATATCTAATCAGTGTGACAACATCCTCAATATCTAAGAAATAAGCAATCATCAAGTAAAGTAAGAAGAAATAAAGTTTCTAAAAATAAAGGTACAATCAATAGAACTCCTCTTTACAAATGCAAATTGAAAAACTTGAAATGCAATGCAAGGAAAAGGAAGAAACAACCCTTTCCAACGCTAAAGTAAAAGTTGATAAGGAAGTTCAAACTTGCTTGAACATAGAGGATGTTAGAAGCATAAATGTGGGGTATAATTTGTAACAATTATGAAAAATTGCATTCTCAAAATGAGACATTAAAAAATCAGTTGGAAGAGGAGAAGATGGAAAGGACAGAAATAGAAAAGAAAAAGGAAAATATCAAAAAGGACCTACAGGCTTCCTGTGAAGTAGGGGAAAAATTTATTTTCCTGTAGAAGACCTTCGTTAGTATATAATGCTTTCTTGGAGGAACAATTCTACATGTGGTAATTATCAAGAATAGCTTGTGAATTGCCTTATGAAATAAACAATGACATAAACTTTTTGAAGGCATTTACAAGAAGCTCCACTGAACATCAAAATCTCATGTGTGAATTCCACTTGTGTAATCTCATTTTGGGTCACATGTCAGATTTTCAAATAAATATCTTCATAGGGGAGTCCCAATCAAGATCCTTTACTTCCATAATGTAAAATCAAATAGAATGTGATCAAAGGACAAATGAGTATTTTGTGAAAGGGAAGGCAAAAGGTCTGTGCATTGATGAAAATCGAAATTGTATGCAATGTATTCGTAGAAGGTTGATGGGAGAATGAGAATTGGTGAGAAAGTCCACTGGGAAGAATTGGGGAGAAGCATTAAATCTTAAAAAAACATTCAAGTGCTATGCGATTTTCAAATTTTAAAGTTGTTCACAGATGGACATTTTATATTATTATTATGTTCTATAGATTTGTGAAGTTTTTTAGAGGAAAACATGTACTTATAGTATCAATAACAATACTTATATATGGTATTTTGGATTGTGATATACACACTGTGTGTATACCACATAAAAGAGATAAAAATATGTCTATACAATTGTCTTGGTTGGCTAGTCAATGAATGTGGTGAAATAGAAATTAAGGATAATAATAATATGTTATTCAAGATTTATAGATGTCTTTTTTTTTTTTGTGTATGATCATGCTTTGTAAATCTAAAATTGCAGTGTGTAAATCCAAAATAGAAGTAAGTAAACAACTAGGATATCAAAATTATCAAAGGAATCTAAACTTAACTACAATACAAATGCTAACAATGAAAACTGTTATAATAAATAGATGAAAAATAGGTTCACATGTTAAGTATTTTGAAAGTCACATGATGGTTGAACAAAATGGGCACAAGATGCAATGATTACCTGTTGTTCTCATTGTGATGCCACATGGCACATTCAAACAAAAAACAATTATGACAACTATCATCATGTTTAATATACATTGTATTGACATCATATTGATTGGCTAGCCAACCAAGACAAGAGTATATACACTAGCCACAGTCAAAACCCAGTCATTTACTTGCGAATGAAGACATGATCGTCCATTTCTGTTGTATGTGTGTCTATATAACAAACAACAGTATCATATGACAATACAAACGTCCATGTATGTGAGACCATCACATATACATATGTATATGTATACTTGTACATATACAAATGCATGTGTGTGTGTGTGTGTGTATACACACACACACACACACACACACACACACACACACACACATATATATGTATGTATGTATGTATGTATGTATGTATGTATGTATATATATATATATGTATATATATGTATGTATGTATATATATACAAATGCATGTGTGTGTGTGTGTGTGTGTGTACACACACACACACACACACACACACACACACACACACACACACACACATGTATGTATGTATGTATGTATGTATGTATGTATGTATGTATGTATGTATGTATGTATGTATGTATGTATGTATGTATGTATGTATGTATGTATGTATATATATATATATATATATATATATATATATATATATATGTATATGTATACACACATGTATACACACACACACACACACACATATGTATATGTATATGTATATATATGTATGTATGTATATGTATATATATGTGTGTATATATATATGTGTGTGTATATATATATATATGTATATATATATATGTATATATATATATATATATATATATATATATATATACATACATATATATATACATACATATATATATATATATATATATATGTATATATATATATATGTATGTATGTATGTATGTATGTATGTATGTACATGTATACATATATGTATGTGTATGTAAGCGTATAAATATGAAATATTTCGGTAGCGACAAAATTTCTTCTGGGCGGTATCATGCCACGTTGGCAGGCGATTGTTTGGAAAAGTGTGATGTATATGCATGGCGTATATGCTCGGGGATCATGCGATATGGATGCAGGTCATGTGATCATGTAGCCAGGATAGCGTAAGGCTCATTTGTGACACGTACATATTCATACACTTACATCTACATACACATACATATACATATACATATACATACATACATATATATATATATATATATATATATATATATATATATATATATATATATATGTACATGTGTGTATGAATATACATGCATGCCCATGTAACAATCAGCCAAGGGAGCCGTCTATCCTCGAGGGCGACAGCTATCTGGCGTCGGGATTGCATGCCACCCATTCATGGGAATGCATGTGTGGTATACACACATGACATGCCTTAGTTTTTTTTTGGTTTTTTAGTGTGGTATATAGACTTTGTATACCTCACTCATTGTGTAGACCAAAAAAATCATGGATTTGAATGAACCGGGCCTCTTAATTATTATTGGAAAGCCCTACTAGCTATCTTTGCAAGTGTGACATGAAACACATTACAAAAGAAAACATATAATTAAATGAATTCCCGAATTTGTGTATACCACACTTAGTGTGTCCCACACCTATGGATGTATACACGGGGGCATGCATGTGGGCATACAATCTTATCGCTAGGATAGCCACACGGGACATGATTACACGCCCACATGCATGCCGCATTCATACATCCATAGGTGTGGGTCCCACTAAGTGTGGTATACAAAAATTTGGGGAGTCATTTAATTATATGTTTTCTTTTGTAGTGTGTTCCATATCACACTGCAACACAGCTAGTAGGGCTTTCAATAATAATTAAGAGGTCTCGGGTTCAAATCCCATGCTTTTGTGGTCTACACAATGAGTGAGGTAAAGAGAGTTTGTATACCACACTAAAAACCAAAAAAACTAAGGCATGTCATGTGTGTATACCACACACACATTCCCATGAATGGGTGGCATGCAATCCTGATACCAGGATAGCCGACATTGTCCTAAGGATAGATGGCTCCCTGGCGATAGAATTACATGGGCATGCATGTGAATATTCATTTGTATCATCATATACACACAAAACATGGTGTGTATACCATAGTAAGAAAATAAAAAATAGTTTGTATACCACAACTAACATAGAAAAAGAAACATGTATATATATATCGAAATATATAGATATGTATATGTCTTGGAATGTAGATAGTTGTATTGAAAAGTTCAAATTTACAGTGTTGAAAATTAAAAAAAAGAAAAACATGTTGTCTTTTGTTGCTTATGATATATGTTTGTCCATTGTAAAGGTAAACATGGTTGCCATTTGGAGATTGGAAATTCATGGGGTGTCTAATACCTCAAAAAATATCACATGTTCATCGTTCATATTATATGACCCTGATGAAGAAAGATAGTAGAGAGAGGTACCATTGTGGGAAATGCCACTATGACCTTCCACCAGGCTGAGTATAGGGCCTTGATATTGGGTCTTGAGGAAGTGATACACCATGAAGTTCGGAAACATTTGTGTGTTTTCTCACGATATGCTTGTTGTGAAACAAATGAATGGTGAATACCAATGTAACAATGTAAATCTTTTTGTTCTTCAAGTTCAAGCACTAGAGCTTATATCTCACTTTGTGAAATGTTCATATATGCATGTAAAAGTTAATAGAGGTAGGTTGGATGTATGTCAAGTGTCTAGGGACACTATAAACGAAGAAGTGGCAACATTGTTAGCACTTTCCATGGATGACATTGCAATATGATATATGTACACATTGTATTTCCTTTTTGTGTTATGTACAATTATGTTTGTAGTTATTTAATGGCTTAATACGTGCTATTTGTGAAGCATTTGTGCAATGGTAGACATATAATTTTTATGGAAAGAATTATGTAGCCCGTCAAAGAAATAATGCAAAGGTTATCACAAGATACTCGGAATTTGGAGTCATCATGCTCGATATGGTGTGTACTCTTAGGAAAATACATGTAGGCACTATATCTCTCCAAAATGTTATTGTTAAGATGAATTATGATTGTTTGTGATCTTTTGTTATTTAGCCAATGTTGTTGCGGTCACATTTTGTGAAGTTGCATGTCGCGGACATTGCATCTTCATCAGGTAAGAATACAAGCTTTTCATTTTCCTTTTCCATTGTTGCATTTGAAAAATAAATAATTGTATTATATTTTATGTTGAAACTAATATATTAAGTAACTAACACAATCTTATTTTAGGCACTGTGAGCTTGGGCTCCAATCAGAAGATCAAAATGACCAAGGTGGATATTGAACCTTCAGATATCTTCTTCATTACGTGTGTGTACTTTATCTAATAATCATTCTAACATTGATTGTTTAAAATTTGTTGGACTTTGGTATTATTTATTATGTTAGTAATGATTTTTTATATGGTATGGATTGTTGAGTGAAGGACGACGAGTGGATGATCGAAGCAAATTTTCTTCCCGTCTCATGTACATGCCGATATAGCTATAGAGGAGGTAAAATTACTTTAATTTAAAGTTGTATTTGTTATCGTAAATTAATTTAATATGATTATATATTATTGTGTATGTGTGTAACAAGTTTGTATGACTCACTACGTGATTTTTGGAATGATTATTACAAGAGGATGCACCTAGTGTTTGTTGCTCCAATAGATGCAGAGGATGGTATTGTTGGTGATGAGGTAAAATCAAAAAATTGAATATTGTAATTTATTGTTTTCATATATGTCCATTAGTGACTAATTGTTTATATGATGTTGTTGAATAGGCCCCTCTTCACTATAGGAGGGAGCATGATGGGGATCACATAATTTATTATTATGAGTACCCTAATTGCGACAATTTTTTTTACACTCTACAACTGCTAAATATCCACAGGAAAAATGCCCATTCCTCCCTTATGTTCTCCTTGAGAGGAAAGGAGAAATTTTATTAGAAAGTATCCTCGGAGGGCCTCCAAAAAGTGGAGGCAATACAGGGAACAAAGAGAGGGAGACATTGAGGGTGTGTTGCATGTGCGCTATATTTTGCAGAGAGGTGACACATGATACAACACATTTATAGGAGGGAAGGGAAGGCATCGTTCAACAATATTAGTAGATGCTCCAAGAAAGAGGTTGACGATGCCATGAGGGACTATGATTTGAGGCTTGCGAGGGCTAAGAGGAGGGAAAACATATTGGCTTTGAGAGAAAAGAAGAAAAACATGGTAAGTTTGAGTAACGGTTTCATTTCACTCTTTTCTCATTGTGAGTACATAAGTATTATCTATTTCTTATAAGTTACATGTCATTGTCTTCATAGGTTGAGGAGGGTGAGATGGATGCAACAACAGAGGGGGTCATTCCGAAAGAACTAGTAGAGGTGACTATGATGTAAGTTAGTCATTTTATATTTAGTCTTGTTATTTAAACACATGTTCATGAATCCTTCATTAACATTTTCATTGATACAATATGTATGTAGGAGGATGACATGCCACTATTACAACTTTATGAAAAATGTAAAAAAAAAGTAGCAACGAAACCAACCAATAGAAAGGAAGCTGAGGTAAATAAAAGTGAACACAAAATCCATGAATTGTAATTTGTAGTATTTGTTATAAAACCATTGTAATAAAAAAGTTGTTATTTTTTAGGTTGGTTTGTCACAATTGGGTGATGGAGTGGACACCTTTTCAGATGATGGTTGATGTGGCGGTGCAAGAAATGAAGAGCATGGTAAGTCTTAAGTTGATCCTTTATTTGACCTTCTAATCACTTGAGACTCTTCTCTCTATGTTCTTGCTTTAAGGAGCCTTACTGAAATTAGGAGTCATGACATCAAGTTGAAAGAAATTTATGCCAAAGTTTCTGTAGTCGGGTCCCCATAAAGCTTCACTAAATATTTTGATAGGGTATGTGAATTTGAGGCCTTAAACATTGAATTTGATCCTAAAATTTTGAAGTGATGTAGTGCACCACACCCTTTCTTGCATACAACAAATTCCAAACACTCAATTTCATCCAATTTAACTAGTATCATGTCTAGGTGTCTTAGTTCTAGGTTCAAAAGTAGCAAAATATGCAAAATTTTGATCTCTTAAGCAACTTATTCACCCACTAGCAATATAATTTGTCTCATCATACCTTCATTATCTTCTTTCATGACTCAAAATCATCTAATTTCATAAGGTTCCCTCAAACATTTGTCCTTCTCACCGTGCTCTTGGTTCCCCTTCATTAGCTCTTATTTGAATTGGCTTTTCTTTGGTATTTTTGATCTAATTGTCTTCAAATCCTTTCCTAACCTCTTTATTCTCAGTCAAACATCATCCATTGAGTTATTTTAATCATGTGTATAGTTCAAGAATGCAATCTAAATAAAACTCTCTTACCCAACTATGCCCTTGGTCCACCAACTAGCCACTTAAGCTTTCTTCATCTTTGTCATACTTAAAATTTCTTGCCTTTATATCTCTTCCCAAGGTTATTTAGTTCCTTTTCTCTTGTAAACACTTCAAACTTGATTAGTCCCACTCAAGGAATGAAATCAATAACTAGTAACTTCACTCTACTCTTCATTACACAAGATTGTCCCCATATGTTTCTCAAGTCAAGTTATTGCTCCACTAGTACAAATCAGCTTCTAGCATTACCCACAAGCTTTGGAACAAATGGAGATAGAACAAAATGGAGATAGATAGCTCCGGAACCTTAGTTTACAAACATAGCTCTAGAACAAATGGAGATAGCTCTGGAACCTCAATTTATAGACAATCTAAGACACATTCAATAGAATCTTGTCCCTATACAATAAAAATTCAATATCTGGATCACTAAATAACTCCCTTTTAACAAGTTAACATACTCCAATTTTGATCTTAACCCTTATTCTCCACTTTGTTATCTAATAACCTTGTTTAATTTATTCTCCACTTTGTTTAACTACGTAGGATTATCCGGGACCCATGGGAGAGAGGAGAATGAGGAGATCGACATGCACCCCGGTTTACAGAGTACACACAATTAAATATCATTTGATTATGTTTTTTGCATATACACAAACATTTAATTATGATTTATTTTGTTACTTTCTACAACTAATTTAATGTGGAATGATTGCAGGTGTCTCCTAGTGGCCTCAAGAGAGAAGGGGAGGAGCATCTTCCAATACATGAGGATTTACAGGTAACCTCTATGTGAAGTGGAATCAAGATTCTATGTTGTGAACCGTGTTACGATACAAATAGTATTAAAAATAGGAATAAAGTTATAGTATATAAATTTATTTTTGTTTGGACTAACTACCAAAATTATTTCAAAAGACTAAAATGTTCCTATAATGTAGGCCTCGTCGAATCCTGCTACATTCGTAGTAGTTCCTACTATGGTGCCATCTATTGGTGATGTGGTGGATGTCTTGATGTTTGGAGAATTGGTGGGCCATGGAAAATTGCACGATGTGGTGATGATGCAAGCTACCATGGGAGCAAAGTTCCATCACATTGTGTTGTTGTTGAGATCCTCAGTGTCGTGGATGAAAGTTTCCTCTACTATATCCTACCTATTTTGCATGGACATGTTGATCGATGTTGTAGGGGCTTTACCATTTGGCCACTTTCTGAAATGCATCTTAGCCAACCACCTCAGGTAATAGCTTGTTTGGAAATGTTTTACATGAAGTGTTGGCTTTGCATTATTATTAGACTATATGAATTATAGTAACACAAATTGTTTAAATTTTCTAGGATGATGTGGTACCCACCAAAAAATCAAGGTGGGCACAAAGTACAAAAGTGACACTGGACTCGATACACAAGAAAAAAAAAACATACTTTGAAAGAATTACCTCCCTTGTGTGTACTAGACAATGGAGGAAAAACTGATTTCATACTACTAACCTAATTATTTTAATATAATAACATTGACATTAACATGTGCTTTAATTGTGTATTTGTTGGATTTAATCATGGTTATAGTTGCATAAGTGTTTTTAGTTTGAATGTGCCATGTTGAATAATGGGTGCATTATTCATGATTATACTTTTCACAAATGTTTTTTGTTTTAATGTGCCATGTGGCATCATAATGTGTTGATTATTCATGATTATAGCTGTCACATTTGTTTTATGTTTGAATGTGCCATGTGGCATCACAAAGGAATGATTATTCATGATTATAGTTGTCACAAAGGTTTTTTTGTTTGAATGTGCCATGTGGCACCACAATGGATTATTTATGATTATAGTTGTCACATTTTTATGTTTTTTTGTTTGTATGTGCCATTTGTATAACAATGACATCAACAGGTAATCATCGCATCTTCTCCCCACCTTATTCAACCATCAGTGAATTACCAAAATACTTAACATGTGAACCATTTATTTCCTCTATTTATAGTAGCAGACTAACGTTGTTCTTTATTTGTATTGCAGGTGAGATTTGAATCCATTTTCTGCCATCCATCAAGCTTAGTTAAGGTAATTTCATATTTTTCACTAGTTTATTTATCACATACAATTAAAGGTGACATTTTCTTTCTACAAGTTCATTTATTTTTACTAGTTCATTTATTTGTTGCATTGTATTTCACACTTTTGATACATTTTGTTTATGAGCTAACTTTGATTGTATATCTCATTTATTTTAAAAGATGATGTCAAAATTTCCTTATTCAATTTTTTGCTTCTAATGTTTGGATAACGTGGCACTTAATGTGTTGATTATCATGGAAAAATCCTCACATTTGTTTTATGTCTAAATGTGCCATGTATGCATCACAAAGGAATGATTATTCATGATTTACTTCATTGAAAACATTTTTTGTGCACCTTCCTATCTTGCATGGATAAGTACTCAACAAGTGAAGGGATTATTTTCACAAATTCAATACCTTTGTATCACAAATTATTTTAGTTTTTTGTTTAATCAATATGCTTAGTTCATTCCATGGAAGCATCAACACACACGATGTGTAATAACAATCATTGCAAATCTTCTCCCACGGATCTTATTCCAACAATCATCGCAGGTGAATTAACAAAAATATTAACAACATTACCATTAATTTCAAACATTTATTTATTAAGAGAACTAACCTTTTTCTTTATTTGTATTGGGAATGAATAATTTAACATTTTCAAAATTTATAATCCATCAAGCTTAGTTTGGCGAACTAGACGTTATACTAGTCATTTCAATATCCTTAGGCTTATGCTAAGTTCCTTAACCAAAAGGAAAGTCCTTGACTTATAAAATCCCATTATGCCTTTCTAGATCCACGATATGGACCTAAGACACCTAATTACTCTTCACTTCATCCCCTCACATGCTTATAGGCTTCAAGATTATATCAAAACAAACATAACAAGCCAAAATCAAACTCAGGTTTCTGTTTCTGTTCTATCAAGATGCTTACATGTTTTGTTCATTGTATGTACACTATTATGTGGTGAGGTGAAATTTATTTTTCAATATTACATTTCTAAAATTTTTCCACAATTGAAAGTGGAGGAGAACTTATTTAAGAGCTTTTGGGAAAATCAAACTATGGGCTTATTAACCTTCTTCTTTTCTGATTATGAGTATTAGGTTTTCATAAATATGTTTCTTTTGGCCTTCAAACTATTTTCCATCTTAGTAGACTTGATCCCCACTTGAAATTTATTGTAATATCATCCACGACAAGTGGCTCATCACTACCCTCTATATCTAGCATATTATCACCTAAATTGTTTGATACTTTTGGTTCATTGATTACAAGTATATTCTTTCAATTTGAAGCAGTCTACTTGCTTTAGAGTGTAGTCTACTTTCTTTGAGTGTAGTCTATTATCACATACCCTATACATATGGTAGTGTTGTATGTGGTATACACACTATGTGTATATCACATAATAAAAGAGGAAAAATATTGTCTATATTCACATACGAATGCAAGTAGATTATACTCCGAAGAAAGTAGCCAACACTCTGAAGCAAGTAGCCAACACATCAAATTATATTGAACAACAACAATAACATAAATTTATTTTTACTAGTTCATTAATTTCATTGCAAAGTTGAGGTGTTTGTTCTTGTGTGAGAAAAATTTTGTTTATGAGCTAACTTCGATTGTATATCTCATTTATTTTAAAAGATGATGTCAAAATTTCCTTATTCCATTGCTTCATTTCAAATAAGAAAGACTTCTAATATTGGACAAAATAATACACATAGAAACCTATGATGGATTGGTATTATATGCCAGGTAAACAAAAGAAAGTTGGAACTGTAAACGATGAATTGGAAAATGCCAAGAAGTATGACAATGACCTGTTGCATCCAAGAGGAAAGTGATGAATTGTATTCTAATATCTTTAGAGGTGAGCAACGTAACAAATTATTTACTTTGAAATTTGTTTTACATTAATTTCACAAATGTGAAGACTATAACATAATGCTTTCTCACATATTTGATTTTTCTTCCACAGAAAGTCCTCCATAAAATTTACGAGGAGATGGATGAAGTTGACAAAAACATATAAAGGTTTTGGAAGAGAAAATTTATTTTTATGAAAAAGAGAACAAACAACTAGCAAGTAGTAAACAAGAAAAATTGTAAGGGTGAAGCTCAGTAGATCTACGTGAGATGAAGGCTAGTATAGAGATGAAGTTGATTCAACTACATAAGGCACATAAAAACACTGGAAACAATGAATAAAAAAAGTGCAAATGAAAGAAGTTTCCTTGCCACGCTTCAAAAGGTGGTCACCATTCATGACTAGGAAAACAAAAAAAACAATTGAAAAGCATGTTGGGATGTGCACCCCTATGTAATGAGAAAACAAACTAAAAATGTGGCATACCACATGTTTGTAGTAAAAAACTTTATTATTATATTTTTTTTGTAACACATCAACAATTATTGGTTTGTGTAAATTATTAATATATTTGATGATATTTTACTTTATGTTTTGGGTTCACATGTTCTTACTATAATTGTATTTTACTTTTAGTTACTATATGGATTTATGTCTTTGTTTCAATGGAAGATTTGGGAAGATAAAATAAAATGGTAATGATGAATAAAATAAACGATGTTATGAAAAATTGTAATGATGAATAAAATCTTACACGATGATAGAATATTACATGATGAATGGATTTATTTCTATCAACAATGTAGCTCAATTGGAGTAGAGAAACAAATTATTTGTTTTCTCTAGTGTATTAATTTTAAAGTTATGTGAGAAAATTTTGTGCATGTCAATATCTTAAAGGTATAGTAAAGAGGAAGCTTTTGCATACCAACTAAAGTGGATTCTATATTATTTAGGTGAAGATTGGATGGTATTAATCTGGACACTTTATGTCAACAATTTTTGATGTATAATCTTGGATTGAACAATTTCCACCTCTTATCTCTTTTGTGGTATACACACAGTGTGTATACAAAAAAAACACTACCACAAGATAATACAAAGGTCCATGTATGTGAGACAAAAAATACAAGTATTTAAGACCTAAAGTGATGTTAATAAAATGATCATTCATTAATAAATGAATTGTTTTGACTCTTTCACCTTCAAAATTTATAATTGAAGCAAGTATCCAACACAAAGGATTTGAAGCAAGTGGCCAACACTCAAGAAAGTACCAAACACATCAAATTATGCATTGAACAAAAAATAACATAAACTACATTATTAAAAGTAAAGTGTAGCATTATTTTTAATATGAACACACATACATTTACAAGTCATATTCAAAATCAAAATTGGATTTTTTAGTATTTAAGACCTAAAGTGATGTTAAACATCTTCACAACTTGTTTACCTTATGTGTTTACCAAAACAATTATACTACCACATGATAAGTACAAACACAGGTATGCAAGTAAACAACAAAAAAGCAAGTAGCCAACACATCAAATTATCATTCATTAATAACAATAACGTAAACTACACTATAAATAGTAAAATTGTAAGCATTTTTCCAACCTTCGACAAACATTACCAATTATACCTTTATAAGTGTACCAACTCATATTAAAAAAAATTTTCTTTAAAAGATCAATTTGGCACTACCATATTTTTCAAGTAACATATACTTTCAGAGAAATATTGTCACAAGGTTCTCAACCTTTTCCAAAAATAATATAGAATAAATGGAGATACGGAACCGTAAATAAGTAATAAATGACTTTTCCTTTTCAATAATAAATTAATGGGAGTTATGGTATGATTATTTATCTTAATTGAATTCTAATAGTCATGTTCCAACCTTCCAAGGACTCAAAGAAGAGTTATATACTTTATTCACTTAGTGTGTATACTCTACATACACAACTCATATACAAAACTCAGTATCCAACACTCCAAAAAAGTGTGCGCAAAAACAACACACATGGTAAGCAAGTGGCCAACACTGTGAAGCAAACAACACAACACATCAAATTAACATATCAAATTATGAATGAATAAAAATAAACAATAAAATAAGTAAACTACTAAATAGTAAATTGTATTAACACAATTAGGAGTGAATAAAGTTGTATTAACACATCAAATTATGCTCAAATTATATCTAAACAACAAAACATGTAAATGGTAATAACGTAAACTAGATGGTGCACCCTATTCACTCAACCAAGACTCAAAATTTAACTATAGGTCTAAAATGATTCATAACAAACATTAATACCACTCAGATCTTGTATACAAATTCCTATTCACATAGATTAGTCTCAGTCAAGGTTATACTTGCATGCAAAAAGGAGATAACAAATTCTTTAATCCCTGAGTGTTAGGAGTGTCATTCATTACCTTGTCTTTGTTTGAATCATCATCATGTTATTACTCCTGTCTTATCATTCCAAAGCAACCGATTAGAGGGTCAAATTTATCATGAAGAGAGGTTCATTTTCCTCAAAGTTGAGGTACTATTTTACATACGAATGCAAGTAGACTATACTCTGAAAAAAGTGGCCAACACTCCAAAGCAAGTAGCCAACACATCAAAATATATCTAAACAACAACAATAACATAAACTACACTATTAAATAGTAAATTATGTAGCATTATCCATAACAATTAAACTTGCAATCAATTGACATATTGAACATCTCAATAACCTGACATATCTATGTTCATGACATATGAACTATGGTAGACTATACTCCGAAGCAAGTAGACTATACTCCGAAGCAAGTTGAGTAAAACACCTATGTCCTATAAGACAATTATCTTAATGAATTATTGCATACATTTTTTCCTTTTGATGTATGGGTATAAATCATTTGGGATTTACAATTAATTAGGAGTGAATAAATTTTATTAACACATCAAATTATATACTGAACAACAAAACATGTAAATGGTAATAACATAAACTAGACTATTAAATAGTAAATTGTGTAGCATTATACATAACAATTAAATGTTGCAATCAATTGACATATTGAACATCTCAATAAGATGACATATCTGAATAAAATTTTATCAACACATCAACTTATAACACATCAATTAGTAGGTTCATAATGTGTGTTTGTAATAAACACCCCCTAGGCATCCTTTACCTTATTATGAAAGGAAAGATTGAGGCTTCCTTTACCTTCTTAGGAAATAAACCCTCACGTTAAAGCATACTTGCTGCCCTTCCTTTGGATTATGCCCTAAGTAGTCTTGCTATGGTCTATATTCAGTCTCTTGCTTTAGATTATTCCCTGAACTATTTGCTATCATTCTAGCTATGCATGTATCCCTTGCTCCACTTTAGAAGAATGGGGCATAAAAATATTCAGAACTAGAGTCCGCATCCATTTTATTGTGAGATAAACAAGTATCAGAGCTATTTGAAAAGGCAGGATGGTTGGAGTTCATGAAGAAATTCGAAGGCTATAAGGAAGTAGTAGTGGAAGAATTCATCAAAAATTTCAAGGGAAGGTCTTCGAAGGTAAGAGGCATGAAGATTACTATCAATAGTAAGATCATTAGTGCAATTTTAGGGATTCCTTGTGAAGGGTTACAAATTGTAGGAAGGTCTACATACAAAGACCTAATTCAAATTTTTCATGATGAAGGAGATCCTGAACCTGTAATTGGCACTTAATAAAGAAAAAAACATCAAAGGCATTAGGAGGGATACAATTCTTGAACCCTATGGGGAAGCCACCTTTTGGATAGTGAAGTATTTCACTGTGAAGGTGAATACAATGTCCTAACAGGTGATACAATGTGGATTCTTATTCATTTGAAATAGGTTTGCACAAACCAGTGCATCGAGTCAATTTACCTCAATATCGTGTGACAACATCCTCAATATGGCCACTAGATATAAAGAGAATAAAGGAGTAGTCAAGCACCATGGTCTCATTTACCTGATTTGTCAACACTCCATCAAAGAACAGAAGGGTAAAAAGGGTTGGAGAACTTTGTTGCAGGAGATGGGTAAAGTTCCCGAGAAACAAAGGCACAGTCTCTCTGAATCTATTGCACCCAAATCAACTCCATCCCTCACTAAACTTGAAGGAGAAATGATGACACCTAGCACTGAATAGGAGATATATCGGTATTGCATCTGTTGTAACAATTTCCAAAATAAAATGAAAATTGATGAAATTGGGAGAAGTAACTGGGAAAAGAAACAAAAATTGATTCTTCATGAGGATGAAGATGTCGAGGAGGCAAGCTAAAATTTTGGGAAGCATAAATTCAGCTGAAGGAGAAATGGAAATCACTGAACAAATGAGTCTTGACACTTTTCCACATAGCCATCTACTTGCATGAGGGAAACAGAAAAAGGAAAGGCTATACTTACAAAAGAAGAACCTATATCTCCCACTTCACTAGGTCGGGGTGTTGAAGAAGATCAATTACAACATGTGATTCTCCTCTCAAAGAAAGAAGCAATCATCAAGCAACAATAAGAGGAAATAGAGTTTCTAAAAATAAAGGTACAATCAAAAGAAACCCTCATCTCTTCTTTACAATTGCAAATTGAAAAATTCAAATGTAATGCAAGGAAAAGGAAGAAACAACCCTTTCCAATGCTAAAGTAAAAGTTGATAAGGAAGTTCAAACTTCCTTGAACATAGAGGATGTCAAAATTGTGTGGGGTACAATTTGTAACAATTATGAAAAATTGCATTCTCAAAATGAGACATTGAAAAATTAGTTGGAAGAGGAGAAGATGGAAAGGAAAGAAATAGAAAAGCAAAAGGAAAATATCAAAAAGGACCTATAGGTTGCCTATGAAGTAGGGGAAAAATTACTTTCCTATAGAAGACCTTCGTCATATATACAATGCTTTCTTGGAGGAACAATTCTACAGGTGGAAATTATCAAGAATAGCATGTGAATTGCCTTATGAAATAAACAATGACATAGAATTTTTGAAGGAATTTACAAGAAGCTCCATTGAACATCAAAATATCATGTGTGAATTCCACTTGTGTAATCTCCTTTTGGGTCACATGTCAGATTTTCAAATAAATCTCTTTGTAGGGGAGTCCCAATTAAGAGCCTTCACTTCTACAATGCAAAATAAAA